>CM053786.1:212382343-212542343 GCA_028749045.1 Cupressus sempervirens | reverse complement strand
TCTCATTAAAAAAAAAGGATGTACAAGGGTGTGGAAGGAACACTATTTCAGAGACAAGAGTATCAGATCTCAGAGGATCAAGATTAGAGAAAGCAGATCAAGTGCCTATATTTAGCAAATGAAGGATTGCAAGCTATCAGGTTTATAGTACCTAATACTCTCTAGCAATTGTATTGTAATGAAAAACCCTATAGTGATAGGTTAGCTTAACAACTATTTTGTAGATCCTTTAAATAGGTGATTAAATACTTTAACAGGGTGACACTTCATGTAAAGTGTTTGTAAATCCTTTAACCAGGTCACTATTGATACAGTGTAAAGCCTTTAATAGGGCAGGCATTTAATAGGGCAGACCATTAGAAGTGGTTAAATATTATTACTGCAATGATTTTGTGGGTATCATCCCCACCCTAGTTTTACCTTCTTATTTCTAGAGGGTTTCTAGGTTACCAAAATCTCAAGTGTTATGTGGTGATGCTTATGTGTTTTTCATATCTGTTTGATATGTTCATATGCATGCAATCAGTTAAAAGGTTTTAATGGTTAAAATACAGTACTTCTGATTCACCCCCCCCCCCTCCTCAAAAGCATTCTTCCTATTTGAATATTCCAACAGTTGGTATCAGAGCAAACAGGTACTCACAAGAAGAAGTCTAACAACTTGGAGAAAAAGATCTAAAGATGGAAGTCTTCAAACTTGGGAAGATTATTGACAATCAAGTGATTTATGTGCAATTGGCTCTACACAAAGTAGAGGAAGCAAGGGAGGAATTGAGAAAATCCTTGAAGAAGAGGAAGGATATAGCCATAGCTGAAAATGATATAAACTACAAGGAGATTGATACCACAAAACTATGTGCCAATGGAGACAACAAAGAGTTTGATGTAGCAATAGCAGAACTAATGGAGAAAAACAAAGTTCAAGCAGAAGAGATAAGATCTCTCAAGATGGAACATGAATCACAGGCTATAATGTTATGTGAAATCACTGAACAAAAGCAAAGAGCAGTTGAGGACAAAGTTATGATGGAAAATGACAAAAGAAATCTTGCAAACAGACTTGAAGAAAAATGTACTAAATTATCAAGGATCTTAAACATGCAGATGGATACACTTGCCCAAATGATGAACCTTCATCATGAATTCAATATGAAAGATATTGAGATCTCTACTTTGAAGATGTAGAATGAACAACTGGAGAATGAATTAAAAAGAGAAAAAAAGGTAGCAGAGAATCTCAACAAGTCAAGTGAAGCCATCAAGTATTTTGAACTTGGTTACAATAGCATTGAAGTTGGAGAATCGTCAAAGAGTGTTGAGAAAAGAAGTGACAAAGGTAAGGGTTCTAAATCCACTTGTCATTATTGTAATAAAAAGTGACATACTGTTAATATTTGTAGGAGTAGGAGATTCAATCAGACAAATTCACCCAAGAGCAAGAGTTACTGTCACAAGTGCAACATTCAAGGACATATAACACAAGATTGCAGGTCCAATGCCACAAGGACTCAAAGATTTGATGGACATTGTCATAATTGCAAGAAGTATGGACATAGAGCATTTGAATGCAGATCAAAGCCTATGTGGACATCAAATCAACCAACAAAATCAAAAAAAAATGAAAGTCACTATCATTGGGATTACAACACCAGGTATAGCTATCATTATTGTCATGAATATGGACATACACCCCAAAATTGCATAAGAACACATTTCAAAGGAAACTATAAAAGATGGTTGAGCCAAACTACATGTTTTAGTTGTCTAAAAATTTGGCATACTAGCAAAAATTGTCCTACAAGGTCAAAGGCACCCAAGACTGAAGAAAATAAGGGTAAAGAAAAGATTGATGTCGAAAAGATAAGGGGGCAAATGAATAAGACTTGGAAAAAGAAAGATGAGTGCAACACATCAAGTGGAGGGATCACTTCACCCAGTGGGTCAAGTGATCACACTTCATCAAACTAAGCATGAGAAGTATATGGGACTGATATAAAAAGTTATATCACACATCAGTCCCAAGACAAAGAAGGAATGCAAAGTATAAATCTGCATGAGACAAGGTGTCAAGACAAAATCTAAATGATGTTGCCAAGCTTTCTTTGGATGCCGAGCTAAACTCCAAGACATGTTGAGTTCCTAACAACAACTGAATTGATAACTGATGCTGAGTTGGTTAACTCCAATGCAAGTCAGGTAAAGTGGAAGTGTAGTACAAGCCGAGTAATGTTAAAATCCATCAGAAGCTGAGTTAGCAGTTGAGCATTTAATGTGATGAAAATAGGGTATATTATCACGATTCTAATCAGTTTTCCACATCGTGATCAAGAAGCAAAGAAGAGAAAGAGAGCAGAGCAACTTCATAGTAGAGAATCTAGCATTTGAAGCAGATTGCAACATCTCTCAATGCATTTTCATCGATCTTGAGGTATTTTTATTTGTGCTAAGCTATGCAGTTTCATATTTCATAAAAAGGAAACCCTAGTTTGCGAAAATGGCGTCAAGTTCTAAGAAAACTGAGGAGAAAGAGTCGTTTGAAGTTTAGTTAGTGTGAAATGAGGTCAAGCAACCTGAGTTTCATCCCATCCCTGAAGTTGCATACAAAAATGACCCAGCCGGAGCTCTCTCCCAAATACCCCCAAAAGTTGTAATGGTTCAAGACATAAGAAGATGCTACAATTGTAAGATAGGAGCCCTAGGAGATATGGAGATAAGGCAAGCCTATGAAAACATTTTCATAGATGGAGTCTTAAAAGATGAATTCAAAATTGTTGAAAGGAAGGGTTTGACCTGAGTTTTGAGCTTTCCCACCGTATTCAAGATAGAATGGGTTAAACTTATGTTAAGTAGAATTCATGGTGGAAGTCTTTGGTTGGAAGACATTCCCATCAAAATAACCAAAGGAATCATACATAGGGTAATTGGGTATCCTACCCTAGATTGGTTCAAAACCTTAAGAAGTGAATTGAAGGAGGTTATTGAAAAGAACACTGGTGCTCAGTGGAATAAAAGAGGAATGAAAATTCACACCATCTAGGATCCTCTAGTTGAGTTTGCTATTAGAGTCATAGCCCATAAATTCTATCAATTTAGTAGACTCAACAGTGTGCCATGTATTGCAGTAGATGTAGGTTACAAAATGGTGAAAAAGGATCATACTTATGATCTTGCAAAACTGCAACTACAACAGATTACTGAAAACCTAGCTGCCATAAGAAGGACAAAGGGTGCTCAATGCAAATTTGGAGCAATTCTAGTTTTTATATTCTTTTATGTTCAGAATGAGTTTCCCTCTTTTGGAAAAGTTACATGGAAGAATGATAAGACTACCATTGCCCAAATTAATGAATATATAGAACAGATGGGAGAAAATTTTAATACATTGATGACAAGTTATTTTGAGGATTTCAAGAAATCCATGAAGCAAAGATCAAAAATACCAGTTTCCTTAGTGGAAAAGCATACTAATGATTTGTGCTTCTTAGTTGACATTGATTTTACCTATATTCAAGTAGTAATTCCAAGGGTGAGATGGGTAAGGCCATTTGGATATGAAATCAATATAGATGAAGCTTCTACAGCAATAACTGCATTATTGGTAGAAGAGACAGATAAAAGTGCTCCACACTTTGGCACTTATGATGTGGTAAGATCAAAGATAAATATGGAGTTAAAGACTACATCCACATTAAATAAGAAAGACAAATTGTTGAAGAAATTTGGTGAAAAAATTGAGGCTGAAGTAGAAGAAGATGAAGATGACAATGATGACGATAAAGATGAACAAGAACAAGGCCCAATGGAATTGACCCAAGGCCTAGGTGAAGACAAGGAGGAAGGTGCAAAGGAAGAAGAAGCCAAGGAAGCACCAACTGAAGTTGAGTCAAAGAAAAGAAAGGCAACAGATCAGCCTCCAGCTTAGCAAAAATGAAAGAAATTTGCTATATCATCACCTCAAAATCCAACAACACGAGCTGCAACAAGGGCCTCCACTCAAAAGGCTACAGAGGAAGCTACAAAGAAGAAACCAATCAAGGAAACATAGGAAGAGCCGAGGAAAAGAAGAAGATATGTGGCTCAACCTGATACTGATGAAGAAGATCAATTTGAAAAGGTAAGCAATTTTTCAGTTGATAGTTTATGTAAAAAGATTGGAAATGGTGATTTAAGAAACTTGAATAAAATTGATTTCAGTAAGTTTGCTAAAGAAGAATAGAATAGGATAGACGAAACAATTTATGGAATGATGACACAGTTCAAGTACACTCCTCTTGAACTAGATGGACAATTTCCAAAAGAATTGTCTAAAATTGTAGAAGACAGATGGCATTTTTGTTTGAAAATGGAGAAGGATATGAAGGAATCAACCCTAACAAGCGTTTGCCTGATTTGACTAAGGAACAAATAAAGAAAGTAGTCAAAAGGCATAATACTAGGTTTACACCTAAGTACAAGGCATTCTTTATTCTCAAAAACAAGATGGAAGAAATTATTCAAAGAACAATGAAATGATGGAAAAACTTGTACAAAAAGATTGAAGATTTTCTTGAAGAAGAATACAAGGAAGAAGAAGCTGCTCCATCAAAAGAGAGAAGAAAAAGGAGAGAAGAGAAGACAGTAGTAGAGAAGGGAGAAGAAGAAAAGAAAGAAGAAGAAAAGAAAGAAGAAGAAAAGAAAGAAGAAGAAGAAAAGAAAAAAGAAGAAAAGAAAGGAGAAGAAGAAGAGAAGTGATGGGGACACAACCCAACAACAGAATGGACACAATAGAAAAGGTGAATTATATTAACTGAGAAAATAATCTAGTACAAACAGTGCAGAGAAAATAAACTTCAAAACATGCCCTACGGGCTTACAATAGCATAAATCTGGAGAATATTTCTCCTTATAGCACCTCCTCTCAAACTCCACCCCGAACTGCCTTTTACAATGCTAGAAATCTCCTTAGATAGACCCCAGAGGTTAAGGACTAGGAGTACATTCTAGAAAGTGCTAGTAGGCATCCACCGACAAAATAGAAGGTTTCGAAAGCTGCGTTAGAAGTCAGTGCAATTCTCTGGCCAATTCACACCTTCTAGTTTACCGAAATGATGGCCCAAATACATGCTCCTATTTTTTCGAGATTTTCAAATGCAATGATAGTTGAACTATGAGAGTTGGAACCTTTATTTGGGCCAAATGGGTATCCAAAAATGTAAAGACATGAAACAGAAACTAAGTCTAAGTACATTTTTTTGGGTGACACAAGATTGGCCCTATACCTCTGGATGCTCCTGCATCAGACACCCAGGGTAGATTGAAAAGTGACCCTGTCACTTTATGGATGGTAGAGGAAATCCCAAATGGGAAACCTTAGCTGCTGAAATCCAAGTTGAGTCCTCGATTGACCGCCCTTTCCATTTGACCAAATACTCTTCATACTGCCTGTTTTTGGTACTCCTACCCACACGATGATCTAGAATGTCTTCTATCTCCTCCTTCTTAGAAGCAGGAATTGGACATGGCTCTAAAACCAGCTCCTCATCTGCACCATCATCATGATACTCTGTTAAATCTGCAATGTTGAAAATGGGAGAAATGTGAATACCATCTGGCAGCTCCACCTCATATGCATTTCCTGAGTTACCAACTGGAAATCTTTCTTTTCGTAAGTGCACCATGACAAGATCCCCTACTTGGAATTCCTTATGTCTTCTCCTTACATCAGCCCTAGCTTTATACTCTTGATTCATCTTGATAATGTGTGCTTGAACCTCCTCATGTAGACGCTTGATGTGTTCAGCAAATTCCTCAGCTTCAGCACTTGTTCTCTCCCCTTGTTCTATCTTCCTCAATTCTGGTGCAGTCTTTGAGCTATTTCCATATACAATTTGAAATGGTGATTTTCCAGTACTCCTATTTACAGAGTTATTATAAGCAAACTCTGCCTATGGTAGAATCAAATCCCATCCCTTGGGCTTATCTCCAACTAAACATCTCAGCAAATTGCCCAGACTTCTATTTACCACTTCTGTTTGGCCATCAGTCTGTGGGTGATGCGTGGAACAGAATTTCAAGTCTGTTCTCAACTTCTTCCACAATGTCCTCCAGAAATACCCCACAAATTTAGTATCTCGGTCAGAAACTATACTCCTTGGAAGACCATGTAGTCTCACCACCTCTTTGAAAAACAAGTCTGCAATATGGACAACATCATGAGTTTTGTGGCATGGACTGAAATGTGCCATTTTGGAGAACCTATCAACCACCACAAATACTGAGTCATTACCCCTTTGTGTTCTTGGCAATCCAAGAACAAAATCCATACTTATGTCCTGCCATGGCCTTGATGGAACAGGCAATGGCTGATATAGGCCAGTATTTTGACTAAACCCCTTGGCAACTTGACAAACCTGGAAACTCTGTACAAACTTCTTCACATCCTGTGTAATTTGAGGCAAAAAATAATGTTCTCTAAGAATGGCAATGGTCTTATCCCGACCAAAATGTCGTGCCATCCCTCCACTGTGTTTCTCCTTAATCAGATTTTCCCTCATGGAACTCCTTGGAATGCACAATTGACTACCTTTGAATAACATGCCATCCTGAATCAAATAATCTAACCACTTGGTTCTATCTAGAGCAACAGGTTCTTTACAAGCTTTCCATGATTCAGCAAAATCAGGATCCTCAGGATACAAATTCTTGAGTTCATCAAACCCAACTACTTCAACCTGCATTGTTGTAAGCAACAACTGTCTCCTACGTAGTTCATCTACAACCTTGTTAGATTTTCTACTTCTATGCTTCAACACAAATGTATAACTCTGCAAGAATTCTACCCAATTCATATGCCTCTGATTCAATTTACCTTGGCTATTTAGGTACTGTAATGCCTGATGATCAGTATACAAAACAAATTCCTTTGGCAATAAATAATGCCTCCATTTCTTTAAGGCCTGAACTATTGCATAGAACTCTTGATCATAAATAGAATACTTCTTCTTTGCATCATTCAATTTTTCACTAAAATATGCAATAGGCTTACCTTCTTGGCTTAATACAACCCCAATAGTGCTACCACTAGCATCACAATCCACCTGGAATACTTTTCTAAAATTTGGAAGTGCCAACACAGGATGTTCAGTCACCTTTTTCTTCAGCAATTCAAAACTTCTCGCGGCTACTGCAGTCCATTTGAACTCTTTTCTATCCCCTCTTATTGTCTCAGTTAGAGGTGCACATATGCCACTGAAATTCTTAATAAACTTCCTGTAAAAACTAACCAGACCATGAAATGATCTTACCTCAGTAGCAGACCTTGGAGTAGGCCATTCCAAGATGGCTTTTACCTTCTCTGGATCCATTTTGAGACCTTCAGGTGATATAACAAATCCCAAATAGACTAACTCGCTTTTTGCAAAGACACACTTCTTTAGATTAATTAACAATTTCTCTTCCCTTAGCCTTTCAAAGACACTATGAATTGGAAATAAATGTTCTTCCAAAGTCTTGCTGAAAATTAAAATATCATCAAAATAGACAATAACAAATTTTCCCAAGAACTTCTTAAGTACCTCATTCATGAGCCGCATGAAGGTGCTTGGGGTGTTCGTCAATCCAAAGGGCATGAATAACCACTCATAAAGACCCTCCTTGGTCTTGAAGGCTATTTTCCACTCATCTCCTTCTCGAATCCATATCTGATGATAGCCACTCTTCAGATCTATCTTTGTGAAGTACTGAGCTCCACTCAAGCAGTCCATAAGATCATTCATCCTTGGTAAAGGAAATCGGTACTTGATGGTTATCCTATTTATAGCTCAAGAATCTGTAAACATCCTCCACTCTCCATCCTTCTTTGGTGCAAGTACTGTAGGTACTGCACATGGACTCAAGCTCTCTCGAATCAAGCCCTTCCTCAATAGCTCCTGAACCTGTCTATTTAGCTCCTCTATTTCAGTAGGAGTCATCCTGTGAGCAGCCTTGTTAGGCAAACTAGCTCTTGGAATCAGATCTATCTGATGAGTGATTTTCCTTACTGGTGGCAATCCATCTGGAATATTATCAGAGATAATATCTCCAAATTCCCCTAGTAAATCTAAAACTTCAAATGGTATTTCACTACTACCTTCTTTATATTTCCTAGGAATCAAAGCATAGCACATACGCTGATGTTTCATGCCATCTAAAAACTTCCTTCCATCAACAAGACAAATCCTAGCATTGCTACATACCTTTTCACCTTCCTTTTTCATGGGCTTCAATTTGTGGCGAACTCCATCCTTTGTTAGAGAGTATGTGCTTGCATGTCCATCATGTATTGCATGTCTATCAAACTGCCATGGTCTACCCAACAATAGATGGAAAACATCCATCAAAATAACATCACAGAGAACTTCATCATGGTAACTCCCAATTTTGAATTTTACTAAACATTGTTCACTTACCAAGACCTTATGATCATCTTTTACCCAAGAAATCTAATAGGGCTGGGGATGTTTCTCTCTCTTGAGCTTCAGCTTAGAGACCATCTCTTCTGATACCAAGTTACCAGTGCTACCACCATCAATGATCACATCACAACATTTATCCTCACACTTGCATCCGGTATGGAACAAACTCCTCCACTGTCCTGGTTCATTTTCACCGCTTAGTATGACTGTTTCATTTACCAAGGTCTCTCCTCTTTCTGCATTCTCTGAATGTGATGATTGTGCATCCTCATCCACATGAGCAACCCTAGCTTGGCCCTCAGCTCTCCTATATGTCCTTCCTTATCGTTGAGGGCATTCAAAGGCACGATGACCTTCTTCATTGCAATGGAAACAGGTACCATGGAAGCCTCCTCTTCCTTGTCCACATCCTCTACCTCTTCCTCTTTGATTTCCAAAGTCTTGATCACAGGAGCGGTTGAAACCCTCATTCCTCTGGTTCCTGCTAGTACCCTCATCTTCATTTTTCTTTTGAGTTTCAATGCGGCCTCCAAATGATCTACCGCTTCCCCTTCCTCCTTAACTGCACCCTCTTTGTCTTCCTTCAAACCTTTTACTTAGCTTCTCTTCAACTTGTAGGGCAAACTGGTATGCTTCTTCAATGCTGGTCATTCTTACCAGACTTAATTCCTCCTGGATGCTAGGTCGCAACCCACTGATATAACATGCCACCTTCTCCTTATTTGCTTTTGCACGCCCCGCTCTAATCAAGAGTCGATAAAACTCCTCTGTATATTCTTAGACTGATCTTCCTGCTTGATTTAACCCATGCATCTTCTTAAACAGATCAAGCTCGTAGTCCACAGGAATGAACTGCTTCTTCAATTTGTCCACCATGTGATCCCATCTTGTGATCTTCTCCTTTCCTCTTCTAAGTCTTTCTAGTTGAATCTCTTGCCACCAGATTTTGGCATGGCCTTTCAGTTTGGCCTTTGCAAACTTAACCCTATCTGGGTCCCTTATATCCTCATACTCAAAGTATTCTTCCAGTTCATTGATCCAATCAATCAACTCATCTGGTTTCAAATTTCTCGAAAATATACCCACTTCAATTGTAAGTCTTTTCCCAAACCTAGTAATGACCCTAAAAAGCCTTTCCTCTACAAGATTCAGAACTTCCCCGTCAACTTCCATTACTTCCTCTTCATTTTCATCCTCACTATTGTCATCTGCAGCAATATTTGCTCCTCTACGAAGCTCCTCTTGCAATGCTTGTACTTGTCTCTGGAGGGCTCTAACCTCCTCAGGATCAATAGCTCTGGCCCTTCCACCACGATCTCTTCGTGAAGGCATCTTCTACCTCGAACCCACAACCACACAGTCTTGGTGCAAACTGCCTCACAGTCGGCGCTCTGTCTACACACTTAGGAAAACCTGCTCTGATACCACTTGATGGGGACACAACCCAACAATAGAATGGACACAATAGAAAAGGGAAATTATATTAACTAAGAAAATAAGCTAGTACAAATAGTGCAGAGAAAATAAACTTCAAAACATGCCCTACGGGCTTACAATAGCATAAATCTGGAGAATATTTCTCCTTATAGCACCTCCTCTCAAACTCCACCCCGAACTGCCTTTTACAATGCCAGAAATCTCCTTAAATAGACCCCAGAGGTTAAGGACTAGGAGTACATTCTAGAAAGTGCTAGTAGGAATCCAACGACAAAATAGAAGGTTTCAGAAGCTGCGTTAGAAGTCAGTGAAATTCTCTGGCCAATTCACACCTTCTAGTTTATCGAAATGATGGCCCAAATACATGCTCCTATTTTTTTGGGCTTTTCAAATGCACTGATAGTTGAACTATGAGAGTTGGAACCTTTATTTGAGCCAAATGGGTATCCAAAAATGTAAAGACATGAAACAGAAACTAAGTCTAGGTACATTTTTTTGGGTGACACAGGATTGCCCTTATACCTCTGGATGCTCCTGCATCAAGAAGAAGGAAGAAGAAAAGAAAGATGGAGAGGAGGAAGAGATACAAGAACAAGATGTAACGACAACAACTAAGCAAGAGCAAGAAGACCAGAGTGTGTAAGACACACAATTTCTACCCTCTTGCGGAAACTATAATTATAAAAAATGTTCTTGATACTTTTGGTTAGAACATCAATCCATTAACTATAGAAGACCTCAAAAAAATCCTTGACTAATCTATGCAGCAAGCAAGATTATGTACAAATCCAGTATTGGTCAGTATGGATGAATTACAAAAACTAGTAGAAAGCACAGTTAGGGAAAAGGTGAATCGACAAGAACCACCTTCCATCATCTCTACAACTACTAGTGGTCAACCTCAAATGCCCACAGTTATTTCATTAGGCATAGTTGACACCTCAATACAGAAGCCGAGTGCAACTATAGACAAAGAAATAGAACAAACATGACAAACTATTACATCTGATCCTATAGCACAAACACAAGGTGCACTTCCTAAGATTACCATAATTGATCAAGGAAGTAGACAGCAGGAGGAGAAAATAGATAAACTCCTTAAGAGCAAGAGGCAATACAAACATTGATAAATTTGCCTACCTTGGGAACTCCTTCACAACAACCATTGCAAATATCTACACTAGGATCCAGTACTACAAAAGTTGCAAGGGTACTTCACTATGGAGATCCTGAATTAGGTGAGGAGATAGTCATACCAGGATATGTTAGATTACTTCTACATATGATGTTGTATTTATTAGGAGTGACATTCCTACTATGTTAATGCCGATGATTTCTTCGGTGATTTGGGATGTTACGCACGGAGGGATGGCTAGGGCCCACGATGGTTTAATGATGCTATTAACGGTTGGGAGGAACCGTGCACTTAGTTTATTTTTTTTTATCTTTAGGATAGATGTATATGTATTCTATGATAATGTATCATGTGAGTATCTTTACTTTGATGCATCATAGATTAGAATAGGATGATGTACCTTATTCTACATATGTATATTCTTTGAGCTTGTCATACCTTGTGACATGTACAGAGGATGAATGAGCATTTGAAATGTAATATTTAAACATTGGACTTATCATTATTATTTCATGTGGATGTTCTACTAGATGGATTCATGTATGTAATTCAACATTAAAGGATCTTTAAATAATGTAATCGATTATGTATGTTATGTTTACTTTCAGATGGACATTGTTATTGCTTCCGTTATTAAGTACAAGTTATATGTGGTATTTACTTTCATGTTATTTTTATAAATAAAAAAATGTTACCAAACTTAGTAAAATTTTAGGTTAATTCTTTGGATCCCTTGGCGGGATATTAAATTTGGTATCAGAGCTTGAGTTTCAACATTGGGAGCTCTGGGTATATTGGAATGTCACTAGTTATTAACTAGTTAAACAAAATGAAAACTTTGAACTATCATGTGTATCTCTTTCAAAATGAAAACTTGAAAACTAGGTGAACTGAAAATAGAATTTAAAACTGTTACTTGCATATTTTTCATATTTCAACACTTAGCTTTCAAAATTGAAAATTCTACTGAAAACTTAAATGAGGGCAAAATTGAAAATTGAAACTTATTCTAGTTGCAAAACATGTATCTTTTATCTAAGTTTCAAGGTAGTATACCTTTGTTTATCTTTGCAAGCATTAAGTTGCTTTTGTTTAGAATGTATTAAGGATTATATTTCAGTAGTTGTTAAAGAAATGATGTTGGATCGATATGGTTTTCGGTTTACTATTAAACGAGAATCATATTGCTCTAAGTGTGTTGTAAAATTCTCAGTGAAATCATATTCCCCTGTAAGGAGAAAAAGGGTTCAATGGGACCCGCATAGTGAGTATCTTAGCTTTTCATTCTTGTAGGCTTCTAGGAGTAAGCCTAATCCCAAGGGGGATGGATGTAGTGCCTGCCCCTGATTTGCATTTTGTTATCATTGTTGAACACTTTTAGAGCTAGTTTCATGTTGATGGTTAGTAACATTATTATGAGATTATTTGATATGTGATGAGATTACTTAGACTCTACATTTCATGCATGTATGATAATTATTTTCAGTGCTTGCAGTTATTAATGATGATTAGTAAGATGATTTATTATCATATGTGTTTTCTTATGGATACTTACCCCATACTTGCATGTGTATGATGTGCGTGTTTGCCTTGTGTGTTTTCTTTTGTATGGTGTGTCTGATGTGGTTAACGAAGGGAGTCGTAGTCACCTGCTAGTCAAGATCTACATGATGCACCACTTCCTGCCATTGCCTATTTAGTTTAGTATATATTGTGCTTATACATACATGATTTTTATGCAGGTTGCAGGTACCGGGTATCGACTTTCCTGAATTGCCAAGATGAGCGTACCTTATCACATTATCTCAATGATAAGAGAGGGGAGATAAATTTTCAAGTCTAAATCCCAACCCTTTAAGCCATTTGTTCTAATAGGAAAAGTATCTGAATTGAGTACCCTCCAAATGCCTCAGATTTGTACCCTTGGTTTGATTTGTATGTATATTAGCTATGATGAATTTTTCGTATTTTTACCTTTGTGTTAATAGTTTAATTTAATAAAAAATTAATATGGTATTTTGATATTTATTTTATTTAATTAATTGAGAAATTAATGAAATAAAATAATTAAATTGGAAGATAAAAGTTATAATATTAAATTTAGAATGTGACAATATTTATTTTAATAATAATATATTTGGAGCTCATTTTTAAATAGATGAGTAAATAATAATATTATTAAAGCTAATAAATATATTAGCAATAAATTTTTGAAAAATAAAATTTAAAAGTGAAAAATATTTTTTAAATTATTAAAAGATTCTAAATCTCATATGATTAAAATATAAATATATTAAGATTGAAAAGTAGAGACATTAAAGTTAGTGCATGAGACTTAATAAATAAATAAATAAAATTGGAAAGAGTAAAGTAAATTAGAGTTATAAGCTTGCATGAGAATTAACATGTGTCAACAACACGGAGGTTAGTGCATCAATTAAACACAAGGTGTCTACAATTTTATGACTCATCAAAAAAGAATTGGAAAAGACCCATGCTTAGTTGGTGACACCTTTCAGCGGTTTCAAAAAGTATTCCAAAGGTTTCTTGAGAGTTCTTCATATTCAAGCATTCATAGAAGCTTAAAAAAAAAAGCTTAATGAAAGCTACAAGTTTAATGGAAGCTACAAGCTTAATGGAAGTCACGAGTTACAAGCAAAAATAGAAGCTTCAAAGCTTACATGCATGGGAGAAGATTCATATGCTCATATATTTTCTACTTGCTTCTATGCTCCTTCTAGCACTTCTAATCACTTGGAGGATTCGATCGGCTTGGATTCTTGGAAGAATTGCGAATGATGGAGAATGAAGAAATTTTTTATAGACTTCTGAGGCATGGCAAATTCGCATCAGTGTCCAGGTGCACTCGTGATATTCTCATATTTTCTTTGCACTCTTTCTCTTCATGTCTTCATCATATCTGTTTTATGTGTTTGAATACTCTCTATGATTGAATCTACTATTTGAAATTGGAATCAAGATATTTTATTTGGTTGAGAAGAAAACAATAGAAAATCTTAGATCCAATTAAGGAGAAATAATTAGATCTTAATCGGGTTTGGGTTCGAATTTATATTATGAAATTGGATAGACAAGATTTGGAATTAAAATAGAAATTTTAGGGTGAAAATACGAATAATTAGATGTAATCTTTCTATCAATTATATTTTTAGATGCATATGAACAAACCCTTTTATGGTTAAATTTAGAGAACAAATATTTAAAGAGAAAATTCTTAATTCATCACAAATTGTCCAATCGCTGCCTCTTGGATAGACCCAAATTTAGTCATTCATAACCTTTTTATTGGGATCAAATTTATTTGATCGCTTCGGTCAGAATCGACGCAACTTGTCCCTCTCCAACATATTTAAATTTCAGCTCGATCCAATGGTTCATTAGGGAGATATGGCCGTCGTACTGGGACTGTTTTATTCAAGAACGGATGTCTCTTCATTTCCCATAACTAAGAGTTCTTTATGCTTAGACTTCACAAAAATAATATATCAAAGTAATATAATTAGAATTTAATAATTATTTAATTAGTCTAAAGACTAATAAGAATGTTCTAAATGAATTAATGGAGTTTTTTTAATGGAAAGTTTGTGGATGGAGCTGATGGATAGAGATATTGAATTCAATAAAGAATGGATGACTTTTAATATTAATTATTTAATGTATATTAAATACTATTTAATATATAGTTAAGGGGTGGTAAAAGTGTTTAATGATGATTATTAAGAGACTCAAATTTTAATGATATTCGATTTAGATTTAAATAAGAATTATTATATTGACAAGGAGTCATAGTTACATAATAACATTGTTATAACATAGCTACAATTTGAATTATTGATATGCCTTAAAAGTTAGTTAAATAATAATTAATGGGGCTTATGAAAATATAGTTTGATGAGTTTATTATTTATTAATGTTTGTTAGGTTTAACAAACTATTAATAAATAATGGTTTAAATAGTTATCAACAAATTTGATTAGAGATAATCTATTGGAGATTATTTAATGAATTAAAGATATTATTGCAATCTTCTCTTATTAGAATCTTATTAATATGCATTAGTTTTATATGGTCTATTATCTAATCTAATTAAATCAAATTTAATTAAGATTAGTTAATAGTAGAAGAAGTGTAGTTAATTATTAGTCAATCTAAGTAAATGGATTAAAAGAAAAGAGATTTTAATATAGTTTATATAGTGGACTTTTTATAATGTATATTGAATACTATTAAACAATTTTAGAGTTGTTTAATGAAGATGATAATGCTAAGAATTTGAAAATTATTCATGTTAAAATCTACAATGAGTCTTATTGATTTGTGATAGAGATATTTTTCAAAAAACTTTTGTATAGACAAAATATTATTAGAACAATTAGAAAATGGAGTCTAATGGTTGATTTTAATATTGATTAAATAATTGTAAAATGATAAGTTATATTATATTGATTTAAATTTAGAAATTCTAAATGATATTGGATTAAGATTGAATTATTATGTTATTGGTTAATACGTTTGAATACCTTAATGGTATTAAAAGTTAGCTAATGAAGTGCTATGTAAAAGTTGTCTAGATTGACTATTTATAGTTGTGATAAGTTTATTATTTATTAATGTTTGTTGGGTCTAACAAACTATTAATAAATAATAGTATAAATAGTTATCAACTAATATGAATAGAGTTACTCTAAAGGAGATTAGTTAATGATCGAAGTACTGTAAAAGATATTAATCAAATTGAATTGGTTAATAATTTGAAAGATTATCAGTTAACTAAATCAACGTACATAGGGAAAACTTATTTGAGATAATAATACCTGGTATTGAGGATTTATTATAATTTGTTATTATTAAAATATAAATGAGGACATTGTTACAGAGTGATGTATGTGATCATTAAAGATTTAATAATAAGATTTCCAATATAGCTTGTCATTAAATATTAACAAGTTATTATTATTGAATTATTAATATGATCATTTGAGTATTGAATTATAGTTGAATTTTAACTTATAGAATTCTAGTTAGTTATTAGTCAACTGATTTTAATTAGAACGTTCCTATGGTCATACAATTATTAATTAAATCAATTAATGAGAGTTAATTAAATTTAATTAATAATTAAGTTATGTAATAGAGATTTATTTGATATAATTCTTTTAAAGAGATTGTAGATTATCTATATTGAATTTTATAAGTCTTATTCTTATGACTTGAATCTAGATATTGTATGGTTGTCAATGGTGGTGACGATTAAATTCA
The DNA here is from genome assembly GCA_028749045.1 of Cupressus sempervirens. Taxonomy (NCBI): domain Eukaryota; kingdom Viridiplantae; phylum Streptophyta; class Pinopsida; order Cupressales; family Cupressaceae; genus Cupressus; species Cupressus sempervirens. Next base: position 212,526,059 of record CM053786.1, on the reverse strand, counting down.
AAGACTCAAACTTTAGTAATACTTAATTAAGTTTCTAATTGAAAACTAAAAAGATGTTAATAGGTCATCGATGGTGTACCTATGTTAATGGATTGAGATAAATAAAGTTATAATCTCTTATTCAAAGAATGGTAATTGGTCCTCTTATAATATAACGAATAATGATCTTAGAAAAGTTAAAAGGTTAATCAATTATAATATGGATCATGGTTAAATAAGAGAAAAATTTAATTAAAAGTCAATGATGATCAGTTTAGTGAATATTTATCCTTAAGTTATTCTTTAAATGTAATTCTTATTAATGGAAGGATAATGTTATCGGAGAACAAATGGGTTGACTTGTAGGTCAAATGATGAAACTTGAGACACTTGAAAATATACTTGCAAACAGAAAACTAGAAACCTCTACACTTGATTCAACTATGTAAGATAGCAAAACCAAAACATGTGTTTGCATCGTGTATTCTTTATGCTTCTTGTTTTGGGTTTTTGGGTTGACTAGTGTTGACCAGTCTTAGGTTGTTACTAGAGGCTAGGGGGTTATGAGATGTGTTGGCATGTTGATCTTATTTGGTCTCGATCTTTATAAGCTCAACCACGGTAATGTGATCATATGCTCTATGAAATGTTTGTATTTACTAATTGTTATTATTCATCAGTCTTCATGTGTGAAGCTGAGATGTATACATATGAGACACTTGAGCTAATCATTTTTGAGTCATCTATCAGTTATCCTTGGATTACTTTCTAGTCACCATGATGGGACTAAAATGTGGATTTATTCTTGATGAGTCATGTTGTGACATGTTTGACTCAACTATTTTTGGAGTCTTCGATCAGTATGATTGAGATATATTTTAGTTATCGAGAACCAATGGATACTTATGATTATCAGAGATGCCTTCAGTTGCCAATAGAGAACTATTGTAGTCATGATTTTCTATGGATGCTTTTCGGATGCTCATGGAGATTTGATGATTCTTATCTTGGAGATTTGATGATTCTTATTATGGATATTTGACACTTATTTGATGATTCTTTTTATGGATTATCTTTTGGATTTTTTTTATAGTCGCTTGTATAGGATTGTGGTGATTTATGATTCTATGAGCCTAGGGTAGGTAATCTACTTGTAGTGTCGGGAAGTGGTTTGCAATGGGGGCCGGGGCCCTAAGAGGCTGCTAGGGTAACTCATTGTAAGTTTGATTAATAAGTGATAACATTCACACCTAATACTAACTGAATGGACCTAAAAAGATAAGAGTTTTGGTTCTCGCCCATGCCTTGAGTGCTTGTATAGGCTAGGATGGGAGTAGTGAGAACGCATGGTTGCGATATTGCATTCCATAGTATGCCTTGTCAATATGAGAGGATACTAGTGGTCGCATGAGATCTGTATGGACCTGTGGAGTTTAGCTAACTGCCAGGGTAACTTGTACGAGATAAATGCAATGACACTTTCCCGCTTGTAGAGTAGGTTTCCTACATGTCATTGTGTGCCTTTGAGAAGTAGATGTCTATTGTGTGATTGGAACCTTTGAGTTAGTATACTTTTAGGATTTCTGGACTTTAGAGACTTGTGCTATATGATTTTGTTAGCCTATTGGGACTTGAGATTATCTCCTCAACACGGTGGGAGTGGACCACTTAGGTACCACGTGGTCAGGTGGTAGTTAATTTTCCACTCTTATCATTTGAGATTCATTGAGACATCGTGGTTGAAGCGTCCTTCGTGATGGTGGATATGTATCCTTTCATTGATGATTAGCATATGTTAGATGATGTTATCTTATGCTTATATTTGCATGTTAGATTACTTCTACATATGATGTTGTATTTATTAGGAGTGAGATTCCTACTATGTTAATGTCGATAATTTCTTTGATGATTTGGAATGTTATGCACGGAGGGATGGCTAGGGCCCACAATGGTGTAATGATGCTATTAACGGTTGGGAGGAACCGTGTACTTAGTTTATTTTGTTTGATCTTTAGGATGGATGTATATGTCTTCTATGATGATGTATCATGTGAGTATCTTTACTTTGATGTATCATAGATTAGAATAGGATGATGTACCTTATTCTACATATGTATATTCTTTGAGCTTGTCATACCTTGTGACATGTACAGAGGATGAATGAGCATTTGAAATGTAATATTTAAACATTGGACTTATCATTATTATTTCATGCGGATGTTGTACTAGATGGATTCATGTATGTAATTCAACGTTAAGGGATCTTTAAATAATGTAATCGATTATGTATGTTATGTTTACTTTCAGATGGACATTGCTATTGCTTCCGTTATTAAGTACAAGTTATATGTGGTATTTACTTTCATGTTATTTAAAAAAATAAAAAAATGTTACCAAACTTAGTGAAATTTTAGGTTAATTCTTTGGATCCCTTGGCGGGGCATTACACCCCCCCTCTCAGAAGCATTCTTCCTATTTGAATATTCCAATAGTAAGTTAGAGAGTTATATAGATAAAAGCTTAAAGTTAGTCAACATCTGATTCTATTGATTCACCCCCTCCCCCTCTTAGTAACTATAACACCTAACATGCCACACTCTCAATAATTTAATTTGGATTTCATAACTATACATAATATGTTTTCACACAATTGACTTTACCCTTTTATCTCCATCAATGTTTTCTCAAAATAAATTTGGTATAAAATTTTTGTACTAATTATTATCGTCATAATTTTTTTATGCTTGTGAGTTTTACCTATTGCCACCATAGGAAATTTTTAAGGGTTTTCAATGTCACACACAGATGAAAAGAAGGTAACCAATTTTTCTAGATTCATTAGAAATACATACTTTTAACATGTGTGCACTAATGTTTATTTCATGTTTTATTTATTTGCTAGAGGGTGATGTTTAACAATGTCCATATATACCTATATAATAACTAAGACTTTATCTTATTCGACTCTTGTAATTACCATATAGTGTAAGGGAGGTATACTTCAAAGGATCTATATCCTTATTGTTGCAACTAACATTGCAAAAGTAAATTTTAATAGTATTATGATTTTATTTTAATTCACATATTTAATTTTAAAAAATTCTATTAAGGATATTTTTATAGGATAACTTCTATCAATTTCATGTTTTCTAATGTATATAGGTTTTAATTTGTATTGTTAGTAGCATCTATATTAGGAAATATGTTAGGACTCCTAAGTGATCGAGGAGAAAAATATTTGAGGTAGGAGAAAATTTTATTTATGAATTTAATTAATATTTTATTTAATTAAAAATTTAATATTAGTTAACTATATGCATCATTCATATGAATTAAGAAATCTAAGTTGTGGTTTCAATTTTATGTTTGTGTTGGTTCCTTCATAGCCAAGTAGTACTTCTAGGACTCTATACTTTACTAATCCACCATTAGTATATGATATTATATAAATATTTATAGTTGTATATATTTTAAGATTCCATATGGAACATTTTGAGATGACATCTACTACATTGTATAGACATGTATATTTTGTAGTCAATTACGATATGTTTTTATATGGAGATACATACTATTATTATTGAAAAGTTATATATATATAACATATTTATTTTCATACCATATCTTATTGTGTGTTGCAGATGTAATATTCATGTCTATGAAATAATTAGCTGATTTTTGTTATGGAAATTTTATGGTTACTCCATTTCAATAATTTTCCCTATTTTTTGAAAATATTTATTGTGTTTCCATAGCATAAACTATGGTTCTTAACAACTTCTTCAAATTAATTAATTAAATTCTATGAAACTATTGTATCCTTAAAAATAAATTTATGGTTATGATTTATCTTCTAAGATAATTCCATCATCATTACTTGAATCCAAGATTCATGAGGACAATATATCTTGAAGGCATCCTTCTTGGTTAATAAATCGTACTAAATAGACGTATCTAATATTTGAAATCTAGCTTATATGTTGTTGATTATTTATGCAAGTGGTTTCTAGCCAAGTATGTTTGAGAGTAAAAATTTACCTTGGAGAATATAAGGAAAAAGTAGGTAGGATTGGTGAAAGGTAGTAAAAAATTGTTCAAATCATATGTTGATTGATAATTTTTGGTGGATTGCAAGATTCACAACAACACAAATTCATTTGGGTTAAAAATGTAAAAGGTGAAAAATGTTGTCAAAACACTACATAGTAATTTATGAAACATTTTCCCTATGATATAACTATTTAAAACAACCCTTTAACTAACTTAGTAAAAGTTCCTATTTAAGTTTTTATTTTTTGATCATATTCCTTCATTTCTTCAAAGCATTGTAACCAGGAGTGTTTCTTTACAAAGTTGGTTGAGGGAATGAAGATCATCGCAATGGTGAATGGAAAAGACCATGAACAAGGTGTATTTATTTTTACTAGGCACAAGTCACTACTACCAATGCATCTAGTTCGGTGGTTATACCTAATCTATGGTCAATTTCATGTTCCCTTCTTAGTAGAATTATTGTTAATATACCCTACTAGTAGTGTCCCTAAGGTGCTTCTACTTGTAGGTGAGTTGGTCTATGCCTTGAGGTTTACTTCCTTGAGGTCACAGGTTCAACTCCCCTTTGTAGCGGAGAAGGGCTATAGGGCCAGTTTCCCTTATGAGATTTGTGTGCCACATACCTACTCCATTGGCTTGGGGTATAGGTTTGAACATTGCCTCCAAAATTTGAAATAATTTTTTTTCCTTTTCAACACCAACAATGTTATTTTTGACAAAATTATGCAGATTTTTGGACTTTTTGAGGACTTTCTACCTTCTAATTACCTTGGAATTCCATTTTTCATGTGATCAAATAAGACAAGTTATTGGACTTCTATCATTGATAGAATTAAAAGTAGAGTTCCTACATGGAAAGTTAGATGGCTCTCTTTATTAGGAAGAATTCTTCTCATTAAGTTAGTACTTGCATCTATTCCAAATTACTATCTTTCTATCCTTAAAGCTCCAACTTTAGTCATCTTACAAGCTCAAAAATTGATTAAATGCCTCCTTTGGATAGGTAATATGTTAGATGATAAGAAAATTCCTCTTATTTCTCTTTAGGACATGACAGATTCTCTTATTGTTGGAGTTGTGGGTATTAATGATTTATCAAATAGGAATATTGCATTTAGTGGTTAATTAGCTTGGAAAATATATACCAAGTCTCACACTAATTGTTGCCAAGTAATGCAATAAAAGTATTTGGATAATAATGATCTATCAAGAATATTCTCAATATATTACTTGGGAAGTGCATAGTGAAGACAAAGTTAACTTTTGGAGAGATTCTTGGAATGACCAACCTCCCTTGATCACTTATTCCAATACAAAAGATCTTAGTTTAATTTCATAATCTATTTGGGGAATACAAGTTCATCACTATATTTTAGTAGTTTGTCTCTTTTCTAGGAAAGTCTTTTGGAAGGATTTAGAAATTCTTCCTCTTTTTGATCAAGATCAAGAGTATTTTCATACCATTTTAGATTAGAAACATGCCACCTTATCAAACTCTAAAGAAAAACTTCCATGGGCACTTGCTAATGATGGTAAATATTCTATTAAAGATGGATATAAGTTTATTCAAAGGATTTCTTCTGAAAAAAGTCCTTGTAGAGCATACTTATTTTGTCGAAATAATGTAGTTCTTCTAAAAGTTGACTGTTTTACATGGCTTTGTATTAAGCATAGGATTCTTACAAGTGACAAACTTGTAAGACTAAATATTGCTCCAAAATTTAAACATGTGATCACCTTTATGTGAGGTGTTTTTTTTCATATCAATGCTAGACCTTTGTTCTATAAAAAATAAGATTCTTTACCCCTATTCAAAATAACATATGGGACATCTTCCAAGAATGGCCAATCATACATCCTCCTACCTTGTTTGTAGGGCTATGGAAGTTCTCCCTAACATTAGTCATATGGGCTATTTGGTGGGAAAGAAATAGGTAGATAGTCAGAAAAGACTTTTCTACTATTGATAAGGTGCTTGAAGGTATCAAAAAGTCAATTTTAGAAGTAACATATGCAAGCCTTACTAGATGCAAGTTCAATCCTATCATTACTTATTAGGAAGCCAACATTCTGCATGAATGGAAAACAATTTTTATTCCTATGGATGGAGGATTAACCAATAAATTACAACCTAAAGGTTCTAATGTACATCGGTATCCTCCTAATTCAAGGTATGTGAAGATCAATTTTGATGGCGCCTATAGAGAAAATCCAGGTAAATCAAGGATAGGAGCATGTATTCATGATTGTAATGGGAAAATGTTAGCATTTACAATCACCCCCTTATCAAAGGGTAAAAACTATCTTGCAGAAGCTCAAGCATTGTTTTTTGGTCTAGTTCTTTCCAAAATAGGTAAGTTTCAGCATCTGCACATTGAAGGTGACTTCCAAGTAATCATTAATGATTGCACTAAAAGGTAGACATTCCCCTAATAACTTAAGTACATTCTCTTTCATATATGGATACATGTATTTCGCATAATCTATAGGAAGGAAATCAAGTTGTTGACTTAATTTCAAATCTAGGTTGTGATCGCATCATGATCTCCACTTTTTAGCCATCCTCATTTCTTGATCAATACAAAGAGTTGCAATTATTGATTACCTCAAATATTGTTAAATTCCAATCTTTATTACATTTTATTGGGGTCATCTATCATGATGAATCTGATTCTCTCACAATTAGGATATTTAGATATAATCTTTAAGTTTTTTTCATAAAGTCACTATAATTGTACCTTGTGTGTCTTAGATGGATGCATGGTGATGCAGGAGCATCCAAAGGTATAAGGGCAATCTTGTGTCACCCAAAAAAATGTACTTAGACTTAGTTTTTGTTTCATGTCTTTACATTTTTGGATACCCATTTGGCTCAAATAAAGGTTCCAACTCTCATAGTTCAACTATCAGTGCGTTTGAAAATCCCAAAAAAATAGGAGCATGTATTTGGGCCATCATTTCGGTAAACTAGAAGGTGTGAATTGGCCAGATGAATGTAATCATGATTTAGAGCATTCCAAAAAAAGAATCAGGTCAAGAGGCCCCATGGTTTGAAAGTTATTGCAGTTTTTTGGATTTTGGAGACCTCCTAATAATGCTTCAAAGTCAGGTTTGGGACATTAAATGACCTCAAAAAGGGTCAAAAAATGGGGGCGAGAAAAGCTCGTCCATAGGGCTATAGAGTGCTTCGAGAGCTTTCTGAAAATGTAAACGGTTCGTCAATCGGAGCTACAGTTCAAAAGTTATGCCTCTCGGAAGTTCAGCTACCGTTTCTGGATTCTTCTAGATTTACACCGACTTCTAACGTAGCTTCTGGAACCTTCTATTTTGTCGATGGATGCCTACTAGCACTTTCTAGAATGTACTCCTAGTCCTTAACCCTCTGGGGTCTATTTAAGGAGATTTTTGGCATTGTAAAAGGCAGTTCGGAGTGGAGTTTGAGAGGAGGTGCTAAAAGGAGAAATATTCTCTAGATTTATGCTATTGTAAGCCCTTAGGGCATGTTCTGAAGTTTATTTTCTCTGTACTATTTGTACTAGCTTATTTTCTCAGTTAATATATTTTCCCTTTCTGTTGGTTCCATTCTATTCTTGGGTTGTATCCCCATCACATGGTTTACTTCATTGTGCTTATGGTCACTTCATCATCTGATGTTGTTTTATGTCATAGGGATATTTGTGCTTCATATCCCTCAAGCATGTTGGTTTCTAAGAGAATTTAATTCACACAAGAGCTACAATTTTCCTTGGTCACACATCCTATTTATTTCTATTGAGCATTTTGTTTTACCATTGTTTCATTGTTGGTGTCTTGGAATTGTCCTTAACATGGAGGCTTGTATCAAGTATGACTGTTGCTCTTAGTTTTAGAGATTAATTCTAACTGAAAACTATCAGATTTAGCTCCAACCAAACATGGATGAAAGTGTTCTCCCTTTTCTTGTTATCGATTTTGACATGGATGCCATGTTCTCTATTCATTCACCTTCTATTTGGTGGACAATCAAACATGTTATTAGGGATGATATTCTCTTCCATTCCTCCAAGCATTTCCTATTTCCATTGAACATGGTATCGATGTTTCTGTCAAATGCAATGGATTTATTACAATCTATCCCTCTCTAAAAGATCATTTTTGCTAAGGTAGTTCTTCATAAATTTTGAGGAGATCATAAATTGAATTTTGCAATGTAGCATTACAACTTGTGGGTAGGTAATGCTCTAATGGGTTGTCCATTCTCACGGTCCGAGCTCATGTAGAAGCATGATTTTAAAGAAACTTACATGGCCTTCCAAAATTAATTTGAGAAATAGAGCCCCAATTTCATGAAGTATACTTTGCAAGTTACTACAAGGGTGTTGGGCTTCTAAATAGCTGAGTGTGTTAAGCATACAGGGCATGTTATCTCTGACCTATTGGAGCTTCCAATTGTTGTTGTCTCATTGTCACCCAGTCTCTAGATTTTGTCTCAACTAGCCTCTACCTCTAAGAATTGGTTTGAGGAATCAAAGGGTACTCACTCTTATGATTCATAGCACATGCATTTCGATTTGCGTGTAGTGAGGGGTTGCCCTTCCAGTGATCTTCCCTGCTCAAACAAACTTCTTTCTACTCAAGATGCCCTAGTTTCTTTGACATCTTCAGGTCCAACTCATGGGTCAGGTTGGGAACCCTCTCCTTAGCCCTTACTTGAAGCTAGCTAGGGATGTGAAACCCATGATTCAACTACTTTGACCCTATCTGATAAGTCTACATATGCAATAATGTAGCAGTGAGAGTTAGTTTCTTTCCATTTTCCAATTTTTTGAAATTTTGATAATTTGTTGATTGTTGTTTGATTTTGGTTTTGGTGTAAGTATTGGCTCCAAATTGTAATCGTGAAAATTAGATTCCATTGATATGGTATTTTATATATATATTGATGTTTCGAATCTTGTGTATTCAACAATGATTCTAGGTTTTCTTTCTAATTCTTTCCCTACAAAGCTTTTGAATCAGTTTCATTATATATATATATATATATATATATATATATATATATATATATATATATATATATATATATATATATATATATATATATATATATATATATATATATATATATATATATATATATATATATATATATATATATATATATATATATATATATATATATATATATATATATATATATATATATATATATAGTGGCTTGTCCAATTTTGCAAAAAAAAAAATAGCGTCCCTAAGGTCTCCTAATTATAGGTTAGTGACTAAATTTCAACAAATTATGTATCTCAAAGTAGGAAACCTAAATTTGTGTGAATATATAGGATCACGAGAAGATCCTCTACAATAGGTTATCACAAATTTTGAAGAATAAAAGTAAATTTTCTATGGGAATGAATTTTCTATTGATGAAAAAATTATTAAAAGAAACCAATAGAAGGGTGAAAGGTTGGCTAAATTTCTATGCATTTATTATGTGCACAAATAAATATGATGAACAAATATGATTGGATATGTATATGAAAAGAATGACCCATTTTGGCTTTGCACTTGCCAAAATGCTTGATAACCTATCTAACTAGTAGTGTCTATTAAGATTTTTTGGATGGGGAGATTACTACAAGATAGTTGGGATTAACTATTGGAGACAGTACCAAAAGAGTTGAGAATCATAGGGTTTTATATGGTTTTTTTTGACGAAAATTGATAGGATCCATATAAATTTGTATGTGTATCCATAGTTATAATTTATGAAAATTAAGTTTGAAAAATCCAATAGATTAAGGTAAATAATGGCTAGTAAAGGAAGAACACCTATAATGATCAATGATTACTAAGTAGATAAACATGATTATAATACAATGTTTAAAGTATGCTTACATGCTCAAGAGGAAAGTGATTTATGTAGACAAGTGATGACATTAGATAGAATAAAACTAAAAAGTGAAGGATAATTAGTTGGATCATATGATATATATATATAAGGTTACATTGGAAGATTTGACACTTTTTGACTAGTCTGAGTAGAATATAGGTAAACCAAGAAGAAGGATGGACTAGAGTTAGCTTAACTTATTGAGATATGTAAAATGCATGTGAAGATAGAACTGAAAACCTTAAGTATAAATGAATGATCAAGATTAAGAGGAAAATGGGCACAAATAAACATATATGTTTCGAAATGTGTAGTGCATGCCCAAAAAGGAAAAAACACTGCAAGAAGGTGAAGTAGGAACACAAAACAACTAGAAAAACAAGTAGAGTGATTGAGTAAATTAGATAAAGTTATTGAGAAGAGAACTAAATAGTACAATAGAAGTAGATTAGAGAGAAATTTAGAGTTGATAGGAAATAAATTCCATAACTAGATAAGAGATTTAGTTGTTTCCTAATAGAATTTGTAAACCCCTAAATTAGATGAAGCCTAATAATTTGTACATGTGAATTCACTGATAGAGTCAACTTCCAAAAGAGTTTTATAAATCCTTTAACCAGGTGAATCCTAGAAGATCTATTTTTACTTCTAATAAGGTGCAATGTTGCTCCTAAAAATATGAACCCCAAAAGATATTAATTGTATGCTCCTAACAAGGTGACTCATCTACTATTGTATTGAGCTTTTTGGGCATCATTCTATTATAATGATTTAGAATAATGAAGAAGGGAGTGAATCAATTATCCTCAAGTCTAGTCATACCAATTGAACTTTACTAATTTAAAATAGATTAATAAATCTCACATACTCATTCGGCCTCTATAGCCTATCATTAGTGAAACAAATTTTCATATAATTTCTTCACTCACTATTTCTACACATATGAAGTGCCTTAAATAAACTTCTCTAAAAATATAGCATGTATAAACATAGTATCTAAATATGGAAATAACACTTTCACACTAGGATTTAATGTGGAGACCTATTTTGGAAAAGAACCACCAAGTAACATGCTAGCAATTTTTCACTCTTCACTTTATTAAAAGTTATACAACACATTATTATTAAATGTAACCCTTTTAAAAGATTTAATCACCCTGTTAGGAGCAACCTTGTTACAGGACTTTGAATCACTCCACTAGAACGTCAGCTTGATTAAAGGATTTACAAAATGACTATTAATTCAACCTTGATTAAACAATTTTAATTGATATAGGGTGGAAGCAAGAAGCTGGGTGGAAAATCCATGGAAGTCTACAGATTGAGATCATGTTCTTTTAGAAATAGGCACCAATCTTTAAAAAGTAAGCACTTGTATTAGGCTTGGATACCATATCTAAATTTTAAAAAATGGGCTTCCATTATTTTAAAAATTGGGTACCTATTTTTTATTTTCAAAAAATGCGTGCCCATTTTTGGAAAAATTAAAAGATTGAATTTTTAAGAAATGGGCACTTGTTTAAAAAACAAAGAAAAATGGGTACCCATTTTTTAAAATCGTGTACTCATCTCTAAAAATTTAAGTTTTTAATTTTTTCTCAGATTTAAAATGTATTTAAAATATCAGTTTTACATTTTTTAAATGGGCAACTATTTTTTGAATTTCAAAAAATGGGTGCCCATTTCTTACAACATGAGGGAAGATTTTTTTCTTCCACCTTGGATTTCAATTTGGGATAGGCTTGGTGAGGCCAAGCCTATGCCTTGACCTTTCAAGATCTGGCTAAGGCATTGAACTAAAAATTTCATGCCTTTTCATAATTTTTAGAGGATCTTCCCGATCAAAGTTTTTAATGAAACAAACACCTTTAAGACTTCTTATTGTCCTAATTTTAGAAATATAAGTTTCATAGTGTTATGATTGTATTTACTATTTTATCATTATTTTTAATCAAAGATGGTACCTAAATGTAAAATAGAAATGTTCACTAAAACTTTAATAATTATTTTATTTTATGGTTTTTCTTAAATTAATTTATATGTCATCAATCTACATACTATTCTTTTGAAGTTAAAAATAATAATTTTTTTTAAATTGAAATTTTGTTCAAATGATGGTGTTTGTACATGTGAGGTTTTAATATTTACCTTTATAGACAATTAAAAATTATTTTTTTTAAAATTATTCAATTAAAAATTAAGGAAAAATATTTTCATCAATCTTTAGTGTGTTAGATAACTTACTTTAAAATGATTTACAAAATTGATTTATTTGTGTCAAAATATTGTTTCCCTCGACGAGTGTTGTATGGTTCTAAACAAGAATTTATAAAAATTGGTTTTTAAAGATCCATACCAAAAAAAAAAAATCTATCATATGGGTACCAAAATAAATTACATATTCTAAAAGTAGATTCTAAGCACTACAATGTTTATTTCTGAAGTGGTTTTATATTCAATCTCTTAATGCCTCAAATGTTGACATGCATTAACAAGAAATTTTAAAAGTAGGAAAAATACTTCCACTATTTGCCCAAAAGTGAGACCTAACTTCTTCTACTTATCCATAATGGTTAGAATGTAATAGTAGGTTTGATCTATGTACTACAAGTCACTTTGAAAATTTAGATCCCCATTGACTCATCTGTTGATTTATTGATTGGCCTCTATTATCATCTCTATCCATGATCTACTTGGTATCTCCTCAGTTAATCATTCTTCACCAAACTCTTCACACTTCACCTTTGTTATTATAATCTTCATAGCTTCTCATTAAGATTAGGTTAGGTTAGGTTAGGTTAGAGACATCAGATCATCTTAAGGTTAGGTTAGAGACATCGGATCCTTCCATGTTTCTATTCTCCTTCTTCTAGAAACTACTAATCAAACTCTTTCCTTTGATCACTTTAAAACCTTTCCTCATGCATCAAATATGTCATCTCATCAATCCTTATCTTACACACACTTTGACTGACTAAAAATTCTAACTGTGTTAGCCTAAAATTCAAATATTTTCTCAAATTGTAACTTTTGTTATCACTCAGAAATCATTCTATTCTCCTACTTGGTCATCACTTTGTAGCTTAACATATATTGTACCATCTCACTCAATATAAATAAGATCACTCGACCATTACTATGCTTAGTCATTACTAATACTTCTTCATATATTTGATTGGAAATAACTAATGCTTGTCTTGAACTATTTTATTCAGCTTCCACTTAAGTTCCTTAATTTTCTACTTCAATTCCTTCATTGACCATCCAATAATGATACTTAATCAAGCTTATCTTTTTTATTTGTTCCAACTCTAAGCTTCATCCAACAGTCTTCTTTACTTCATGTAATGATTAAACAACACTTTATCTTGTCAAGGACTAACTTACCAATTGAATATTATATTTCCCCAATACTTAACATTCTAAAATTCATCAACAATCACATAACCCACCTTTCTATGTCTTCTTTTCAAATCCTCTTCTTCATTAATCAAATGATATAACACTCTACATTGTTAGTAAATATCTCTCTAGTAGTTTTGATGCTTTGTCTTACTAATAAGTCTGACATCAATGATTCTATAAAAATTGCTTTAATTATATTTTTAAATAAACTCCCTCTTTGGCATTGGTGGAAACACCTCACATAATTAATTCACTAGTTACCATGCAATCTAAAAAATTCAATAATGTATACTATTAGCTCCCTTTGTATTTGTGTTCTCTATTTCTTAGTTTCATTATGATTCTCATCCACGTAGTCTTAAGATACTTAGTCAACACATATTGTTTCTTAAGAAACATCTCACAAGGTCAACAACATATGTTTCCCTCTTGACAAAATTTATTCTTTCTTAGATATATAAATGGTAACTACCATACATCTCCCACTTTGTATGCATCCATTCATGATAACTTCATCACACTAATTTCTTTGTCTTTATCTGATAAATTTTATGATAACTCAATCATGATAATCTCCTCTTTAATAAAAATTCCAAAGACATCAACCATTCACATACTTCATGTCACTAATCCAATTGATGTATAAAATGTCATCTCAGCACTTACTCCTAGTAACTTCATATACTTATAGTTAAATGTCTTACTTTTTACAACTTTAGAAAAATCTTAAAGACTGACCTCCTGCATCAATATTTATGATATTATGATATTGTAAAACATTTTATGAAATGCAATATCTCTCCTGATTTTTCTTTGGTTAGGGGAATAACCCCTAACTTATCTCTTAGATACTCAAAAGAACACTTAGGTAATGCCAATGTGAATAAGTTAGCTAGCTACTCCTTTGTGTTCACATTTTCCAATCTCACTTCTTTATCTTGTACTGGTTCTCTCATGTAATGATACTTAATCTCAATATGCTTAGTCCTTTTTAAGAATCTCAGGGTTCTTAGATATGTTACATATGTTACATGGCATATGTTAGATGACATTGTTATTTCATTGTTACCATTAATGGACTCTGTATTTATGTTTTATTTTTTATCCTTAGATGATGATATGATTCAAATTTATATTTTCTTATGTAATAATGATTATCTCATTAAAAGTTTTTAATGTGACTAACCTTATCATGTAATGTATTATACTCTATGTGTGTGTGTGTGTGTGTGTGTGTGTGTGTGTGTGTGTGTGTGTGTGAGAGAGAGAGAGAGAGAGAGAGAGAGAGAGAGAGAGAGAGAGAGAGAGAGAGAGAGAGAGAGAGAATGAATTGGTCGGTCACCTTGTGAGATCTACATGATGTCTCAATTTTCACTGTCTATTTACATTATTTTATATGCATACATGGACTTTTATACTTTCTTTATGATTTACACTGATTGGTATTAGGCATCAACTTTACTTAGTTCTACATGTTAGAGCATGCCCTCAAATCCATGATGGTTGTTGTTGTAGTGATATTAGCAAGGCCCTTGCATTTATCTCCCCTTTTTCATTACTTTATTATGAACATTAGGGATGTTGTTTAGTTCATCTCATTCTAGGGAAAAATTATAGTTTTAGATTACTCAATTGTCATAAAAGGTGAACATTATTTTGGTACCTTGCTATTATCTATCGTGTTATGTTCCTTCTAATCAAAAAAATTATTTTTTGTAGTAATGATCTTTGTGGGTACCAATGTCACCATAGTTTTTACCTTCTAACAAGGCTTTCCATGTAACTTAAATCATTATTTCATGTAATATATGTATGTGGTGATTTTATTAAATATTATGCATTATTTGATAATATAGATTATATGTTTTACGATTTATAAGTTAGCAAGTTTCATAGATCAAAGGTTAAAGTTTATAGACATCTTATTGTATTAAATCACCCCCCTCCTCCTCTTAGTATCTATAAAATCTAACATGTCATAACCTTAACCATTTAATTGGGCCTTGATAACCATACATAATATTTTTTCACACAATTTTCTTTTCCTTTTTGTTCATATCCATGTTTGCTCAAAAAATAAATTTTATTATAAAAATTATGTAGTAATTAATATTGTCATATTTTTTTAATGCTTGTGGGTTTTAGCTATTGCCACTATAGGGCATTGTGAAGGGTTTGCAATGTCACACACTTATGAAAATAACATAATCAATTATTCTAGATTCATTATAAATACACACTTTTTACTTGTGTATACTAATGTTTATTATGTTTTTTATTTATCATGTAGATGGTGATGTTTGACAATGTCCATATATAGTTTTTCAAGTGTAATCTCTTACACATTATATTTCCTTACAAACCCAAGAGTATGTATATTCATATATTTAAGTGCGTATATTTTAGTATCAAATATATATGATTTTTATTTACATTATTTCTTGATGTATTTTTGTTTACATTGTTGAATTACTACACTTATATAATAACTAAGATTTGATCTTATTTTACTCTTGTAAAAACCATATAGTGTGAGGGAGGTATATTTCAAAGGATCTATATCCTTATTGATGAAATCGACATTGTAAAAATAAATTTTGCTAGTGGCATTCTTTTAATTTAATTTGCATATTTAATAAATTTACTTTTCTATCAAGGATATTTTTATATGATAAATCTTATCCATTTCATGTTTTCTAATGTATATAGGTTTTAATTTGTACCATTAGTAGCATCCCCATTAGGACATTTGTTAGGAATCCTAACTCTACAAGGGGAAAAATAATTGAGGTAGGTGAGAATTTAATTTATAACTTTAATAAATAATTAATTCAATTAAAAATTTAATCTTAATTATCTAAATGTACCAATCATATTAATTAAGAAATCTAAGTTGTGGTTTCAATTTTATGTTTGTGTTAGTTCCTTCATCGCCAAAGAGTACTTCTAAGACTCTATAATTTACTGTTCCACCATTAGTTTAGGATATTATACAAATATTTATAGTTGTATATATTTAAAGATTCCATATGAAACACCTTGAGATGACAATTACTACATTGTTTGGACATGTATTATTTACTATATAAAAAATATATTTATTTTCGTATATCTATTATTATTTGTTGTACAAGTAATATTCATGTCTATGGAATAAATAGCTAATTTTTGTTATAAAAGTTTCATGGTTACTCTATTTCAATAAATTTTCACTATTTTTGAAAATATTTATTGGGTTTCCATAACATAAACTATGGTTGTTAATAACTTCTTCAAATCAATTAGTTAAAATCTATAAAACTACTGGACCCTTAAAAATAAATTTATAGTTATGATTTATCTATTAAGAGAATTCTATCATCATTACTTGACTCCAGGACTCATGAGGACAATATGTCTTGAAGACATCCTTCTTGATTAATGAATGGTACTAAATAGAGGTATCTAATATTTGAAATCTAGCTTATATGTTGTTGAGTATTTATGCAAGTGGTTAGTAGCCAAGTATGATTGAGATATTTAGTAATTTATCTTGGAGAGTAGAAGGCCAAAGTAGATAGAATTTTTCAAAGGTAGTCAATTTTTTTTGAATCATATGATTATTGATAATTTTTGGTGGATTGCAATATTTTGTAGCAACATGAAGTCATTTGGGTAAAAAATGTAAAAGGTGGAATTTTTTTTCAAAAAATCACATAGTAGTTTATGAAACCTTTTCCTAATGATACAAATTAATAAATCCTTTAACAAACTTGGTAAAGGTTACCTTTAAGGGTTTGATTCTTTGATGATATTACTTCATTTCTTCAATGCATTGTAACCAGAAAAAGTTAAGATAAAGAGTGTTGCTTCTAAAAATTGGTTGTGGGAATGAAGAATATCACAATGGTGTATGGAAAAGGCCAAGGATAAGGTGTAATAATTGTTGCTAGGCACAAGTCACCACTACCAATACATTTTTTTGGGTGGTTATACCTAATCTATGGTCAATTTTATGGCCAATATATCATACTAAAAGTGTCTGTAAGGTGTCCTTAGTACAAGTTAGTGACTAAATTTCAACATTATTTATCTCAAAGTAGGAAAGCTACATATGATTTGTGTGAATAAATAGGGTCATGAGAAGATCCTCTACAATAAGCTATCACACATTTTTAAGAGTTAAAGTCATTTTTCTATGGGAATGATTTTTGTATTAAAGAAAATATTATTAGAAGAAACAAAAAATGTGGGCCAAATTTCTATGCATTTATTGTATGCATAAATAAATATGAAAAACACATATGATTGGATGTCTATAGGAAAGGAATGACCCATTTTTGGTTGCACTAGCCAAAATGCTTGATGACCTATTAGATTGGTAGTGTTTATTAAGATTGTTTGCAATAGGAGATAATTATCCAATATTGGGTATTGGAGATAGCACCAAAAGAGTCAAGAATAATATGATTATTTTTGTCACAAAAGTTTGCACCCTTGCTTGAACTTTTTACCTAAAGGCAATCTTGCTAAACATGGAAACAACCTCCAAGTTGTGGGACTTAAACAATGAGGTTGAGTCTTTGGAAAAGGCCGGCTCCTTCGCTATGAGGATGTAGCTAGCTACCGTTAGAGAGGAAAAGGGAGATGGAATGTATGAAAGAAAACTACCTAATCCAATCGAAGGAGGTGATGCACCAAAATAGACTATTCAAACCAATCCCTATCCATACATGTAGAGATAAACTATCATGACATAAAAAATATATAGATTCATACTTATTCTAATCCAATAACCACATGCAGATTAGATAACCAAGTGAGTGATACAAGGAAGAAGATTTCTTCTATATATCATTCATACACCAAGGGAGATACAGTCATGCAAATTATAGATATCCACAATACATTGAAGAGAAGCAAAGAGATCTTTTCTAATACATTAATGGATACAAGGGATAAGGAAGAACATCACGAAGTTCAAAGGCAAAGAGAATTTACAATAAGTATGCCAGAGTGATGTCAAATAAACATAGAAGAGTTGACCTTAATAAGGGTTACAAAATCTACTTTTTATAGTACAAGCATAACTCAAATAGCTTCTACCCTAAGGAAAAACTTCAACAAATAAATTCAAGATGGCATAAAATAGTCACTACAAATTTGGGAAAGATTTGATCATGGCACACATCCAGATGTAGGAAAATCACTTCTTCACCATTCAGAGCCTTCAGAAGATAGAAATGATGACCATAGACATTTTGATTGATTAGATGGACTGCTAGGTGGTGATAGAGTGTTCATTTACATTTATCAAGAATGGAGAAGGATGAAAGTGGTTGAGGAGATAAAAAAACAAGATCAACCATCAAAGAGCTTCTTCCTTTGTTATCAGTATGCCAAATCTATCATGTCATCAATAAACTAGAATCAATCCTTAGGATTTTCCACATAGACCAATCATACTTTTTCATTCCACCACCCTTCCCACATTCAACTTATGTTTTATGTTTTTCCTCCCATGATCGTAGCTTTTCCACCTCCTTTCTTTATTAGTAGTTATTATTTGTGAAACTACGACCAATTATCTATCAGTGCTTTGCAACTTGTCTTCATATTATCCACTAACTATTGTGAATTGAAGTTAACATAATTTTTGCATTTTGCAATATTGTTGCTTGATATCCAACTTAACATTAGATGCCTATGACTAGATGAAAATGGACTTAACTACCATTGCCTACTATCCACTCGAACCTTCTGAGACACATGTTGTGTCATCATCTCACTATATAAATTAAGCATACAATTTTTCATAATGAAATAGTGATATGCATTGATTTCTTGTGAAGAACCTCCTTATAGCAATATCGTGAGAATGCTCGAAATAACAGAATACAAAGTGATAGCAGAACTCAGAATGAATCTACTAATCGTAGGCCACTTCGAGGGGGTAACCTCCTTTGAGCAAGCTCAATACAATAAATTCGTCCGTGCCCATCAAGGGCCTCAACCTATTCTTATATACTGAGTACGATCTAGAAAAGTAATACTACCTATGCATGTGGGATAATAAAATATACTCACGGGACGACTTACAAAGCATATGCGTCCAACAACACTACTCTAACAAAATAAACAGAAGGAACACACAGGTTCCTAACATCCCCTCTCCCTTAGAAAAAAGCTTTGTCCTCAAAGCTTAAGGTGTGGAAATTGTTGTTGAATCTGAAGAAGGGGTTCCCAGGTAGCATCCTCTGGTTGCATGCCATGCCACTGAATCAAGACCTCAGAGATGGAGCGAGAGCGAAGCTGGCGAGTGCGCTGGTCAATGATTGCCACCGGCTCCAGGATAATGGATCCTTCCGTATCCATTTCAGGGAGAGTAGTTTGTGCTCTGACAGTGGTACCCAAAACTTTCTTTAGACAAGAAACATGAAAGACTGGATGAATGCGGGAAGAAGGAGGAAGTTCCAGTTTATAAGCAACTGAACCAATCTTCTGCAGAACCTTATAAGGCCCATAAAATTTTGGGGCCAGCTTATGACACCCTTTCAGCTTTAGGGAGGATTGTTTGTATGGCTGTAGACGAAGAAAAACCATATCCCCAACTTGAAATGAGCGCTCAGAACGGTGTTGATCTGCTTGCTGTTTCATCCGATTACGGGCCATGTGAAGATTATCCTGTAAGGTACGAAGAATCTGATCCCTGCTGCGGAGAACTATGTCAACTGCCTGGACTGGTGAGCTGTTGGGAGTGTAGGGAAGGAGCACTGGAGGTGCCTGACCATAGACTGCTTCATATGGAGTCATTTTAGAGGCAGTGTGGTAAGAGGTATTGTACCACCATTCAGCTAAAGGGAGCCACTTGGCCCACTGATGTTGCTGTTCGGAAGTGAAGCAACGAAGATAAGTTTCCAAGCATTTATTGACAATTTCAGTTTGACCATCAGTTTGTGGGTGATAGCCCGAACTCATCATCAGTTTGGTGCCAGTTTTCTGAAACAGTTCAGTCCAAAAATGACTGGTAAAAGTTGCATCACGATCAGAGACAATGGAAGAAGGGAGTCCATGAAGACGAAATATTTGGTCCATGAAGATTTGTGCAACAGAGGAGGCAGTATAGGGGTGGCTGAGGGCACAAAAATGACTATATTTCGAGAGACGATCAACCACAACCAAGATCACTGTCTTGCCACCGGATTTAGGAAGCCCTTCAATGAAATCCATAGAAATATCAGTCCAAATCTGTGTAGGGATGGGCAATGGTTCGAGCAAGCCAGGAAGGAGGGTCGTTTCACCCTTGTGGCGTTGGCAAGTATCACATTCAGCCACCATCTGTTGAATCATCTGTTTCATCCCTTTCCAAAAGAAGTTTCTCCTTGCTCGCTCATAAGTTTTGAGGAAGCCTGAGTGCCCTGCTGAAGGAGAAGCATGGAGTTCATAAAAAATAGCCTGATGTAGAGCTGGGTTCTGAGGAAGCACTAGCCGACCCTTGTATCGAAGAGAAGCACCATCCCAAGAGTAATGTGGTATAGCAGAAGG
The DNA here is from genome assembly GCA_028749045.1 of Cupressus sempervirens. Classification (NCBI taxonomy): domain Eukaryota; kingdom Viridiplantae; phylum Streptophyta; class Pinopsida; order Cupressales; family Cupressaceae; genus Cupressus; species Cupressus sempervirens. Next base: position 212,505,229 of record CM053786.1, on the reverse strand, counting down.
ATTATTGGCTAGCTGGTGAATGAGTTGAGATAAAGAAGAGTCACTGTCATAGCCCTACTGAACAGACGCTAACCAATTGGGAATGGGCATAGAAATAGCGGAAAGGGAAGCTTGATTATCAAATGTGCGAGAAAGAGCATCTGCCACAATATTCTCCTTACCCTTCTTGTAGGTGATCTCATAATCATACCCCATGAGTTTGCTGACCCATTTCTGTTGTGTAGGAGAGGATACCCATTGTTCCAGGAAGTATTTCAGACTTTGGTGATCGGTTCTGATGCAAAAATGACTCCCTAAGAGGTATGGCCGCCACTTCTGTACAGCATGCAAAATAGCCATCATTTCTTTTTCATAAGTAGAGAGGGCTAGATTCTTACCAGAGAGGGCTTTGCTAGTGAACGCAATAGGATGGTCATCTTGCAGGAGAACAGCACCCAATCCATTGCCGCAAGCATCACTCTCAATAGTGAAGGGTTTGGAAAAATCTGGCATCGCGAGAACAGGTGTACTGCACATAGCCTATTTCAGTTGTTCAAATGCAGTCTCAGCAACAGGGGTCCAGGAGAAGGCATCCTTTTTTAACAGAGCTGTCAATGGTGCTGCAATTTTCCCGTAATCTTTGACAAACTTGTGGTAGTAGCCAGTCAACCCCAAAAAACCCCGAAGGCTGTTGAGAGTTTTAGGATGCGGCCAAGTTTTCATGGCATCTATTTTTGTAGGATCCACCCGCACTCCAGGGTGTGCAACAATATGCCCGAGATACTCCACTTCCTCCTGGCCAAACACACATTTAGATAGTTTTGCACAGAGTTGATGATCAGAGAGAAGTTGCAAGACAAGCTCCAGATGATGGAGATGCTCAGCCCAAGTTTTGCTATATATGAGGATATCATCAAAGAAGACCAGAATGAATTTCCAGAGGTATGGTCGAAATATGTTATTCATCACTGCCTGAAATGTTGAAGGAGCATTCGTGAGGCCAAAGGGCATGACTAAAAATTCATAGTGACCATCATGTGTGCGGAAGGCAGTTTTAGGTATATCCTCCTCATTAACCTGAATTTAATGATACCCAGAATGAAGATCTAACTTGGAGAAAAAATGAGCCCCATGAAGTTCATCAAGAAGTTCATCAACAACTGGAATAGGAAACTTGTCCTTTATAGTGAGATGATTAAGTGCTCGGAAATCAATGCAGATTCGCCATGACCCATCTTTTTTGCGAACAAGCAGAACTAGAGAAGAAAAGGAACTGGTACTAGGGCGAATAATACCTTGCTTCAGTAAGTCACGGACAAGTATCTCGATTTCGGTCTTCTGATGAAATGGGTAGCGGTAGGGCCTGATGTTGGGCGGAACACTGCCAGGAAGGAGCTGAATACGGTGGTCCTCTGGACGAGAAGGAGGTAATCCCACAGGTTCAGCAAATACACCAGAATACTTGTCCAAAATGTGTTGGAGATCGGCAGGCGTGTTAGAGACTGCTGATGGCTGCATCTGAATGGAATGGAGCTGAGCGATGACACCATGTGAATTCTTCTTAAGAAGTTTTTCCATATGGTGTGAACTGATGATGCTGAGAGACCCTGGTTGTAAGCCTTTCAAAGTGTGTTGGTGCCCCTCGGCTGAAAACTGCATCCAAAGTTCAGCAAAATCCCAGAGAATGGGGCCAAGAGTGCGTAACCATTGGGCACCCAAGACCACATCACAGCCACCTAAGGGTAAGGCAAACATGTCAGAGCGCATGTTATAATCTCCAATAGAGAGACGCACATTGCGACATTTCCCTTTACAAGGTAAAGTGCCCCCATTGGCAATCATGACTTCAAAGCTAGAGCAGGGATGGATAAAGCAATCAGCCTGTTTGGCTATTCGTGGATCAATGAAGTTATGAGTGCTACCAGAATCAATGAGTATAGTAAGAGGGATCTTCTTGAAGAAACCCTGGACCCGCATGGTTTGTGGAGTAGTGACTCCTGCCAAAGCATGGACAGATATCTCTGGTGGAGCTTCTGGTGAAGAAGGTTCAGGCTGGTGAGGCTCAACCTCATCATCCACTGTTTCCTGAGCATCTACATATTCTTCCAGTTCCGGTGGAGAATCCACATCCAAGAGATAGAGCTTTTGCTGAACACATCTATGGCCCCGAGACCATTTCTCATCACAATTATAACAAAGCCCTTTGTCTCACCTGACTCGCATCTCTGTTTCAGACAAGTGCTTGATCAGAGTAGTTCTGGGAGCTGGTATGACTGGAGGGTTGTGAGAACCTGTATTTCTGAATGGAACAAAATTAGATCTGGAGCGTTGTAGAGCACTAATCTTGTCTTCCGCTAACTTAGCCAACCCAAGGGCTTCCATCATTGTAGTAGGTCGAAACATTTTGACTTCTGAGCGAAGTGCATCCTTCAGACCACTGACAAAACAACTACGGAAGAATTCATCAGACAAGCCCTCTGTGTAATTAGCTAATTTTTCAAACTCTGTCTGGTATTCTCTTACAGTGCCTGTTTGACGCAGTTTAGTGAGTGCTCCTGTGAAATCATCAAAGGAACTAGGGCCAAAGCGCTCCAAAATGAGGGTGCACAATTCTCTCCACATTGGGCCTACATTAGCCTTGATGTACCAACGGAACCATTGAAGAGCTTCATGTTCCAAATGAAAAGATGCAAGGGGGACTTCTTGGTTATCCAAAGTATTATGCAAGCTGAAATACTGCTCTGCCCTATAGATCCATCCAGTCGGATCAGAACCATCGAAGCGTGGAAAATCAAGCTTTGGTCCACGGAAATTGCCAGAAGAGGACCCAGTATCTCCTGAATGGTTTCGGCTCATGGCTGACTGCTGAAAGTTAAGACCCAGAATTTTGTCTTCCAGATCTTGAAGTTTGGTTTTGAGGGATGCAATTTCCTCTTCCATGATTTTTGCTCCTGTACGGGTAACAACCATAAAGCAAGGTTTTTTTTTTTTTTTTTTTTTTTTTTTTTTTTTTTGGAATGGGTAGAAGATGAGAAACAAAAACTTTTTTAGTTACGGCAAACTTGGATGTGGGTAAAACTCATATAGGAAATGGGTGTTCGACGGGTGGTGGGAGACTATCTGGGGACAAGGGAAAAAGAAAAATGAGGGTTTCAAGGGTAGGGAGGCGAAATGAGGCGAACAGTCCAAGAGGGATAAGGGAGCAAAATGAGGAATTGAATCTTGTGGCTCAGTTTGGTGGCGATTGGATGAGAGGTGAAAAAGATAGGGCAAACCCTAAAATTAGATAAATGAGGGATTTAGGGCTTTGATATGTAAAATTTGGGGTTGGGTCGCCAAGGAAGGAAGTATGCGAAATGATATTGCAGACGTTCTGCGGAAGTATGAGCAGAAACAGAAAGCAAACAAGGAAGCTACGACTAAAAAACAGAAATTTTTTTTTTTTTTTTTTTTTTGATTTTTTGAACAGTCGACTTAGAAAAATTCACTCACAGACAGAACAACTGAAAAGAGTTATTGCAATAACAAGAGATATTAGAAGTGAGAGGAACCTGAAGGCCACGACAAAAAAAAAATTTGATGTAATTTCCACCCAGCGAGCCCAAGAGAGTGCTCTGATACCAGATGTGAAGAACCTCCTTATAGCAATATCATGAGAATGCTCGAAATAACAGAATACAAAGTGATAGCAGAACTCAGAATGAATCTACTGATCGCAGGCCACTTCGAGGGGGTAACCTCCTTTGAGCAAGCTCAATACAATAAATTCGTCTGTGCCCATCAAGGGCCTCAACCTATTCTTATATACTGAGTACGATCAAGAAAAGTAATACTACCTATGCATGTGGGATAATAAAATATACTCACGGGATGACTTACAAAGCATATGCGTCCAACAACACTACTCTAACAAAATAAATAGAAGGAACACACAGGTTCCTAACATTTCTTCAGATCCAATGATAAAAAATATAGCTGGAACCCCACTTGCAAAGTTATTTCCTTGGGGTAAGTGCACCAAGTTGTGGTACCAAAAGGGGGGCCTTTTTTTTTTTCAAATTTACAATTTCTAAACTTCAACAAGAATTTGAAGATAGTAATGCTCACAATTTTAATATATGACAAAAACAAAAGTAGTAGTCATTTGAATCTATCTTCTAAAATATTATTTAAAAAAAAAATGGTCTAGTTTTAGGTCCTCAAAAAAGAGGGCCATAGAAAGTGGTACTATTTTTCCCAAAAAAAATATAACATAGCACAAAGTGTGGCCCCTCTAAAATTTTAACTTTTTTTTTGAAATTCTTTTATCCGTCTGGTCAAAAATTACCAAACACTATGTAGTTTATCCTAGATTTTTCAAGTAATTTTATAATGTGTATTTTTTTTAATGAATTTTTTAATTAGGTACATCCCAAAAATGTGAAATATCTATGTATTCTCTATAGAAATGATTGAAAACTAATCTAAAATCAAAACTTCTTTGTTTCAAAGTGTGTAGAATGGAGTCTAGTTTCTAAAAATCTAAGTTGTTGTAAATTTCAATGAATGAGATAAAATCTACAGCCCAATTAGTACATGTTTATTTTTCACAAAAAATGGACATACATTTAAAAGAAATTATAGTTGAAAGGCTTGAAATAGTTCAAATAAAAAATAAATTATATGGTTATACAACTAACATAGAGACCTACAATGTCATGTAAAATGATTTTATCGATGCTCAACCACGAGTAAACTTGAAGTAGAGCACAGAAGGAAAATCAATCATTTTTTCTATGTTTATAGAAAAAGACATCTCAGACTAGTTTATAGACTCCAAACCTTTGGGTTGGATCTCCATGGAAAACACAAACCTTAGGGTTGGTAGAATGCAAAGCTTTAAATATCACATGCAAGCTATAGTGTGCACACACTATTTAAGCTTTTTAAAATTTAAGTCTTAATAGAGCATGCATGCTTTAGTGTGCAAACAATATTAAGACCTAACTAGTGCATAGAGAGAGAGAGAGAGAGAGAGAGAGAGAGAGAGATTCTATGTGTAAGAAAGAAAGTAGGGGATGGGAGAGAGAAATTCGGTAGTGGGGGAGAGAGAGAGAGAGAGAGAGAGAGAGAGAGAGAGAGAGAGAGAGTAGGTCATGGTAGAGAGTGTGAGAGTGTGAGAGAGTAGGGGATGGGAGAGAGAGAGAGTAGAGAAGGAGAGAGTGAGTGAAAGAGAGAGTAGGTGGTGGGAGACGGAGTGGGAGAGGGAGAAGGAGAGAGAGGGGAGATGTGAGTGTGTCTGAGAGATCTAAAGAATAGGGGTTGCAAAAGGAGAGAGAGGGGGGATGGAAGAGTGTGTGTGTGTGTGTGTGTGTGAAAGAGAGATTAAGGGATGGGAGAGGGGAGAGAGAGAGAGAGTAGTTGGTGGGAGGAGTGGAGAGGGAGAGAGAGAGGGGGGATGGGAGTGTGTGTAAGAGAGAGAGTAGGGGGTGGTAGAGACAGAAAGTATGGGATGGGAGAGAGAGTGAGAGTAGGGGATGGGATACAGTGTGAGAGTGAGAGAGTAGGGGGTGGTAGAGAGAGAGTAGGGGATGGGATAGGGAGAGAGTAGGTTGTGAGAGAGGGAGTGAGAGAGGGAGAGTGATAGAGAGAGAGGAGGATTAGAGTGTGCAAGTGAGAGAGAGAGAGAGAGTAGGGGATGGGAGAGGAGAGAAAGAGTAGAGGATGGGAGAGGAGAGAGAGAGGGGATGGGAGAGGGGAGAGAGAGTATCTTGAGAGAGAGAGTAGGGGATGGGAGAGAGAGAGAGAGTAGGTAGTGGGAGAGGGAGTGGGAGAGCGAGAGAGAGATGGGGGATGAGAATGTGTGTAGGAGAGAGAGAGAGAGAGAGAGAGAGAGAGAGTAGGGGATGGGAGAGAGGAGGAGAGTGTGAGAGAGAGTAGGGGGTGGTAGAGATAGACTATAAGATAGGAGAGAGAGTGAGAGTAGGAGATGGGGGAGAGAGAGAATAGAGAGGAAAAGAGTGAGAATGGGAGAGAGAGAGAGAGAGAGAGAGAGAGAGAGAGAGAGAGAGAGACTAGGGGATGAGAGACATAGAGAGAGAGAGATAGAGTAGAGAAGGAGAGAGTGAGAGTAATAGAGAGATAGAAACAGAGAGAGTGAGAGAGAGGAGGTAGTGGGAGTGGGAGAGTGAGTGAGTGAGAGTAGGGGATGGGAGAGGAGAGAGAGAGAGAGAGACAAAGAGAGGGGGGATGGGTGCATGTGTGTGAAAGATGAGAGAAAGGGATGGGAGAGGGGAGAAAGAGAGAGAGTAGGCAATGGGAGAGGGAGTGAGAGAGGGAGAGAGAGGGGGGATGAGTTTATGTGTAAGAGAGAGAGAGTATAAGAGTGTGTGAGAGAGTAAGGGTGGTAGAGAGAGTAGGGGATGGGAGAGCGAGAGTGAGGGTAGGGGATGGGAGAGAGAGAGTAGAAGGGTAGAGAGAGTGAGAGAGAGACAGTAGGAAATGGAAGAGGGAGTGGGAGAGGGAGAGAGAAGGGATGGGAGTGTGTGAGAGATCTAGAGAGTAGGGGATGGAAGAGGAGAGAGGGGGAATGAGAGTGTGTCTATGAAAGAGAGAGATAGAAGAGGATGGGAGAGTGGAGAGAGAGTAGCCCAATAGAGAGAGAGAGAGAGAGAGAGAGAGAGAGAGAGAGAGAGAGAGAGAGAGAGAGAGTAGGGGATGGGAGAGAGAGTAGGCAATGGGAGAGGGAGTGGGAAAGGGAGAGAGAGGGGGGGATGGGAATGTGTGTAAGATAGAGAGAATAGGGGATCAAAGAGAGAGAGTAGGTAGTAGGAGAGGGAGTATGAGAGGGAGAGCAAGAGAGAGAGTAAGGGATGGTAGAGGAGAGAGAGCGAGAGAGAGTGGGGGATGGGAGAGGGGAGAGAGTGAGAGTGATTAGGGGATATGAGAGAGAGAGTGAGATAGAGTAGGCAGTGGGAGAGGGCGTAGGAGAGGGAGAGAAAGAGAGAGAGTAGGGGATGGGAGAGGAGAGAGAGTGAGAGAGAGTAGGGGATGGGAGAAGAGAGAGAGGGAGAGAGAGTAGGAGATGATAGAGGAGAGAGTAGAGGATGGAAGAGGAGAGAGAGTAGGGGATGGGAGAGGGGAGAGAGAGTATCCTAAGAGAGAGAGAGTAGGGGATGGGAGAGAGAGTAGGTGGTGGGAAAGGGAGAGAGTGTTGGAATATTCAAATATGGAATGAATACTTATGAGAGGGCAGGGTGGGGGGGCGGGGGGGTGAATCAGAAGTATTGTACTTTAACCAATAAAACTTTTAACTGAAAGTAAATTGCATGCATGTAAATGCATCAAGAAAACATGAAACTAAGACCTACATCAACAACACATAACATTGGAATTTGGTAACCTAGAAAGCTTCCAGAAATAAGAAGGTAAAACTGGGGTGGGGATGATACCCACAATAATTATTGCAGCAATATTGTTCAACCACTTCTGATGGTCTGCCCTGTTAAAGGCTTTACATTGTGTCAATAGTGACCTAGTTAAAGGATTTCAAACACTTAACATGAAGTGTTACCCTGTTAAAAGATTTAATCACCTTTTGATAAGGATCTACAGATAGCTGTTAAGCCAACCTATCTAGATAGGATTTCCTTTCTAATACAATGGTAAGAGAGTATTAGGTATTATAAACCTCATATTTTGCAATCCTTGATTGTTGAATGTAGGTACTTGTTCTGGCTCTTTCCCTGATTTTGATCCTCTGAGATCTAATTTCTATTTTTCTACTTTAATTTATATTTTTCTACTTTTCTTTGTTCTGATCAATTGACTATTGAATTGCTGCTCTTACTTTCTATGTCTCCTTTCATTGAATTCCATTATATTTTTCCTTTAACACTGCTCTCCTTCTCTCATCTCTTTTTTTAATGAAACTTTCATCTTCCTTAAAAAGACTTCGAAGACTTAGGGTTAGATATGGATCTACGATCCTCATTGAATCTTAATTTCCCACTCAATACTTGCCTTTTGCTAATTGGTTGCATGTCTTTCCAATTTTCCAATTGGCTGCATGCAAATTGCATAGGAAATGTAAAAGGTTCATTCTTATCTCTAGATCTTTTGAGATTTACCTTATGCCGGCTACAAAAATGGTTTACATCATGGTTTGTGCAATTAAAAACTCTTATGTTGATATCCTGAGTTACTCAGCTCCTGAAGCATTACTGATGCTCGGCACATGTTGTTTCCTGGACAGCTTGATATCTAAACAAAACTATATCACTCGGCACCTTATGTTACTCGACACTCAATATTACTCAGCACTTTTTATTACTCGGCACTTGATATCACTCGTCACCTTATGTTACTCAGCACTTGATATCACTCGACACCTTATGTTACTCGGCACTTGATATCACTCGGCACCTTATGTTACTCGGCACTTGTTATAGCTCGGCACTTGATATAGCTCAACACTTCATATTACTCAACACCTACTCTTTGCTCGACATGTATAGTGAAAAATGGTTAAGTGTATTGACACTCAGCTGTCAAAATTATTCTTTAAACCAATAGAGAGAGGGGGGATGGGAGTGTGTGTAAGAGAGAGAGTAGGAAATGGGAGAGGAGAGAGGGTGAGAGATTAGGTGGTGGGAGAGGGAGATCGAGAGAGATCAGGGTATGGGAGAGGGGAGAGAGTGAGAGAGGGTAGGGGATGGCAGAGGAGAGAGAGTCTGAGAGAGTAAGGGATGGGAGAGGAAATAAAGTGATAGAGAGAGAGAGTAGGGGATGGGGGAGAGAGAGAGAGAGAGAGTAGGTGGTGGGAGAGGGAGTAGGGGAGAGAGAGAGAGAGAGAGAGAGAGAGAGAGAGAGAGAGAGTAGGGGATGGGAGAGGAGAGAAAGAGAGATAGTAGGGGATGGGAGAGGTGAGAGGAGAAAGAGTAGGGAATGGGGGATGGTGGGATAGGGAGAGATTATTTTTCACATAGTGTGTATGAAATATAATGAATACATACTATATGAAAACACCAAAAAATGGTCATAACACAAGTTTGGGTCATAACACAGTATATTATGATAACAAATAATGTCATACATCAACAAACATATCATATATTAACCAATAATGTCATAAGTTTAATAATGTCATGCATCAAATATATGTCATACATCAAATATAAAATGTCATATATACATCAAATGTATGTCAAATATTTCCACTGACATAAAATCTAACATATGTGTTCACTAATGCATATACATGTGTGTTTATCAACTATATCTTCTCCTTCCCATGATGAGAAGGAACAAATCCCTAGAAGTCTTCAATCATCGTGTGGAGGGAGATGATGTGGATGATGGGGTCTTCGTCACATGTTCACTCGTCCTATTATTTAGGCTCTTCTCTAATTTGAGCTGATACAAACAAAATAGATATGAATCAATAATTATTATACCTTGAAATCAAATATGTGTACACACAAAATTAATTATTTTCTTACCACCATCAAATAGTCACTCTCTATGTCCACCTCAAAGGCTTGTAGATGATCGGTTGTAACAATGCCCTACAACACTTCAATCAATATAATCACTTATAAATAACATTAGAAATTTTCATTCTAATTATTATAAAAAACAACTAAAACCAAGTAAATTATTTCATACCTCAGTCAATGGCTTTGAACTAGCCATTACTACAAAAACCCCACAATTAATGGATTGGCGAAGATGAGGAGGAGCCTTAGATGTCAATAGCTGTGTGTCATACAATAAAAGTTACATATAGCATGAAAAAAATATAATCAAATGAATTAAATTAACATGAAAAAGTGTACCTCTACAAAACTCATATTGCACCTAGGCTTAGAGTCCCTTGTGAATGTGGATGGTCTAGTACAAAACTAATGCACATGCATAAATTTTTTTTGTCAATCATTCATATGATTACTTAATAAATATATTTATTAATTTAAATGATTAAGTCAATACATACCTCTAGACTCATTGAAAGGATGAAAAATGGGACTGGATGATCTCTTCTAGGGCCAACAACACTCTTAACCTGAATTTTAAACAATGTCAATACATGCTAATTAATTAGTCATTTACTATAAATACAAAATGTGATCAAATTAGTTTATTATAATTATAATTTTCCTATGTATGAATGCCAAATGCTTGACTTACAAACTGATCAGTGACTAGACCATCATCCATACTATCTCAAGCATGACTACCAAATGTGCATAAGGATCCACATGATGTGCACATATGGCCACAATGCATAGAAGGCTCCTCCTCAACTAATGGACTCATGCAATGAATAAGGGTTTGTGTCAAAGCATTAATACTCCCTAGAGTGTTGGTCTCTACTTGTTCCTTCACAACTGAAGGAATAATCACATGCTCACCCTATGTCTTGACAATAGGTTTCCTAACTATGTTAGGGTCACAATGTGCCCTTGGCCTCTCAAACGATGACCCCCTACCTCTACCCTAAGATTCTAATATATCAAAATAATTGGGGATCTCCCCAAGGACAAATTCACAATATAATTTCTTTAAGAAATACACTGGAACCTCATGATTACTGTAGGGAGGGGCATCAAAGACCATCCACCATCTATCCCAAAAATTATTTCTAATATCATCATGTATGGACCAATGGATGGGGAATCTTTTAGTTGTAGTTCTAATAGTATCTTGTTCTCTAGGCTTTTTAAACAATACACAAATGCTACCTTTTGCTATTTTTTATTTTTTTTTTTACATCTTGATATGATAATTTGTTTGCATAATATCTTCTTTGTTCATCCCTCTTAATGCACCAAATATCTAATTGACCACTAATAGAAGCTACATGGGTCATAATGGATTCGAGGGAGGATGCCAATTGTGCTCTCATCAAATTGGTTTTTCCACAAGCTTTCAACCTAGCAATTATTGCTTCTAATTCATTTTTCCCTCTTTCTATTTCATTCATTATGTTTTCTTGTGCACTAGGAGGAGGTCTTCCAATTGGTCTAGGTTGTGGAATTTCTTGCTCTTGTTGTGGAGGGTTTTTGTTTTGATCTTGTTGATCCAGCTAGGGATTTGGCAGTTCATTATTCACATTTCTTCATAAGAAACCAAACCATTCGCAATCTAAATAAATAAACAAAATTAAATGAAAATGTAAAAAACCTACAAAAAAATGCAAAAATATATAAAATAATGCAAAAACAATTGTAGAAAATATACAATGTGATCTTGATCTTGAACTTCGATGACAAGGAGGAATTTTGAGGAGGCAGGTGACAAAAGTCTTCAATTTATTTAGCATGCATATGCACTATGAGGAGAAAATACCAAAAAAAAATGAAATGGGCCATGGATTTGCAGCCCATTTATAAAAAATTTTAATTTTAAAAAGTGCGTACATGCTGTTTAAATTTTTTTTTAAACTTGAGATGTCATTTTTTTGACACCACAACTCAGTGCACACACCATTGACCAATCATAAACTACCACATCACCCAAGTCATCCTCACTTCATGTTATCGTTTCTTTGCAACTTAACTGTTTAACTTATCACTGACCCTAGTGACCATGTACACAATGCAATTTGTAGTTTCACCATCTTGACCATGGTTTTTAATAAACTCTTTGTGATCATGTGAATGAAGAAGGGTCACAACATCATAACTCATACTTTGGGTCAAGATCATAACCCTACAATTGAGTGACAAAGAGAGATCTCTATGTTGTTGCTCATAACTAGAAGCTAGCCTTTTAAGCCAAATAGCCAGGCTTACTATTGGAAAGACCATATTGCACATTGACACCTCTCCTAATGGTTAAGCCATAGATTGCAATGACTAGGTGATGAAGAATAGTTGCATGATCACAACTTGAGTCTATGGAGGGATAAAACATAAAAAGGCTTGAACTTAGGAAATAATGGAAAAGGAAAAGTTTTCAATGTGTTCTTTATAACCTTTTCTAATTTGAATATTGAACAAGTCACATACTCCTTTGAGAAATAACATTAGCAAGACATATAGGAAGAAATCCAGTCTATCAAAATCCCAATTCAAAGACATGCAGATAAAAAAATCAACATGGGTAGAAGAATAAAATCATTTGAAATGTTTAAGTTTCTTAGTGAATAAGTATTGGAAATTTCGAACAAAATGTCCATGCATCACGATATGGAGTAGAATAGACTCTTTTATAAGGGATGAACATTCATTGGTTTTGTCATGGAGAAAGCATTATAGACAATATTACAAAGTATTGAATTTTGATAAATGGATAAATCAAGGTGGATGAATATGACCATTGAAGAAAAATATTAAACAAATATTAAACTATCGAGGATCATAGGGCATTCTCTATTAAAGTTTGAAAAACACAGACGTATGTGAGACAATCAATTCATATGCGGCTCTAGTATATAGGAGTTTTATGCCATATACTACTAATTTGTATCTAATAATACTTCATGTCTCTCGCAGGTATGAATAAAAACATGAAGGAGTTCCAACTCAACTGTAAAGTGCAAATAGTATGGAGCAAAAGGAAAAATTATCAATTTAAAGGAGACATAAGATGACACTTCATGGAGAAATAGGAGAGTATAAATTGATGGAACCATAAGCATGAAATATTAGTTATATTATACAAAGTTACATTAAATTGTACCAAGGTTATACTACAATTTAACAATGATCTGTTATATGTTATGAAGTGGTTCAATTTTTAGAAATGAAATCGATACCCCTTGTTACCTTATAAATATAAGATGTAAAACATGAGTATGGATGATCCATATACTATTCAAAAAATTGCATACTATACACTTACATATTTGATATATTTTTAATTATTTTATTGGTAAAGAAATAATTTCTGAACTAGGCTCATGAATTTTGGATTATTGAATATGTGTGTGTGTGTGTGTGTGTGTGTGTGTGTGTGTCTATATATATTTGATTCTAGAGTCAAACTATATTGGATAGATCATCTATAAGGACTGTTTGTAGTGCAATTCTATTTTCAGCATGATCAGTAAGAAATATTTATTTTATTTTCATGAAGCTTTAGTGTTGAAATATTATATAATTTGTTCCTTTATAATTATTATATTAATTTTATAAATATTTTATATGATAAATAAGTGGATAGGATCAATAATAGTATTTTGAAATCAAACATCATACATATTGTCAAAAATTTAATTATTTTTGAATCTATCCCTGGTTTGTCTCCGAACCACAGGTGTTAGAGTACATTCTAGACTATTTTAATATTGTGTCCATATATTTGATCTATCACATCTTGATAACTAAATTATTTATAATTTATGTACATAGAATTTTTAAAGTTGTATGTTTTAAACTTATATCACCCTTCAGCTCTAGTCTTTATATTTTTTATAATTCATAATCCATATGCTAACAATTGTTTTAGTTCTTTCCTTTGAAGAATCAATATATTCATTTGTTAGATTAATATATACTTATTCTTATTTTCAAAACATTCATATATTTTTTTATGATTCTTAGCTCATAATTTTCAAGTTAAAATTTTTCTATAATTCTTTCCATTTGGAAAACTTTCATTGCATTCATGTTCTAACAATCTTCTATAAGAATCTTGGGCTTAAGTATTTTGTTCAAGATCAAGTACACCTACCTTGGCTTTGCAGAGCTAGAAGCATCAAGTTGGTAAGACTCGTAGGATTCCAATCTATAGTTTTGGAAACCAACAAGATACACCCACTACATCTTGTTGAATATTAAATTCTTTGAAACCTTAAAGAAAATCCCATACTCTTATGTTTATAAGACTTGACTAGAACATTCTTAGTGACATTTTGGCTTCTCACTTGATGGACAATCAACTCACTATCTCCATATAAACTTAAGGTTTGAATTCCTATTTTCTGAGCAAGTAGAAAACCTTGACTCAATGTCTTATACTCTACTATTTTATTGGTACAATTGAATTGAAGCCTAAATGAGAAGTAGTACCTTTCTAGTCTAGGATAAACTAACATCACACTAGCCCTCGATCCATTTTTATTTCTTGATCCATCAAAGTACAGGCTTCATATCCCACTTGTATCCTCTTTTTTTTTTCATAAGGCTAGGGACAAGAGCATAATTCTTTGATATACAATATGGTGCAGAGAACCTAATCAAATAGTTTTTCTTATGCAATGTAATAAGGCCTTGGGATTGATAAAAATCTCCTCAAAGGCCATCCACCACTATAATGGACACAAGGCTCCAAGGTGATAATAAGAACTTGGGCATCATTTGGTCCAAAGGTGGAATCTTGATTTATTTTCTATTTTCTAGGTTGGTTTAGTAGTTTTGAGTCTTAGAACAACCATTTTGAGTGATTGGAATTCGTTTAGGTTTGAAGTTAGTTGAAGTATCAAAAAGTGCAAAAAATTGCAAAGTTGCATTAGCAACTTTTGCAACAATTTCACAACTTTTTGCGATAACTTCAAAAACTACCTTTGGTCAATTAAAACTGATTGTAAAAGCCCTGTGCACTTGAGTTAGAGGCATAGGAGGACTTTCATATGTTTTTGCTTCCAAAAAATAATAAAGGAACCTACTATTTCAACATGTTGTCACTGTTTTGGCCATACTATACAAATTTTTCTAGCTATAGGGTTGTTGTTTTTCTTTCCTCAATTGGACCTTTCACTTTCAAGAGTTTTGGTGTTGGTTTAAAGGGGAGATCAATCTCCATTTGAAATTTACACATTTTTCTTTCTCGCTGCCCTATGAAACCCTTGGAACTAGGGTTTGGCCAAAGAAAGGGCCCTAGTTTGAAATCCCACCATTGGGAATTCTTCCAAACTTGCATGTGGCAAGCTAGGACAATGCATTTTTAGATTTTGAAGGTTTGGAGATAGGAGGTTGTAGTAGGAATTAATAGGAGCAAGCCCTAGGTCTAATAAAACCCATGTATTAGACCTAGATTGAGTGCTTTGTATGATTAATAGGAAGAAGAGGAATTGAGGGCTTGGTAAATTAGAAAAACACCTTCATCTAATTTGGAAGAACACTTTGGAGTTGAAGAATGGAATCCATGAACCCATTTCTTGGTCTTTTCTTCATGTACCATGCCTAAACCTGCTAATTAGGCCTATGTGAAAGGTGGGGGTTAGGGTATACTAGAGTGGACTAGAATTCTAAAACTTTGGAGTCATATAGTACTTGGAAAAGGGTGTCCCAAACTGGTTTTATATTGCAAAGTCCTTTGTAAAAAATTTAAGTTATTGATGAAAAATAGCGTTGAGAGACCTACTAGGTCTGTTGTATCAGTTTTCATTGTATGTTGTATACAGAGATTCCAATCAGTGGTACACTTTGTTTTGACCATTTTGAAGCTTTCTTAAACCTTCTTTGGTGTTGGGAAGTATTGGAGTCTCAAATCCCACTCTTTGTTATTTTGTGTGAAACAAGGTCAAGTGTTGCATTCTGGTCTGTGGCTGATAATAGTGAATTTGATCAGTATTTTTTTTTTATTTGGATCATGTTCGGGTGGTTTTGGGTCCCTACTAATGTTAGGAAGGCTGGGGTTGCTGAAACGACTTTGTACCTTGGATTGGTGTAGGAGGTCTTGATTGGTTCAAGTGAAAAGAAGTTGGAATTCAGTCTATTGTGAAATGTTGGGTTTGTGAAACCTATTGGATAGTGGTAAACAATAGATTAATTCCTTTTTGGAAGTGATACAAGAATTGAATAGCCTTGTGGAGTTTGGAGAATTTAGGTGGTAGTTTGTTTTGCATTGTGCCTCAAAGGTTCTCAGAACTGTTTCGTTCTTCCCGATAGTGTTTACTCTACATCAAGTGGTATCAAAGTCACTTTGATTTGTTGAAGACACAATGTTTAAATGTGAGGATCCTAAGAGGGAGATCACCTTAAGGGTCACAAATGTAGAACTAGCCAAGCTAGTCAAGGAACAAATGGTAGAGAGTAGAGTGGTCTAGGAAGAGAATAGGACCATAAAGAGGGAGTTGGATAGACTCAAGAACAAGATGAGAAAAGGGAGTGATGATGAATCAGAGCCTGAGGAAATAGGAGGATATGAGGAGAAAGAAAATATATTTGTAGATCAAAGGCCTTTCCTTGCTACATTAGAGAGGGTTGGAAAGAAAGGAAGAGACTTACCCACTTTCAATGGTAAGTTGGACCTTGATGTATGCATAGACTAGATTGAAGCCTTAGATAATCACTTTGAATGTGATAAGACCCCTAAAAATTAGAGGGTTAGGATTTCCAAGGGAAAACTCAAGGGTCCTACCTTGAGTTGGTGGAATTTTTTGCAAAATGAAAGATTGGATGAGGGAAAGGAGTAGATTTGTACATGGAAGAAGATGAAGGAAGAGATAAGAAAGTAGTTCATATGAGAGGATTATGAGGTGTTGGTGCACAAAAAGTTGCAAAATCCTAGACAAAGGGACTTGGTTGTTAGTGCATACACTCAAGACTTTCACAATCTTACCCTTAGAGCCAAGGTATATGAGACAGAGAAGCAAAAACTTGCAAGGTATATGAATGGTTTAAAATATAGTATTCAACATGAACTAACTTTGATTACTTTGGGTTCAATACATCAATGCTTTAACTTGGCTTTGAAAATTGATGAAAAACATAAGAGGAAAGGTGAAACAAGTAGTAGGGGTAGAGGCAATAGTAATAGGAGCATAGGTAGGTTCGATGGAAGGGGATCCTTTAACAAAAATTAGGAAGAGTCTAGTGGATCAAATGTTGATGGGGAGTCCACCAATAGAGGGTATTTAGGGGTAGGAGACCCAATGGCAGAGGAAGATCTAGTGGAAGCTAGCCTAGTGTCTTTATATGAAAATGCTTCACTTGTAATCAGGCAGGACATCAGTCCTTTAGACGTCCTAGAAAAAAAAAGCAAGGGGATAGGAGAATTTAGTTGACACAAGAGGAGGATAGTCTAATTATCTCTTCCTACCAATCAGCCACTTCAAGGCTTGCACTTCTAGAGTATGGGGAATCCTTGATGATGCAAAGAACATTGATTAAAGCCCCTACATCTATAGAACCCCCACAAAGGAAAACATTGTTCAAAACTTTATGCAAAATGAACAACAAATTCTGCAAAGTGGTAGTGGATTTTGGATCCTTAGATAATGTGGCCTCTAGGGAAATGGTAAAAAAGTTGAAACTCACAAAAAACCCTCACCCTTGCCCCTAAAAAGTGTCATTGCTAACAAAAGATAAGAAAACCCTCATCACTGAGCAAGTCTGGGTAGAATTTAATATAGCAGAGTATCATGATAAAGTCTTGGGTGATGTGGTAGAGATGGATGCATGCCATTAGCTTCTTGGAAGGCCATGGAAATATGATGTATGTGCAAAACATGGTGGTAAAATAAAAATCTACAACATAAACAAGCATGAGATTGAATACACCATGCCACCATTTCCTGATGATGGAAACCTGGTTACAAATGGGGTAATGTTAGTAGGAGAAAAAGAATTTATGAGGGTCACTAAGGAGAACGATACTCCCTACTATGCATTGGTTGTTAGACCTAAAAGTCTCCCATAAAATCATCACAAGATCCACACAAGATCCACAATGTTGGGCCTAAGGAGGTAAGGGATTTATTAGAAAAATATAAGGGGATAGTTGCAGGCAGCCAACTAGAAACCTTTCCTCCTCAAAGAGATATTAGCCACTACATAGACTTCATCCCAGAAGCTACACTTCCAAATAAGGCAGCCTATAAGATGAGCCCAGAGTAGAATGAAGAGATAGCAAGGCAAATGGAAGATCTACTAACCAAGGGGTTCATTAGAAATAGTATAAGTTCATCTGTAGTCCCTACTATCCTAGCTCAAAAAAAGATGGTACTTGGAGGTTATGTACATATTCAAGGGAAATCAATAGGATAACCATTAGATATAGGTCTCCTATGCCAAGAATAGAGGATCTTCTGGATTGTTTAGGGAAGGCAAGTGTTTATTCAATGGTGGATCTTAAAAGTGGATACCATCAAATCAGAATTAGGGGTGGAGATGAATGGAAAATAGCATTCAAAATCTTAGAAGGATTGTATGAATGGCTCTTGATGCCTTTTGGCTTGTCAAATGCACCTAGTGCCTTTATGAGGCTAATGAATGAAGTCTTAAAACCTTTCTTGAATGAGTTTTTTGTGGTGTACTTAGATGACATTTTGATATTCAACAAGGATAGAAAAGATCACTTAAGGAACCTTGATTTGGTTTTGAATAGGGTTCGTGAAGAGAAATTGATGATAAATTTAGAAAAATGTTCCTTTTTTCTACATGAACTAATCATTTTAGGCTTTGTGATATCAGGAGGAGAACTAAAGATGGATCCTTCCAAGGTAGAAGCCATCCTTAACTGGCCACCACTCACTAGTCTATTAGAGGTAAAAGGTTTTCATGGCATGTGTAGTTTCTATAGAAAATTTATAAGAAACTTTAGCGGTGTGTGTGCCCCAATGATAGATACAATTAAAGGAGGAAAGAAATGTGTATTTTATTGGACTAAGGAGGAAAATGATTCCTTTGAATGTTTCAAAAGAAAAATTTTAGACCAACTAGTCTTGGTGCTCCCTAACTTCTATAAATTGTTTACAATAGAATGTGATGCAAGCAATAAGGCAATTGAAGGAGTTTTAAGTTAGGAGGGTAGGCCTATGACCTTTTTCTGTGAAAAGCTTAGTGAAAAAAAGAAAAAATATTCAACCTATGACCTTGAACTCTATTCTATGGTGTAGTCCCTTAGAAAATGGAGGCATTCCTTGTTGCCTAAAGAATTTTTTGTATATACTAATAATCATGCTTTGAGTTTCTTGAATAGGTAGGAAAAGTTGAATCATAGGCATATGAAATGGATTGAATTTCTACAAGCCTATACCTTTACTATTAAGCAGAAAAAAGGAGAAACTAATAAGGTTGTTGGTGCACTTAGTAGGAGGAATTTGACCATTTAGGAACCCTAGTTGGAAAGAATTGGAATCCATGCAATGAAGGACATGTATGAGCAAGATGAAGACTTCAAGGAGGCCTACCAAGTTTGTAAATCCATGGGTGAAAGGTACCATATTGATTTTGGTGAGTATATCTTGCAAGAGGGTCTTTTATTTAAGGGGAGTTAGCTTTGTGTTCCCAAGGTATCTATTAGGGAGAATATCTTAAATGAAAAGCATTGTGGTAGTTTAGTAGGACATTTTGGGGTAGGTAAAACTTTGGAGTAGGTTAGAAGGTTTTATTATTGGCCAAGGTTGCAAACTGATGTTAGGAGATATGTTGATGAATGTCTAATTTTCCAACAAGAAAAAGGAGGCTCATCAAATGCAAGACTTTACACCCCACTCCCAATACCTCATGAACCTTGGGACTTAGTGAGTATGGACTTTGTTGTTGGTCTACCAAGAACCAAATCAGGTTGTGATAGTATTTTGTAGTTATGGACATGTTTTCCAAAATGGCTCATTTCTTGACTTGCAAAACCATTCATGATGCCTCTTTGTTCTTCAAGGAAGTTCTTAGGCTTCATGGCTTGCCTTTATCCATCATATCATATAGAGACCCTAAGTTTTTGGGGCATTTTTGGCAGACATTGTGGAGAAAACTAGGCACTAACTTGTGTTTTTCATTTACCTATCACCCTTAATCAGATCGGTAGACCGAGGAAGTCAATATATCATTGGGAAATATGCTAAGGTGTCTTTCTAGAAAACATGGTGCTTCTTGGGATTGTTTCTTACCCCAGGCATAATTTACTTTCAATGATTCTATCAATAGAAGTAGTGGTTTAACACCCTTTCAGATTATTTATGGCACTCATCCTAGGGGCATTTTGGAACTTAAGAAAGTCAAGGACATGGAAAAAAGAGGTGCACAAGCTAAGGATTTTGTAGAGGTAATGAGAGAAGTCCACTAGTAGGTACAAGATAGATTGCAAGATGTTTCCAATAAGTATAAATAGCAAGCAGGTAAAAAAACAAGAGAAGTCTAGTTTAAGGTGGGGAATATGGTGACACTTCCAAAGAAATTACATAACAAACTATAGATGAAGAAAATTAGTCCTTTTAAAATATTAAAAATGTGTGACAATAATGCTTATCAAATTGATTCTCCTTGTGATATTAATTTTTCACCTATCTTCAATGTATCTATCCTATATGCTTTTAAGAGTGTTGTTGTAGATGATGTTGATGTAGGTATTATAGCAGATCTCAAGGTACAATTGGGAAAAAACATTCCACCAAAGCTTAAACCCATTGTGGAATCCATTCTAGACAAAAGGATCAGCAAGTAGACTAGAAGGAGGACTTAATATGAATACCTTGTATAGTGGAATGGACAACCAAAAAAAGATACAACATGGGTGTTACAAAAGGACCTCAAGGAACATGGTTTTGATCCCTCACTTCACAATACTCCAAAGACTAGAGTTTCTTTTATGTAGGGGAGAATGGTGCAGAGAACCTAATCAAATAGTTTGTCTTATGCAATTTAATAAGGCCTTGGGATTGATAAAAATATTCTCAAAGGCCATCCATCACTGTACTAGACACAAGACCCCAAGGTGATAATAAGAACCTGGGCTTCAATTGCTCCAAAGGTGAAATATTGAATTATTTTCTATTTTCTAGGTTGGCTTAGTAGTTTTGAGTCTTAGAACAGCCATTTGGAGTGATTAGAATTCATTTAGGTTTGAAGTTAGTTGAAGTATCAAAAAGTGCAAAAAATTGCAAAGTAGCATTAGCAACTTTTGCAACACTATGACAACTTTTTGCAATAACTTCAAAAACTACCTTTGGTTGGCTAAAATTGATTGTAATAGCCTTTATCGGCCCTGTGCACTCAAGTTAGAGGCATAGAAGGACTTTCATATGTCTTTGCTTCCAAAAATCAATAAAAGAACCTGTTGTTCCAACATTTTGTCACTATTTTGGCCATACTATAGTTGTAGGGTTGTTTTTTGGCATTGATCAGTTGGAGCTTTCATTTTCAAGAGTTTTGGCATTGGTTTGAAGGGGAGATCAATCTCCATTTGAAAGTTACACTTTTTTCTTTCTCACTGCCCTATGAAACCCTTGCAACTAGGGTTTTCCCAAAGAAATGGCCCTAGTTTGAACACCTAGAGTTGGAAATCATTCCAAACTTGCATGGGGCAAGCTAGGGAAATGCATTTTCAGATTTTTAAGGTTTGGAGATAGGAGGTTGTAGTAGGAATTAATGGGAGTAAGCCCTAGGTCTAATAAGACCCATGTATTAGACCTAGATTGAGTGTTTTGGTTGAGTAATAGGAAGGAGAGGAGTTGAGGGCTTGGTAAATGAAAAAATCACCTTCATCTAAGTTGGAGGAAAACTCTAGAGTTGAAGAATGGAATCCATGAACCCATTTCTTGGTCTTTGCTTTGTGAACCATGCCTAAACTTACTAATTAGGCTTGTGTGCAAGGTGCGGGTTAGGGTATGTTAGAGTGGAGTGGAGTTCTAAAACTTTGGATTCTTGTAGTACTTTGAAAAGGGTGTCCCAAAATAGTTTTATATTTCCAAGCCCTTTGGAACAAATTTAAGTTATTGGTGAAAACAACATTGAGAGACCTAATTGCCTACTAGGTCTATTCTATTAGTTTTCATTCTATGTTATCTGCAATGGTTCCAATCAGTGGTACACTTTTTTGTGATCATTTTTAAGTTGTCTTAAACCTTCTTTGGTGTTGGGAAGCCTTGGAGTCTCAAATCACACCCTTTGTTATTTTGTGTGAAACAAGGTCAAGTGCTACATTCAGGTCTGTGGCTGATAATAGTGAATCTGATAATTGATTTTTTTTATTTGGATCATGTTGGGGTGGTTTTGAGTCCCTACTAATGTTGGGAAGGATAGAGTTGCTGAAACCACTTTGTGCCAAGGATTGGTGTAGGAGGTCTTGATTGGTTCAAGTGAAAAGAAGTTGGAATTCAGTCTATTGTGAAATGTTGGGTTTGTGAAACCTATTGGACAGTGGTAAATAGTAGATTAATTCCTTTTTGGAATTTGGACAGCTTTTAATAGCCTTGTGGATTTTGGAGAATTTAGGTGGTAGTTTGATTTGCTTGGTGCCTCAAAGGTGCTTAGAATTCTTTAATGCTTCCAAAAGGGCTTACTCTACATCATAATAAGTTCCAAGGCTTGTCTCAAGAGTTTATGATATAGGATGGAACTAATATGCATTAGCCCACTCATCCAAGAGGAAATTATGTGTCCCTATTAAAGAAATGGAAAGCTCTTGCACTATATCATTTTCATCTATCTCTAGAATAGTGCAATTCATGTTGATGAGATTAGGGGTGTAGGACTCAATATGATTGAGGGCTAAGGGATTTTCTCTAATTGAAGCTTTAGTTCCATACCTTGTTCTAAAAAATATATATTACCAATCAGAGGATATGTGGCCACATATTTGGGTAGTGAAATCACTTGAGAGACAGATGGAAAAGTGTAGCTTAACTTCAACAACTGATATATCTTGAACTACACTACAACTAGGACATGCATGTAAGACCATTTCAACATTCCTAAAGATTGCTAAATTTTTTATAGTACTACCATCCAAATACAATACACCCGTAACAATGGGCTCATATTTCATTTCTAAGATATTAGCAACACACTTAGGTAACACTGAACTACTAGCCCTGAATCAATCATGTAGTTGTGGACTCTAGCTTATCCCCCTATGCAAAACTTAAACAACTACATTCAAGATGGTAGATAATAGTCACAAAAAATCTGGGAAGGATTTGATCATTGCACACATCTAGATGTAGGGAAATTAATTCTTCACCAAATAGAGCCTTGAGAAGATAGAAATGATGGCCATGGACATTTTAACTAATTAGATCAACCCTCGGGCAGAGATGGAGTATTCCTTTACATTTATCAAGCATGGGGAATGATTAAAGTGGTTGATGGAGATCAAAAAGATCAAATCTGCCATCAAAGAGTTACTTTCTTTGTTATCATTATGCCAAATCAGTTGTATCATCAGTATGACCATGATCACAACTTCACCACCACCTTTCTTCATTAATAGTTATTATTCATGAAACCATGACCAACTATATATCAATACTTCATAGCTTTTCTTCAAAATTATCCACTGACTATTGTGACCTAGAGATAACATAAAATTGGTGTCTCATAATATTGCCACTTGATATCCAACTTAACATTATATGCTTGTAACTATATGAAAATAGACTTAACTTCCATTGCCTTCTTTGCACCTAGACCCATTTAGATATGTGTTGTGTTTTCATCATCTTCCTATATAAGTTGAGTGTATAAATTTCCATAATGATATAGTGATATGCATCAATTTCTTTAGATTGAAAGATCAAAAATATAGCTAGGACCCCTCTTGCATAGTTAGCTTCTTGACTAATCAAAAACTTCCACATCACCCAAGTCATCCCCACTTCATGTTATGAATACTTCATAGCTTAACTCTTTAACTAATCACTAACTCTAGTGACCTTGTACAAAAGGTGATTCATGGCTTTTCCATATTTCCCATGGTTTATAATAAACTCTTTGCAATCATGTGAATGAAGAAGGGTCATAACATTATAACTCAAACTTTGGGTCAAGATCATAACCCTACAATTGAATGATAAAGAGACATCACTACATCACCACTCATAACTAGATTCTAGCCTTTTAAGCCATGAATCCACACTAACCACTATGAAGACCATGCTACACATTTGCACTTCTCCTAATGGTTAAGCCATAGATTGTAGTTACTAGGTGATGAAGGATAGTCACATGATTGCAACTTGAGTCTATGGAGGGATAAAGCATAAAGAAGTTTGAAGTTAGGAAAATAAAGGATAACCCAAAGTTTTCAATGTATCCTTTATAACCTTTTTAGATTTAAATATTTTAATAGCCATGACTATTGGGCATACTTCATAGACAAAAAGTCAAATTTTGTAGGAGGGAAAATATGGCTACCAGTTATTCCATGACTTTTGTTGACAAAAATTGATAAGATCCATAGAGATTTGTATGCCTATAAATAGTATTAATTTGTAAAAATTAAACTAGAAAAACCTACTAGGTTAATTGGTTAAGGAAAATAATGATTAGTAAAGGAAGGAAACTTATAATGATCAACAATCACTAAGTATATAAAGATTCTTATAATAAAATGTTTACAGTATTTTTACATGGTCAAGGAGGAAGTTGTTTATGTAGCAAGGTGCTAAAATTATATAGAATAAAACTAAAAAGTGAAGGATAATTAGTTGGATCATTAGATCAATATAAAAGTAAATATAAGGTTACATTGTGAGATTTAACACATTTTGACTAGTCTGAGTAGACTATAGGTGAAATATGTGAGAAGGTAACAGAAAACCTAAAGATTAAATAAATGAGCATGATTAAGAGGAAAATGGGCACAAACAAAGATATATGATCTACAATGTATAGTGTAAGGCCAAAATAGAGAAAAAAACATTGCAAGAAGGTGAAGTAGTAAAGCAAAATAACTAGAAATATAAGTTGAGTACTTGAGTAAGGGAAAAAGTACAAATTTGTGTCACCTTTCAAGCTAACTTTTTAGAATGACTAAATTTGAGTATTTCTATCTAAATCTCAATTTTTTTTCAAATATATTATCTTGATAGATTTATTCTAGCTAAGTTATATATGGTCTCACACTTTTCCAATTGGAAATGTCTATTAAATGCATGTTTTATACTAGTTAGTATCCAAATACTACTGAAATATAATTATTTTAGAAAACCAATGCTTTAATAACTTTTACTATTTTTTATGATGTATTTTAATAACATATAAACACCATTTTATAAAGATCAAAGTCAAGAATATTCACATATAGAGTTCATAGCATTTTAATTAGATATAGTATTTTGTAATTAAAAAATTTTACAAGTACATATTTTAACACTCGGGAAGATGCCAATTTTGAGACAAAAAAAAAACCAAATCAAATCAATAAAAATTAAAAATTATATGACATTCTAGAGGAGAGATTTCTCTTTTAGAATATATAAGTTTTCTTTTGGTTGGAATAAAATTATTTTGATAAATGTGGTGGGAGGTGAAAACTATCAAGTTGACTAAGTTAAAGTTTGAATTGTTATAAGAGAGAAAATATAGGGCTAAAGCCATTTTTTATTTTTTATTTTTCTAGATACATATGTTATCTATAACATAATATGAGATCAAAGGGAAATACATATATTTCCATGTAGTTTTGTGGTGGGAACTAGACCCCTGATTTCTAGTATTTTTCAGCAACTAAAATGTTATCATTAAAAACTAGGAAAATATATCATTTGTTTTTTAATCAAAAGCAGCCAAAATTAGGTGGCTGGCCCATATAAAATCAAACTGGACAACAACCAGCAGATAACCATCCACCAAAACTACCCCCTACCACTTAATAAAACAAAAAATGTTATAGAACTATAATTAAAATATTATCAGTAGGACTAACATACATACAACCTATATTAAAACTAGTAAGGTTAAAAAAATATATAAACAAAGGCATGACTAACTTAAACCCCTTCAAGTTCAACAATCAATAGATTAATAGCATAAAAATAAAATAGAAGAGAACAATTAAGGCTTCTTAGCCTCCTTCCTCCCCAGGAGGATGTTTTCCAAGTCTTCTACAAGGAAGTCAACCAACATTTTTGTATCCTCCTTTGGTAGGTCTCCCTCTGAGTCCTTAAGCAGGTTTAGTGTGGTGGCAACAGCATGTGTCACTTTGACAATGAACTTTTTCAATAGATGCATTCTCTCATCCAACACATGAATTCTTTCCCATACCTTACTGCCAGCCTTCTTCATGCTTTCCACATTGACCTCCTACATGTCTCTAGGAAAACCATCTGCCTACATCATAACAACATCATGCACAATAGGGGGGTCAGAATTATCCTTGGAAAAAGCCTTAATAGGGGAGGAAATTGTTATGGGAGAGGGAACCCTATCCACTATATTAGGGAATTGGTCCCTTGTTAGATCCAAACACCCCAGCTCGATGGTAGCCGAAACATGTAACATCTCCTTTGTCTCCTTCAACCCCTCACCCAAGCTAGACCAAGAAGAGTTTGAGATCTCCTCTTCCTCCTTCTCCATTTTCCCTTCCCCAAAAGTTGATGCCTTTTCTTTCATCCTCCATTTTGGGTGACCTGTGTCTTTAAATATGTCTCCTCATCTTGTGAGGCCCTCACTTTCAGTTTCCTCTTAGCATTAGACTAGATAACCTCCCCAACCTCCTCCTCCCCTCTCTCCCCTCCTTCTCTAAATCTTCCAATTCCTTCTCTTTCCCTTGGTCCTATTACCTTTTTTTCCCCAAAAGGAGTGGGCTTTAGTTCCACAAGGGACTCGCTAGGTGAAGGTTGATGGGTAGGGGCTCTAGGACCTGTGATCCTAACGGGAACTAGTTGGGGTCAAGGGTTGGGATGAGCTAGAATATGAATTTTCACATTCCTAGGGTGTACTAAGGCAAGGTGGAACTAATACATTCAAAAAATTAACCCTTGATGTAAAATAGTAAAAATAACCCCTTATCTCATTTTCTCTATTACATTAGTAAGCATGTCCTCTAAATCATGCAATAGAAAGAACGAAAGAGAAATTAAATCATAGTGGTGAAAATGATTTAAGAGGGGAAAGTTGTTGTAATAATAGAGACCATACCTCCCTTCTAGGATTTGGTACTTCATCAACATCAAATAGACCTCATTCCATGGCTTAGGGAGCTTCTCTTGCATAAAACCACCCCCAAGCCAAATAGGTTCCTCCCCATCTAGGAAGAAGCATTGTAGACTCACTTGATCAACCAACCTTATCACCTTTTACCGCTTCCTACACTTCATGGCCAAACCCGTCACTAGAGCAATGCCTTCCTTGGAGATATGGAATGATATACCATTTATCATAACTTTGTAGTCCTCCCATGAATTAACAAATTGCATGGAACTATTGTCGTCATGCCCATTAAGCACCTACATAAATGGCACAAAACTACTTTCCTTCAGCATATACCACACTAGCTACTTCCTTGCATTCTCCTTAGTTATGGATGGCTCAATGTGCATAAGATCACACCCATCTCTATACATTTACCTAAAACTCTCTTCTTCTTTAGGACCCAGAAACACTTGCTAAGAATGACTCCACACTTAAGCCAAAAATCCCTTAGGTGATAATAATAGCCATAATTATCTTGTAATTATAGTAGCATCCTTAGTCAAAATTAATGTCACATATCAAACACCTCTATCTTCCTCCCAATTTCTTCAATTATATTCAATAAAAATTAGCCATTTAAAATTTGAACCTTTTATCGACTTGGCATATCAAAACATGGATAGGAAAATCATTAAAAAACCTTTCTTCTCAAACTTCAAAAATCTTTCTTTTTTGGCCATGTTAAATTATAATTACCATTACTATCTCCTTCAGTCCCGACCATCTATCCTTCCTAGCTTTATCCTTTTCACCAACTCAACAGCATGATACAAACTTTCAAAATATCTCTCCATCTAGGATTCATCATTTTTTATTTCGCGAATCAATAAATCTCTTACCAAATTTGGCAAGGCATTGAATTCCCTGCAACATCTTAGTCCTTTCACCTTTAGTCCTAATGCCACCATACCATCTGCCACACTATTTCCCCCCCAAAATATATGATTCAAATCAAACCTATTAAAATTGGCTAATAGGTGTCTAATATCTTCTATCACATGCTTTATGGCCCATCCTTCTCTCATATTACCTTTGATAATTTCTATGATGATTTTAGAATCACCTTCAATTTCATCATTTCTCCACCACATACACATCACTAATTTTAAACCCCCAATATAGAGCCATCACCTTTGTGATATTGTTAGATACTTTTCCTAGCTCTCCAAAATAAAAAAATAGCATCCTTCCCTTGCTATCCTTGACCATTCCTCCTCCCACTGAGCCTTCCTTCCTGGTAGCACCATCAAAATTAAGCTTTATCCAATTCATAGGTGGAGGTTCCCATCTAGTCCTTTTCCTAGCCAATAGGTTGGAGTTATCAATTTCCATTATCCCCTCCTCCAGTTTCTAGCCCCTAGCCACTCTAACCTCCAACACTCTTGGTGGAAATGCTAGTTTTCTCCACTTGTTGCAACTCATATTCTCTACCATAATTTTATATATCTTTTCCACCACAACTTCCTCCTCTTTCTGTTCATTCTTGAACACCCTATTATTTCTCCCCTTCTAGATAGCCCAACAAACATGGGGGGATAACCTTCGGCCTTACCAACTCTCCAAAAATTGCACCAGATCCTTATTAAACACCTAGTCCACCTTCAGCTTCTATAAAAGCCTCCCCCAAATAGTAGAAGCATACCAACACTGTAGGAAAAAGTGGGAAATATTCTCCTCCTCCATCTTACACAAGTAACATCTATTTGATAATTTGAAACCCCATTTCATAAGGTTGTCTATAGTGAGTATTTTTCCATGGATAGTGTTCCACCAAAATATATTAATCTTAGGTAATAGGTAATTTAACCATATATTCCTCCAATCATTAGGTTCCAAATATTTATCAAACATCAATTCATAAGTAGACTTAAAAAAGAACTCTACCATTAGAGTGATCTTCCAAATGAATTCATCATCTTGATCCCTTCCTAGGATTGTGCACCCCTCAAGAAAAATATTTAGCTCTTCTATCAAGTCCCCTCCAAGTATAGCATTCTGTTGATACTCAATTTTCTTCTACTTCATTCCTAGGCAAATAAAATCAGCTAACATTCCTCCCCCTACTCCTGAAGGTGGTTCCAAAGGGGCCCAAAGTTTTTTTTGTTAACAATTTATCTATAAGCCACAGATCCTCCCAGAAGTTAATCTGATTCACATTTCCCACTAGCCACTTCACACCTTCTTTCAAAAGGGTTCTATTCATCACAATATTTTCCTAGATCTTAGATTCCTTAGGGAGATCATTTCTCTAGGTAGAGTGAGAGAAATTAATATTCCCAATATACTTAACCTTCATAATATTGCACCAATTGGATTCCTCCTTCATTAGACTCCACCCTATCTTGGTGAGAAGTACATTATTCAAATCCACTATCTTCCTTACTCCCAAACCTCCTCTACTTCTTAGTTTATAGACCATATCCCATTTAACCAAATTTAGCCTTGCCTTCTCACTTCCTCCCTACCAAAGGAAATTATGTTATATTTTCTCTAATTTATCAGCCATACTTTGAGTAATTTTGAACAGTGATAGGAAGTACACAAGTAACCCCTAGAGGGAGGGAATTAGGAGTTGAAGCTTTCTCACACTACTTAGAGTTTTACCTTTCCAACCAATCATCTTTTTTTCCATCCTCTCTAGAATGCAATTGCAAAAGCTGTTATGTACATCCTTCACCATCAAAGGGAGGCCCATATATGTGTTAGGTAACTCTATAGTATTACACCCTAAAATATTTACAATCCTATGTTGTATATCAGGGGGTATTAAAAAAGAACACTTTACTTTTCTCCAAGTTATTTTTTTCCTACATTAGCTGTATATATCTCCAGCACTAACTTCCAAGCTTTGGCTTATCCCATTGAGGACTCCCCAATAAGGAAGGTGTCATCCAAAAACTATTGTATCACATTGGGAGGAAGCATGGAAGCAGGTCTATTGCCTTTAATCACCTACCCTTCCATCTTTCTCAAGAACACCCTTCCTAGAACTTCAGCAACCATTATAAAAAAATAGGGAGAGATAGGGTCACCCTGTCTTAGTCACCTTTCCCTACCAAAATTCCCCCAAGATGATCCATTCACCATTATTGAGCAGCTAACAATTTCTACCATCAATTTCACCATTTTTATACTTTTTTCACTAAAACCAATTTTACCCATAACTTCATATAGGAAAAACCAATTAACCCCATCATAACCTTTAGAGATGTTGAGCTTTAGAGCCATACCTAGATTACCACTTTTCTCCATTGAGTGAAAAACTTCATGAGTTGTTATGGAAACATCAAGGATTTGATGACCTAGGAAAAAACCATTTTGTTTTTTCCCAATGAATTTATGCAGCATCGATTTTAATCTATTCACCAAGATTTTTGAGAAAATCTTATAATTACTATTGTAGAGGCTAATTAGCCTAAAATCAGATAGGACCTCTAGGTCTTTAACCTCCAAAACAAAGGCAATAAATGTTTCATTAAGTTGTTTTAGAAGTTTCCCAATTCTGAAGAAGTCATGAGCCAGCTAGAGGAGATCCAATTTAACAACATCCCAAAAGTGTTGGAAGAATGTTGTGGGGGAACCTGTCAGGTCCTAGGGACTTATAGGCATTCATAGAGAAGATTTCTCTATGAACTTCCTCTTTAGTGACCATTTTAGCTAGTTCCTCATTTTATTTAGCCTAAATCACTGTGGGCATAGAATCAAACAACCATCACCTATCCTCTTGCTTAATATTTCTCTATTGTTCTGAACAAGAGTTCTTGAAATATAAAATCACCTAGTTTCCTATTTGTTTAGTTTTTGTAAGCTTCACATTATTTTCATCTTTCACATTATCCATAGTATTCCTCCTTTTAAGAATTGAGGTTGATCTATGAAAAACACAGTATTCCTATTTCCCACCTTGAACCATAATACCCTAAATCTCTACTTCTAGTAGGTCTTCTCTCTGATCGTCATATATTTCTAGACCTTTCTACATTTTCCCTCCTCCTAAATCATATTTTCCATGGTGAGACCCTCTCCCATTACTTTCTAATGCCCTTCTAACTTTTCCTCCACCTCTACCTTAGTCTTAAAGATATCACCAATATATCTCTTCTTCTAGGGCCGCAGCTTCCTTCTAAAATTCTTCATCTTAGCAAAAATTCTATACATAGCTATCCCTCCACACAAATCCCTCACCATTCCACCACCCTAGTGCTGAAATTAGGATGGTATTTCCACACAATTTAATATCTAAAAGGTCTTAGGACCACATCAGACTCTTCTTTCCAAATAAAAAAGATGGGAGCATGATCCAAGATAGTCCTGGGTAATCTTGTGAGGGAGGAGGATGTTAGGCCCTCCCAACCAACTGGAACAAAAAGTCTATGAAGTTTTTCTTGAATAAGGTCAGCTCCTTTCCTATTATTTAACCATGTAAACTTCACTCTATGCATCTCCATATCCATTAAATCATTTTTGTTAATGAATTCAACCAAATCCTTCATGCTACTATTAAAATCTACCATTCCACCAACCTTCTCTAAAGGGTATAGAGGTGAGTTGAAATCTCCCATACAAAAAGTATTTTTATTTTGAGAGAGAAAAATAGACAGCTCCTCCTAAAAACAAACTCTTCCTTGCCTAGTATTAGGAGCATACACATTGACTATATTCCATATCTTATCACCCTTCTTATGTTCAGTAATAAGATAGTATCTAGAATAGTGAAGTAAACTTCCTTTACTAGCAATTGGGTTCTAGAAAGTAGCCACACCTCCTTATGCCCCCTCTTCTTCACTATAATAGAAATCTGCCCCTAGCCAAAGAAATGGATAAAAATATGAATGAAACTATGGATATCAATGAATATCTAAAATAGATGAAATTTTAGGGGTGAAGATGAAAGAAATGGATGAAAATCTTAATGAAGCTAAGGATATTAATGAAGATTTGATACTATATAAAGATGGAATTTTCTTGATTTAGTACAAGTGTTCAATTGGATGGTAACTAGAGGTCTTTCCATTAATGCCATAAAGGGATATTTTTAGATGCTACAAATGGAACAATTATTAAGTTTTCATTGATGTCAAAACTTATTGGTGAGACAATAATCTATCTAATTAGAGTGTCATATCTATTTGATTGATGAAGAGGATACATAATTGAATTCCATCATAGAAAGTAAAAGCTATTTTATGTTGATTGTGAACTAATTAGAAGTGGTGATCAAACATGAGGTAACTTGTTCTATCTAGATTTATCTGATGAGACATGTTTGTTTGCACAATATGAAGATATTTGGTTATGGCACAAGAGGTTATGTTGTGTACATTTTGATAATTTGGTTAGCATTAGTAAAATGAAAAGAGTTAGAGGTTTGCCAAAACTAAAGAAGCTTGAAAATGCTATGTGTAAATAATGTCAATTGGGAAAAATGACAAAGTCTAGTTTCAAGAGAAAGATAAAATCATCTACTAGTATTTTGGAATTTATTCATACTAACCTATGTGTAGCTATTGATGTTCAAAGATATTGTAGATATAAACATTTCATTCTATTTATTGATGATATTCTACATTGACGACTGTGACATTTATTAAAAAACAAAATTGATGATTTTAAGTTATTTAAGTGGTATTTGGCTAGAGTTTAAAAGGAGACAAGAAAGAGTTTGAAATGATTGAGATATGAAAAATGTGGTGAATTAATTTATAATTAATTTAACATGTTCTACAATGATAGAAGAATCAAAAGAAAGATGTCAACACATAGGCCCCTCCTCAAAATGTGATAGTGCAATGGAAAAATAGGTCAATTATGGGTTGTGCTAAAACACTAATGATGGAGAAGAACATGTCACATAAATATTGGAGAGAAGTTGTAAGTATGACTATTTATACATTGAATAGAGTAAAATTTAAGAAAGGTACAAATGTTACACCTTTTGAATTATGGTATGGACGTACACCTAATGTGAAGTATTTTAATATTTTTGGAAGAAAATACTATACACTTAATGAAAACAAAAATGGAAAACTTGAAACAAAAAGTGATGAAGGAATATTCCTATGTTATTCCACTAAGAGAAAATCTTATAAGTGTTTGAAATCCAACTCTCAAAGTTATGAAAAGTGCAAATGTTAAAGTTAATGAATATATAGAAAAGAATGAAATTGGTTGCAAGAAAAAATCTAAAGACTATAATACATTCATATATGAGAATGAAGATGCTCCATGCATCCCATAGGAACAAGAGAATAAATCTCCAAATAACCAATGTACTGGGAATGTTGAGCTACAATAGGCAATCACTAAACAATAGGTTGTAGTTTCTAGACAACAAAAAATGATGTCACGTCATGGACAGAATGAACCAAACATCAAGAAGTCAATGTTGAGCAAGAAGGACATGAACCAAAGCTTGAATAAGAGAGAGGAACAAACTTGAAATTGTTTTTCAAGATGAACTAGTAGAAGATCACTAAAAAAAAAGCCTATACTAGTAAAATATGTGAGAAGATATCATGCACCTAAAAAATTTATTGGGGATAAAGAATCTAGTGTTATGACAAGAAAGAGACTCAGAAGCAAGAAGTGTTTACTTAGTGACTCTAAGCCCAAATTAGTGAAAAATGTGTTGGGGAATGGAGATTGCATACAAGCAACGAATGAAGAAATTGAGTAGATTGAAAATGGACACTACTACCCAAACCTAAAGACTAAAATGTTATAAGAACACAATGGGTATTTAGGAACAAGTTGAATGAAAAAGGTAAAGTCACAACGAACAAGGCTTGACTGGTATGCAAGCATATGTACAAAAAGAAGGTTTTGACTAGGGGGAGACATTTTCTCTTTTTGTAAGACTAGAAGGATTTAGAACACTACTTGCATATTCTTCTTATAAAGGATTTAAGGTATATCAAATGGATGTCAAATCCCCATTTTTGAATGGGATACTTGAAGAAGTGTACACAGAATAGCCTGAAGGATTTGTTGACATCACCAAGAAGAAAATAGTGTACAAGCTACACAATGCTTTATATTGTTTGAAGCAAGCCCCTCAAGTTTGGTATGAAAGATGACACAATTATCTAGTGAAGATTGATTTTGCAAGAAAAATGATAACATCAATCTATTCTCGAAGATTGGTAAGAACAATGAGGTATTGTTTTCTAAATGTTGATGATATTATATTTGGAGGTAAGGAAGCATTATTAATATCATTTTTTGATGACATGAAGAAGGAATTTTAAACATAAATTTTTGGTGAGATCAAGTTTTTTGTTAAATTACAAGTGTATCAAATGAAGCAAGGTATCTTTATTACTCTATCCAAATATACCAATGATATTTAGAAGATGTTGGGATTGGAAGATTCAACACCAGTTCAAGCACTATGTCCACTAGATATAAGTTATATAAGAATGATCAAATTATAATTATGTAAACTAGACATTATAGAGATCAATGATTGAATAACTAAAATATGTTGTTGGCAATAGAATTAATATTGCATTAGTAGTTGGGATAGTTGCAAGATATTCTACAATCCTTAAGGAGAATCACATGATGACTATAAAAATGATACTAAGATATCTTAAAGAAACATAAGACTATGGATTTTATTACAAGAAGAATGATAATTTTTAGTTGGAGGTGTTCATTGAATCAAATTCAATAGGAAATATTGATGATAAAAAACCACAAGTGGACGTGCATTCTTTCTTTGAAAGAGACTAATTTCATCTATAAGCAAGAAGTAAAACTATATTTATCAATCAATAGCTGAAGCTAAATCAATGGTAGCAATAGTGAATTATTCAAAAATCGTACGCATCAAACAATTGTTGAAAGATATTAACGATGAAATATTCACTGATCTAGTTGTTATCTACTGTGATAACACTAGTGCTATTAACATACCAAGGAATATTGTAATGGATGTAAAGATAAAGAATATTGTTGTCAAGTATCATTACTTGAGAGAGCTAGTTCAAGACAAAGAAGATAAATTGGAATATGTAATCACTAAGGAAAAAATAGCTTATATATTCACTAAATATTTACTAAAAAATGCTCATTAATATTTTAGAGGTATATAGGGTTGATTTATTAAGCAAGGCTACTTAAGCTGCAATAGTGCTTTGCATCAAACATGTTGATCAAAATAATTTACAAATTGATATAGATAGTACTACTTTAGGAGTTTCCTAAGGTAGTAATAAGGAAAAAATTTATAATGTTGTATTAGTCATATATAGATAATAGAAGATGAATTCATAACTAACTTATAGATATCTACATAATTGAGATGCATGAGACAAATGGTGTCTTTGATATTGTTAACAAAGAGGAAGATATTGATACTCAAAGAAAGAGAAGATGAAAGAAATGGATGAGAATCAAAATAAAATTGAGGATATTAATAAATAAATGATACTATACATATAGGAAGTTTTCTTGATTTAGTACAGGTTTTAGATTGCATGGTAACTAGAGGTGTTGCCATCAATGCCCAAGAGAGAGATTGGTTGAAACTACAATTGGAATAATTATTATGTTTTCATTGATGTCAAACCTTATTGGAAAGTTTTCTATCCGATTTAAGTGTCATATCTATTTGATTTATGAAGAGGATTTGAGAAGCTGGTCATAAGAAAAGCACCGGGAGGAAATATTGAGTTATGAAGAAGAAACTATAAATGAAAAATTTATTAGTTAAACTTTGACAAGATAAAGTGATGATTTAATCATACTAAAAGAGAAGAAGGAAATTGAACTCAATCCATGAAGAAGTGATCAAAGATAGATCAAATTCATAGGCTTGGTCCAACAATAAAATAGATGGTTAAAGAACTTGAAATACATGTTGAGTGATGTTACTATCTGCTGAGCTAGACTAAGTGTTGGGTAGAAATAATGTTAACAAAGAATTAGTATTGATTGAGTGACAATATATGTATCGATCAATAAGTCTAGTAGCGGTTGAGTAATCCAAAGATGACCGAGTGTTAGAACGTAGTGATTGCCAAGGGACAACATTTTAATATAGTTGATGAGAAATTGTAATTTCCAACCAATAGAGTTGACTTCATGGTACATGTAAACCATTATAAAGATAAGAATGGATAAATTGAAACATTTAAATCAAGGAAAATTATGTTTGTGCATTTCTATGCAATAATTCAAGGAGAAGTTTGGTAAAGTTTCTAGAACAAGAAGAGATGAAATGTTGGAAGGTTTTGATGAATCTGGCCAAATCATATGATTTATGGTAATTTTTAAGAGGAAAAATATAAAAACTACATAATTAATGAGGTACAAGGGGTGACTTTTAATATTGTGGAAGGTTGGAGCAGTTGCTGAGGCTATTGACTAATGAACTTAAGTAAAAGTCTAAGAAGTGTTGAGAAAAGGTAAAGAATGATTACTTGAAGGGGTGCCAAGAGAATCAAAGACTGAGATGACAATGAAGGTCATACAATAAATCAATATTTGAGTTGAACTCAGATTTTTAATTACAAAGTGAGTTGTATTTTTCTGATCAAAACTTGTAGGTACTTTCTAACCATTGTATTAGTATTGAAATACTTTAATCAAGGTTGACATAATGGTCATATGTAAATCCTTTAATTAGGGTTTCATTCTAACATGGAATGCTGTAAAGTCCTCCAAAAAGGCCAGTCTTAATAGGGTGATTAAATCCTTTAACAAGGTCACATTTAACAGTGTGTTTTGTAGCCTTTAACAAGGTTAGATCCTATTAGAGATCATTTAAGGAGAGTGGAAATATTGGTTACATGTGACTACTATTTTTCTTCCAAATTACATTTCTACATTAAATCCTATTCTTAAATTTGTGTGGACATTATATGTGATTATTTACTATTAATGTTTATATTCTAAAAGTTTTTTATATTTAGGACAATAGACTACTAATTGATGTTACTAAAAGTATACTATAGAGACTGAGCTAATGAATGATGAGATTTAAAGTTTTTTAAGTGTGTGTTTGTTCAATTGGTACATTTGTACCTTGGATAACTAATTCACCCACCTTCTTACTTATTCTAAACATTATAATAGAGTCTTAATGGTTCAAAATGTTCAATTGTGCTACATGTGCAAGATTACAGAGATTGGAGACTATACATTATGATATGCTTACAAAAAACTATGTGATTATAGAAATTTGAAAGATGAAGATAAGATTATTGCCTAGAAAGGACTTACTCATGCCCTAGAATTTTGAAGGTATTCAAAGTGGAATGGATAAATATTGTACTAATCCAAGTACATGACATGAAATTATGGTTGGAATGTGGACCAATAAAGACCTACAAATAAATCATTGACCAACTTACTGCTTATCCCACCATGGATAGAGTAAAGATGATGAGATTCACAACAACTAACATTGTTAAGGATCAAGTGAAGGCCAAGTGGAATGGACTAGGAATGTCTACTAATGGAATTGAAGATCCAATTATTGAGTTTTTAGTATGTGTAATTACACACAAACTATATTAGCGAAGTAGACTGAATAGTAATCTCTACATTGCAATTGACCTAGGTTACATAATTGTAAATAAATATCACAATTATGACCTGACTAAGTTGTAACTACAAAAACTATCAAAAAATCTTGGAGTAGTTTGGAAGGTGAAGAATACTTCATGTAAGTTTGGATCTTTTTTATTTTATATATTTTTATATGTACATAATTTATGTCCTACTATTGTGCACATATGTATGAGTTAAGACTAGACTAGTCACAAAGAAAATCAATATTTTCATTGAAAAACTGGGTGAAAATTATGAGACAATTATGGATAACTATTTTGATGATTTTATGAGAAAAGTGAAGAATAAAATGAGGATCCCACAATTAGTGGTGGATCACTACTATGAAGAATTTTTTTTTCATGGTAGATACATATTTTATATACACGCATGTAATGTTACCTATGGTTGCATAGTTAAGACCAATGTAATATAAAGTGAACATGGATAAGATCATTGCAATATTTATTGCTTTGTTATTTGAAGATCAAAATGCTAATGCAAACCATAGTGACCAAGATATATAGGAAATGAAAGAATATCTTGATGGAAAGCTTGGAAAAGGACCACTTCATATATAAGAGGTGATGCAGAGCCCTCTATTATCTCCTTAAGGAGACCAAATCAACTCAAGGATTCAACAAGAAACTTGGAATCGACTCAAGGAGTTAACATCACTTAAGATTATAGTAGAGCTCTCTGATTTGAAAGTCACTCCAACAACCATAATACTCAAGTTCACTTCCTTGGTTCCTTGTTCCAATACCTTCTAGTACCAACTCCATCATAGGTTAGCTAGGGCCTCCACCATGCAAAAACTCAACATAGACTTCATAACTTAATCCCAACACCATGGATCATCTCAAAATGGTCTATTTACCATGTTCTAACTTTCTATTCACCACAATCCACTCAAATTTCACCATTACTTTTCTTTAGCCTCTAGGCATGTCTAGTAGCCCTTTGTCATGTCCCCTTTTCAAAAAATTAAAATAATAATCTTTGCTAAGGGAGGCAGGCCCAAAATGGTGAAGTTTCAGAAAAAGGGGCTAATATTTAGAAACAAGTGGACTAATAAATGAAAAATTATTATTAAAATATTTTTTATTAACCCCTCTTGGACGTGATTTAGGGTCATGCCCTCTTTTAAGGGGTTTGGAGGCATTTTGAGCTCATTCCAGAACTTTATTTTTGCTCATTGCTTTGTTGTTCTTCAGAGGCTGCCAAACCTATGGAGAAGGAGACCCAAGGAAGGGAGTTTTCAAGTTTCTAAGAAGGCTAATTATAGGATTTTAAATCCATTCCATGTGAAAGCTCATGCAGAGTTTTCCCTTGTGCTAAACAATGCAAATTTGTGAGTTTTCAGGTGTGTTTTTTGTAAGGGTTTGGTATTTTTGGTTGAGTATTTCATATCAATTTGGGTTTCTGCTATATTTTATACATTTAGATGTTAAAATAGAGCAAAATATATGTATTGGTTCGTGGTTAAACTTTTGTGATAGATTATTAGTTTTTTACAATGTTTTCGGGCTATTTTGTGTTATTTTCAGGAGCTTGATGAGCGTGGTTTTTGTCCTCCGTTTGGGAGCTGTTTTGTACATTTTATATAGATCTAGAAATTTCATTTTTTAGGCTGTTATTCTGTTGAAATTTCTATAAAAAAATCCACTTTCAGATTTATTAATAATATGTGAAGCTGTGAAGTCTTTGGCACTATTTCGGGCATACTCGATTTGGGGTTATCGAGAAATTGGTGGATCTTTGGAATATTGGTTGTTTGATTTTAAAAATATGATTAGAGGCTTGAAATATTATATAAAATCAAGGAAAGGGACATTTCACCCTTCACACTCAGAAATCATCAAATATCTCACAAACTCTCTAATAAACCTAGAAAGGTTTATAAATTTTATAATACCCTTTTCAAAGTTACCAAAATTCATTTGAATCCCATACCTTCATCATTTGACTAGTGATGACTTCCGTCACCCTCGAGTTCTTCTCTTATGCCTAATAAGCCCTCTTCGAACAAAGAACCCCCTATATCCACTTGTCTCCACGACTCCACTTCCCTATAAAATCTTGGTAAAGGATTAGAGTACACAAATTTTCAACTTATTTTATCCATACTCATCATTCTAGACTACCATTCAATATACCCTCACCTTTTGGCATATAAACCAAGGGTTTTAGAGAAATTTCTCTTGAAGTTTATATATATATATATATATATATATATGTTTTGTTGATGAATAGTTGATCTTTGGCCTTCGGCCATATGAACTTGTTGGGTGATCCTATATCCCCTTGCTCCTTTTTTGTGAATATGTATCTTTAAAGTTTTAAATTAATGGAAAAGGTCTATTCATTAAAAAAAATATATAAACAATTAATTTGGTTGTCAAATTGACAAAAAAAGTTATCAACTAAAAAACACAACATCCAAACCAAATCTAAAGACTTCTAAAAGGTTGAATAACAACCTTTAAAACCAAACTAATCCTATAACTAATGCAAGCGCATCTAGTGCTGTAAGGGCAAACTTGTATCACCCAAAAATATGCTTAATGTTAGTTTTTGTTTAAAGTGTTTTTATTTCTAGATACCCATTTGAGACAAATAAAGATTACAACTCTCATAGTTCCACTATTGGTTTTCTTGGTTAGTGTTTTTTAGCACCTTGGAATATGTGTCAATATAGAAAATAAACTATTTTGTAATTAGACCATAATTAAAATGAGTTAGAGGGTGTAAGTTGGAAGGATGATTATACTTGTAATTTAAAACTCCATAAAAAGAATAAAGTCAAAATGCTTTATGATTTGAAAGTTATTACAATTTTAAGTTTCCTAGAGACCTCCTAAGAGCACTTCAAAGTTAGGTTTGAGGAACTAAACGGCCTCGTATGGGCCCAAAAAAAGGGGAAAAGAAAGTATTGTTCATATGACTATAGAGAACTTGGAGAACTTTCCAAAAATATAAATGATTCATCAATCGGAGTCCCAAATCAAAAGTTATGCTTCTCAGAAGTTGGACTACCATTTCTAGATTCTTGTAATTTTAGACAAACTTCTGATGTGCTTTCTTGTTGGATACAATTAAGTAATTGTGTATTGTCTTTGATGTTACACAAATGCCATATCAGTTATCAGACAAAGTCTACCGAGTTCTGTCGGTCAGGAAAACAGTTTACAGAGTCTACCGAGCTCAGTCGATCAGTAAATCCTTTTGTAGTGTATACCGAGCGTTCCTGTATGTCACACGGTGAGTTAGTGTTAACCGAGTTCGCACGGTAAGCTAAGGAAAGTTTAGTTCTTACCGAGATCACTCGGGTATCAAAGGATTTTGTAGCGAAAAGTTAGTGTTAACTGAGTTCGCACGATAAGCTAAGGAAAGCTTAGTTTTCACCGAGCTCACTTGGTAATCAAAGACAGCTTTTATCGAGTCCAGTCGGTTTCCAAAGGAAGTGGCGAGTTTACTGAATTCCACGGTAAGTGTAGTTTTTACCGAGCTCTACCGATTAACACAAGAAGCAGCTTTTTTTTGAAGCAGAGTCGGCCAGTGAAGAATTTTGTTTTGATTATTAGTTCAAGCCGACTTTTGGAATATGTTTTGTCAAGTTGGTTGGGCCGACCTGGTATCATGTATAGTATATAAAGAGAGGCTCAAGATGGGGAAATGTGTGGGAAAAGAATATATACGAATAGTGCAAGGAAATGCAATGAGGAGACTTGTGTGTGCCTAAGCAGAGTTGAGCAGAAGGAAATCTTGGAGCTGCAAAGATATATTTAATCAGTAAGGATCTTGTGGAGCTAAACTGAGATCTGTATTCAGAAAGATAAGTTGCATGTATTTTTAGATCATTCATTGTTGCTTTCTAACCATTGTAACAGTGATTCCAAAATCTCCTAACAGAGTTGGTTTAACAACCATTCCATAAATCCTTTAACAGGGTGGCAATTTAGTTGAATTGTTCTAAAGACCTCTTACAAGGCCACTCCTAACAGGGTGATTAAATCCTCTAACAGGGTCACACCTAACAGTGTGTTTTGTAACCTTTAACAGGGTTGGCTCCTAACAGGGCTCACTTCAGAAGAGTGAAAATTGGTGACTAGTTGCTGGTGGTTTTTCCCATATTGGGTTTCCACGTAAATTTGGTGTCTACTGTGTTCATGATTGCTTTCTTTTGCATGGTTTCTTATTTCAGTAAATGCTTAATAAATTAACTAAACATCTATCCAGTTTTAAGCAGCAATTTATGTGTTTACCAAGTAGCAGCAGCAACTAAGTTTAAGGCATCTTTGGGACTGTTGAAAATGTTTTTAGGGTAACTGATTCACCCCTCCCCTCTTAGTTATCCCATCTTCATTTTCCAACAATTGGTATCAGAGCTTTTGGTGCTTGCAGGAGGAGATTTCAAAGATCTAAGCCAAAGATCAAGATGTCTTACAAGAGGGAAATCCCAAGGCTTAACCGAAACAACTTCTCAGCATGGCAGGGATTAATGAGACTTCATCTAGCTTCCATTGGTGACACTGGTCTGAAATATCTTGATGAGAAATATGTAGAACCATCAGGTACATTATCAGTCAATGACATTGCTATAAAGAAAACTCATAATATTATGATTATTGATATTGCATCTGCCTTGAGTTATGAAGAGTTTGATGATGTCAAGGACTGCACTACTGCCTATGAAATGTGGGAAAGACTGAAAGAGATCTATGGTGGAGATGACAATGTCAGAAGAGCCAAAGCTGAAAGTCTGAGAGGACAGTTTGATCAGATGAAAATGAAAGAAGATGAAAACATTGCCAAATATGTTGAAAGAATTAAAGCATGTGTCAGTGCTATCAAATCTTCTGGAGGAAGTATCAGTGAAGAGACAGTCATAAGTAAAGTTCTTAGAACTCTACTTCTAGTTTATGCCATTAGGGTATCAGCCATTCAAGAAAGAAGGTGTGAGGCCAATCACAAGATAAACCTAGAGGCCATAGTTGGAAGATTGACAGCATTTGAACTAGATAATTTTGATAATTATGTTCTAGCTGCAAAGAACATTGAGTCTGCATTTGAAGCCAAGCTTTCACTCAAGGACAAAGGCAAAACAAAGAAGGAATCTCAGTCAGAGAGTGAAGATCAATCAGATCAGAGCTCTGACAGTGACCTTGAAGTAATTGAAGCCCTACTTGCAAGGAAATATTCAAGAGGAAGAGGTAAATACAGAGGTAAAGTACCCCTAATCTGCTTTTCATGTGAAGAAGTCGGTCATATTGCTGCAAGGTGTCCAAACAAGAAAGATAATAAATGGAACAGCAAGAAAGATTTCAAATCATTTAAGGATAAAAGTAAGAAATCATGTTTTATGGCTAAAGATTCTAATGATTCTAATGATGAAGAAGAGGATGAGATTGTTTACATTGCTATAAAAGATGAATCTGACAATGAAGAAATAGAACTCATCTCTCACATAAGTAAGAATGATACATGGATCATTGATAGTGGCTGCTCATATCATATGACTGGAGATAAAACAAAGTTTGATCAATTTGAAGAGTATGATGGTGGCAGTGTAAGATTTGGAAACAATGAACCTTGTTGCATCAAAGGAAAAGGAAGAATCACTCTAACCTAGGAACTTGTATGTGATAATGCTTATCGGGTAGAAGGCCTAAAGAAAAATTTGTTGAGTGTGGCACAGTTACTCAACAATGGACTCAAAGTAGAATTCATCCAAGGCAAAGAAAGACTACTGAACGGTAAAGGAAAGCTGATTGGATCTGGTACTCAAACTAAAGGTAACTTGTTCTATCTTGAACTTGATGAGCATTCATGTTTTATTGCTCAAGTAGAAGAGAGTTGGTTATGGCATAAAAGGTTATGTCATGTGAATTTTGACAATCTGGTAAAGATAAGCAAATTCAAGAAAGTAAGAGGCATTCCTGATTTAAAGAAACCAGAGGTCGGTTTATGCAAAAATTGTCAAATTGGAAAGATCGGTAAGTCCAGCTTCAAAAGCAAAAATTATCAGTCTGAAGATTTATTAGAAATTGTGCATACTGACTTATGTGGACCTATTGAAACTGAAATCTATACTGGCAAAAAATATTTTATTCTTTTTGTTGATGATTATTCAAGAATGATGACCATCATGTACCTAAGGAACAAATCAGAAGCATTTGAAAAGTTCAAATGGTATTTGGCAAGAGTAGAAAAAGAAACAGGGAAAAGATTGAAATGCCTAAGGTCAGACAGAGGTGGTGAATTTATTTCACATGAATTCAATAACTTTTGTATTGAAAGAGGAATCAAAAG
The DNA here is from genome assembly GCA_028749045.1 of Cupressus sempervirens. Lineage (NCBI taxonomy): Eukaryota > Viridiplantae > Streptophyta > Pinopsida > Cupressales > Cupressaceae > Cupressus > Cupressus sempervirens. The sequence continues at coordinate 212,461,595 of CM053786.1, read as the reverse complement.
ACAGGTTTCAACACCAGCTACTCCTGAACAAAATGGCATAGCTGAAAGAAGGAACAGATCCATCATGGATTGTGCAAGAACCTTGATGATAGAAAAGAATGTTGCTATCAAATATTGGAAGGAGGCTATCAGTACAACAGTTCATACCTTAAACAGAGTACAGTTAAAAAAAGACTCATTCAAAACTCCCTATGAAATATGGTATGGCTATAAACCCAATGTAAGTTATCTGAAAGTATTTGGAAGCAAATGTTATATCTTGAAAGAATCTAGAAAAGGTAAATTTGATGTAAAAGATGATGAAGGTATATTTCTTGGATACTCATGCAAGAGTAAAGCATATAGATGCTTGAACTTATCTACTCACAAAGTCATAGAAAGTATACATGTGAAAGTTGATGAGTTTGCAGAAAAGACTAAAGAAGAAAGCAGAAAAGAACCAGAAGATTACAAAAGATTTGTCTTCAGTGATCTGGATATAATATCAACTGTATCTGAAAATCAGAAACCTTCTTCTACCGAGTCATCACTAACCGAGTTGCAGGAAACATCTACCGAGCCAACATCTACTGAGCCAACATCTACCGAGTTAGAAAATACCAAGTTAGAGATTACCGAGCCAGAGGTAACTGAGCATGTGCATACCGAGCCAGTTGATACCGAGCCAGACCAAACCAAGCATGAAGGAGAAATGCAAGAAGATAACGACAAGATTTATCCAAAAGGAAAAGAACCTATTCTAGCCAAATATGTCAGGAGACATCATTCAGCAAATCAGATCATTGGAAATAAATCTGAAGGAACCATCACAAGAAGTAAGTTGAAAGGTACTTGTTTACTTGCTGATTTTAAACCTAGAACTGTCAAAGATGCATTAGAAAATGATAATTGGATTGAAGCAATGAATGAAGAAATAGAGCAGATAGAGAAAAACAAAACATGGACTCTTGTACCCAAGCCTAAAGACAAAAATGTAATCGGTACAAAGTGAGTTTTCAGAAATAAGTTGGATGAAAATGGTAAAGTATTAAGAAACAAAGCTAGATTAGTGTGCAAAGGATATTCTCAAGAGGAAGGCATAGATTATGGAGAAACTTTTGCTCCCGTTGCTAGATTGGAAGGTGTTAGAACCTTATTAGCATATGCTGCCTACAAAGGATTTAAAGTTTATCAGATGGATGTTAAGTCAGCATTTCTAAATGGTATACTAGATGAAGAGATCTACATTGAACAACTTGAAGGTTTTATAGATCTAGATAAAAAGAACATGGTTTGCAAATTGCACAAGGCATTGTATGGTCTGAAACAAGCCCCTAGAGCATGGTATGAAAGATTGCATAGCTATCTTATTCAAATTGGATTTCAAAGAAATAATGATAATAGTAGTTTGTATATCAAGGAAGGACCAGAAAATAAGATTGTCCTGGCAGAAATATTTGTAGATGATACTATTTTCACAGGGAATGATGATCTTTGCAAAGAATTTTCAGAACAAATGAGCAAGGAATTTGAAATGTCAATGTTCAGTGAAATCAAATTCTTTGTGGGACTTCAAATTCAGCAGAACAAGAATGACATCTACATCGCTCAAGCAAAATACATCAAAGAGATATTGAAAAAGTTTGGTATGGAAGACTGTAAACCAGTTGGAACTCCCATGTGTACTGGACTAAAATTTACCAAAGAAGATGATTCAAAAGAAATAGATCAGACATTGTACAGATCTATGATTGGAAAGTTGCAATATGTAGTTCATACTAGGCCAGATATTGCTCTTGCAGTTGGAATTGTGGCAAGATTTTCAGCCAAACCAAGAGAAAAACACATGATGGCAATCAAGAGGATAATGAGATATCTAAAAGGAACTGAAGATTATGGATTATGGTATAAATTTGGAGGAAACCTAGACTTAAAAGTGTTTACTGATGCTGATTGGGCAAGAAACCTTGACGACAGAAAAAGCACAAGTGGAGGTACATTCTTTCTTGGAAAGAGGTTGGTTTCTTGGACAAGCAAAAAGCAAAATTGTATAGCTCAATCAACAGCAGAGGCAGAGTATGTTGTTGCAGCAGTAAACTGTTCTAATATTGTTTGGTTCAAGCAATTGCTACAAGGCATGAAGATGGAAATCAAGGAACCAGTCGTCATGTTTTGTGATAATACAAGCGCAATCAACATATCTAAAAATCCAGTAATGCATTCTAAGACTAAGCACATTGCAATCAGGTATCACTTTGTCAGAGAATTGGTGCAGGACAAGGAAATCAGATTGGAATATGTCCATACAAAGGAACAGATTGCTGACATATTCACAAAGCCTTTACCTAAGGATGCATTTTTGTATCTCAGAGGTAAGTTAGGGGTTATTCCCCTATCTGAAGTCCACTAAAAATAAGTTTTAGTGATGCATCAGCTCTTAGAAATTGAACAATCATCAGTTGATGCAGCAAATCAAGGAAATATTGCATATGAATCAGTACTAGAGGTACAATGAAATTCATTGAAATTGGATTGTCTTTGGCATGTGTTGTCAAAGAGGGAGAGTTTTACTGTCATATCTTTTCGAAATTTGATTATGTAATTTCTTCACAGAGGGAGATTACTGTAAGAGGGAGAGTTCTCTATCTTAGAGGAAGAATTGTTAATTGTGTTGTGTTGCTGTAGACTTGCTTTCAAATTTCATTTCTGCTATTACATGTTGTGTTGCCATCAATGCCAAAGAGGGAGATTGTTGGATACAATTAAGTAATTGTGTATTGTCTTTGATGTTACACAAATGCCATATCAGTTATCAGACAGAGTCTACCGAGTTCTGTCAATTAGGAAAATAGTTTACAGAGTCTACCGAGCTCAGTCGGTCAGTAAAGCCTTTTGCAGTGTATACCGAGCATTCCTGTATGTCACACGATGAGTTAGTGTTAATCGAGTTCACACAGTAAGCTAAGGAAAGTTTAGTTCTTACCGAGATCACTCGGGTATCAAAGGATTTTGTAGCGAACAGTTAGTGTTAACCAAGTTCACACGGTAAGCTAAGGAAAGCTTAGTTTTCACCGAGCTCACTCGGTAATTGAAGACAGCTTTTACTGAGTCCAGTCGGTTTCCAAAGGAAGTGGCGGGTTTACCAAATTCCCCGGTAAGTGTAGTTTTTACCAAGCTCTACCGGTTAACACAGGAAGCAATTTTTTTTTGAAGCAGAGTCGGCCAGTGAAGAATTTTGTTTTGATTATTAGTTCAAGCCGACTTTTGGAATATGTTTTGTCAAGTTGGTTGGGCCGACCTGGTATCATGTATAGTATATAAAGAGAGGCTCAAGATGGGGAAATGTGTGGGAAAATAATATATACAAATAGTGCAAGGAAATGCAATGAAGAGACTTGTGTGTGCCTAAGAAGAGTTGAGCAGAAGGAAATCTTGGAGCTGCAAAGATATATTTAATCAGTAAGGATCTTGTGGAGCTAAACTAAGATCTGTATTCAGCAAGATAAGTTGCATGTATTTTCAGATCATTCATTGTTGCTTTCTAACCATTGTAACAGTGATTCCAAAATCTCCTAACAGAGTTGGTTTAACAGCCATTCCATAAATCCTTTAACAGGGTGGCAATTCAGTTGAATTGTTCTAAAGACCTCTTACAAGGCCACTCCTAACAGGGTGATTAAATCCTCTAATAGGGTCATACCTAACAGTGTGTTTTGTAACCTTTAACAGGGTTGGCTCCTAACAGGGCTCACTTCAGAAGAGTGAAAATTGGTGACTAGTTGCTGGTGGTTTTTCCCATATTGGATTTCCACGTAAATCTGGTGTCTACTGTGTTCATGATTGCTTTCTTTTGCATGGTTTCTTATTTCAATAAATGCTTAATAAATTAACTAAACATCTATCCAGTTTTAAGCAGCAATTTATGTGTTTACCAAGTAGCAGCACCAACTAAGTTTAAGGCATCTTTGAGACTGTTGAAAATGTTTTTAGGGTAATTGATTCACCCCTCCCCTCTCAGTTATCCCATCTTCATTTTTCCCAAATCAAAAGTTATGCTTCTCAGAAGTTGGACTACCATTTCTAGATTCTTGTAATTTTAGACAAACTTCTGATGTGCTTTCTATAACCTTCTATTTTGGAAATAGATCAAAAATGGTATATTATGAAAATTTATTCCTAACCCTAAACCTAATTTGGTCTACTTAAGGACATTTCTAGCATTGTAAAGGTAGTTTTTGTGGAGGTTGAGAGAAGGTATAGTGAGAATGGTTTTCTCTAGAATCTAATAACATTGTAAGCCCATAGGTCATGTCATGTAGTCTATATTTTTTTGGTACTAGATGTAATAGCATATCACTTATAATAATAATATTTTCCTTTTTCCTTTTGTGTTCATTTTTGTCTTGGGTTGTGTCCCCATCAAGTGTTATCAGAGTTTATTTCCTGAGTGTGTAGACAGAGCATTGACTATGAGGTAGTTTACACCAAGACTATTTGGTTGTAGGTTTTGATAGAAGAAGATGCCTCCATAAAGGAAGTGTGGTAGAAGGGTTAGAGTTGTTACTTCTAAGGTTATATCCCTCTGGAGACAAGTCTAGGCATTATAGGAGGAGATCCATAGAGGGATGAATGTTGCTGTCGAAAAAAAAAGTGAGGAAGAAAATGAAGAAGAAAGAAATATTGGATGGGAAGGGAAAGGAGATAGAGAAGTCCTAAAGCAAGTAGAGGAGGGGCTTTTTAGGGCCATTTCCAAGCTTGGAAAAGGACCTAAAATTCACGTTGGCATATTTTTAGGAAATCTAAACCTAGATGAGTTGATCAACTTGATCAATGAGCTAGTGGAATATTTTGAGTATGGGGATATTGGGGACCCTGATAGATTTAATTTTGTTAAGGCTACAATGAAAGGTCATGCCAAAATTTGGTGGCAAGCAATTCAGTTGGAAAGAAATAGAAGAAGAAAGGAGAAAATCACAAGATGGGATCGCATGGTGGACAAACTAAAGAAGTAGTTCATTCTTGTTGATTATGAGCTTTATTTGTTCAACAAGATTCAAGGGTTAAAGAAAGATAGAAAACATATCCAGGAATACATAGGGAGTTTTACCAAGTCCTTATTATAGCAAGGCATGTAGTAGAAAACAAGGAGAAGGTTTCCCATTACCTTAGTGGGTTAAGATGTAGGATTTAGGAGGAGTTAAGTCTGGTTAGAATGACTAGCATTGAAGAGGCATGCCAGTTTGCCTTGTAAGTTGAGGAGAAGCTAAAAAAAAGGTTTGGTAGAAGGAAAAGAGGGTGCAATCAAGGAGGAAGGGGTGATGATAGGCCATTTGGAGGCTGAAATAAGAACCAGAAGAAAAATAAAGATGTGGGTACTAGTCAAAATCAAAGGAATGAGGGTTTCAACCACTTTTGTGATCAAAACTTTGGATATCAAAGAGGGAGGTGTGGAGGATGTAGAAAAGGTTAAGGAAGAGGAGGCTTTCATGGTACCTATTTTCATTACAATGATGAAGGTCATCATTCCTTTGAATGTTCTCAATGCCAAGGAAGGACAGATAGGAGAACTAGAAAATTTGAGAGGTTCTAGTTAATGAAAGGGTCTTACTGAGTAGTGAGACTAAACCTAGACAAAGGAGGAGTTTATTTTTTACTAGGTACAATTGTGAGGGTAAATTTTTTGATGTGATTGTAGATGGTGGAAGCACTAAAAACTTGGTGTCAGGGGAGATGGTCTCAAAGCTAAAGCTCAAGAGGGAGAAACACCCCTGACCCTATCAGACTACTTGGGTGTAGGATGATCATAACATCCTAGTTAGTGAGAAATGTTTGGTAAAGTTCAAGATTAGGAGTTACTATAATGAGGCTCTCTATGACATCATTCCAATGGATGTCTACCATTTATTGTTCGGAAGGTCATGGCAATTTGATAGGCATGCTATACATGATGGTCATGCAAATTCATACTCTTTGACAAAGGATAAAATTTGCCACAAATTGAAGCACTTAATTAAAGGAGGGTGAAAAGGTATGCAGTAGTGCTAGGGTAAGTCTTGTTGATGGAAGAAAATTTATGGATGGCATGAAACATCAACATATGTATTATACTTTCATTCCTAGGAAAGATGAGGAAGGTAGTAGTGAATTTCCACTTGAAGTTTTAGGTCTATTAAGTGAGTATGGAGATGTCATCTCTGATAATTTTCAAAAAGGGTTTCCACTAGTAACGAAAATTAGTCATCAAGTAGATTTAGTCCCTGGAGCTAGTTTTCCTAACAAGGCTTCTCATAGGATAAATCCTAATGAGACTAAGAAGCTAAAAAAACAAGCTTAGGATCTATTGAGCAAAGGTTTGATTTGAGAGAGCATGATTCCATGTACAATACCTATAGTTTTGACACCAAAGAAGGATGGAGAGTGGAGAATTTGTATAGACTCTCAAACTATAAACATAATTACCATCAAGTATCAGTTTCCTTTGCAAATAATGTATGATCTTATGGATTATTTGAGTGGAGCTCAGTACTTTAAAAAGATTGATCTCAAGAGTGGTTATCACTAGATATGTATACGAGAGGGAGATGAGTGGAAGACAACATTCAAGACTAAGGAGGACTAAGCAATGTACCAAGGACGTTCATGTAGCTTATGAATGAGGTACTAATAAATTTTTTGGGAAAATTTGTTATTTAAAATTTTAATTTTTTTTTGGATGATATTTTGATTTTCAGTAAGTCTTAGGATAAACATTTATTGCACATTCATAGTGTCCTTGAAAGGTTGAGCGAAGAGAAATTGTTGATTAATTTGAAGAAGTGTAGCTTTTTCAAAAGGGAGTTATTCTATTTGGGGTTTTTTGTATCAACTGAGGGTCTCAAAATGGACTCAGAGAAGGTGAAGGTCATCTTGGAATGACATTTTCCAAGGTCTACCATTAATGTGAGGTCATTATATGGTCTAGCTAGTTTTTATAGGAAGTTCATTATAAATTTGAATAATATATGTGCACCCCTAACTAAAATAATGAGGGGTGATAGAAAAGAGTTCAAGTGGACTACAAGAGCTACAAGGAGTTTTGAATTGCTCAACAAGAAGGTGAAAGAGCAACTTGTGTTGGCACTTCCAAATTTTAACAAAGTGTTCTAGGTGGACTATGATGCTAGTGGTAGTGCTATTGGGGCTATACTAAGCCAAGAAGGTAAACCTATTGCCTATTTTAGTGAAAAATTGAATGATGCAAAGAAGAAGTATTTTGTTTATGATCTGGAATTCTATGCAATATTTTAGGCTCTAAAGAAATGCCGGCATTATTTGTTTCCAAAAGAATTTATTTTTGTATACTAATCATCAAGCATTATAGTACCTAATTAGCCAAGGCAAATTGAATCAAAGATATTTAAAATGGGTAGAGTTCATGCAAAGCTATATCTTTGTATTGAAACATAGAAGAAAAAGGTCTAATAGGGTTGCAGATGCATTAAGTAGGAAACAATTGTTGCTAATAGTAATGCACGTTGAAGTGGTTGGGTTTAATGAACTCAAGAATTTGTACCCTAAGGATTATAGCTTTTTAGAAGCTTGGAAGGCTTGTAAAGAACTTGTTACTCTAGATAAGACCAAGTGGCTAGATTACATGATTGAGGATGGTATTTTGTTCAAGGGAAGTCAATTATGTATTCCAAGGAGTTCCATGAGGGAAAGCTTGATCTAGGAGAAGTACAGCAGAGGGATGGTAGGACACTTTTTTTGAGATAAGACCATTTTCATAATTAGATAACATTATTTTTAGCGTAAATTTTCATAGGATGTGAAGAATTTTATGTAGAGTTGTCAAGTATGTCAAATAGCCAAAGGATTTAGTCAAAATACTGGACTCTATCAATCATTGTGTATTCCATCAAAGCCTTGGGAGGACATAAGTATGGATTTTATTCCTAAATTGCCAATGACACAAAGGGGTAATGACTTAGTATAGGTTCTCCAATATGGCACATTTAATTCCACACCACAAGGCTCATGATGTAGTGCATATGGTAGATTTATTTTTCAGAGAGGTGGTAAGGGTACATGGTCTCCCAAAAAGTATTGTTTCTAATAGAGATACTAAATTTGTTGGGTATTTTTGGAGAACTATGTTAAAGAATTCGAAGAAAAAATTGAAGTTCAATTTTGCACATCATCCATAGACTAATGAACAAACATAAGTAGTGAATTGAAGTCTAGGAAATTTGCTAAGGTGTTTAGTAGGAGATAGACCCAAGGGATGGGATTTGATTCTACCACAAGAAGAATTTTCTTACAATAATTCTATAAATAGGAGTACTAGTAGATCACCATTCCAAATTGTGTATGGAAGTAGTTGAAGGACTACACTAGAGCTGAGGATGATGGAGCAAGGGGAGAGGACAAGTGCTAAAGGAGAAGACTTTACTAAACATGTCAAGAACCTACATGAGGAGGTGCGAGCACATATTATGAAGACGAACCTACAGTATAAGTTTAGGGTAGATCAAAGGAGGAGACATAAGGGTTTTCAAGTTAGAGATTAGGTTATGGTATATTTTAGAAAGGAATGATTTCAAGTGGGTACCTACAAAAAGCTGAAGATGAAGAAATTTAGTACCTACAAAATTTTGAAGAAACATGATTTAGGGAATACATATGAGGTTGAGTTGCTAGATGGGATTCAAATTTCTCCTATTTTCATTATTTCAGACTTAATAGAATATCATGATGATGGTTTAGATTAGGAGTTGATGCTGCAGCCATGTCCAATTCCTACTTCTATGAAGGAAGATATTGAAAAAATTCTAGATAGTCGTGTGGATTAGACTACTCGAAATAGGTATTATGAATAGTACCTAGTGAAATGGAAAGGACAACCAATAGAAGACTCAACTTGGATATACACAATGGATGTTTCCCATTTGGGTTTTTCTCTACTTGTTATAATGTGATAGGGCCACTTTTCAATCTACCCTAGGTGTTTGATGCAGGAGCACCTAGTGGAGTAACGAAAATTCTATCACTTGAAAATATGATTAGGGTTAGGTTATTTTTAAAGTGTTTCATTTTTGGATACCCATTTGGGTGAAACAAAGATTTCAACTGTCATAGTTCCACTATTGGTTTTCTGGGTTAGAGTTTTTGAGCACCTTGGGATATGTGTCGATATAGATAATAGGTTATTTTATAATTGAGCCATAATTAAAATGAGTTATAGATTTTGATTTGGATGGATGATTATAATTTTAATTTAAAGCACTTTGAAAAAAGAATCAGGTCAAAAGGCTTTATGGTATGAAAGTTATTGCAATTTTTAGTTGCCTAGAGACCTTCTAAGAGCACTTCAAAGTCAGATTTGAGTCACTAAATAGTCTTGTACGAGCCCAAAAAATGGGGGAAGAGAAAATATAGTCTATAGGAGTATATAGTGCTTGGAGAGCTCTTTGGAAATGTAAATGGTTCATCAATTTGAATCTTGGATCAAAATTTATGCCTTCCAAAAGTTGGACTACCATTTCTAAGTTCTTCTAATTTTACATTGACTTCTAACATGTTTTCTAGAACCTTATATTATGGTGGTGGATTCCAAATGGAATATTCTAAAATTTATTCATAACCATAAACCTAATTTGGTTTACTTAAGGACATTTCTGTCATTATAAAGGTAGTTTTTTAGGGAGTTTGGGAGAAGGTACTATGAGAAGGGTTTTCTCCAGAATCTAATAACATTGTAAGCCCATAGGGCATGTCGTGGAGTCTATATTTTTGTTGCACTAGATATAATAGCATATCACTTTTGATAATAATATTCCCTTTACCTATTGTGTTCATTTTTGTCTTGGCTTGTGTCCCCACCAATAACCCTTACTGTTAACCTCATTTAAGCCCTTGTTTGGCTTATATTGCCAATATAGGGAATTTACAAATTATTGGATTCTTTGTTCTTTTAATATCATTTAAAGGTTATAAAGGAATTATTACATCATTACAGACCATTATAGGCCATCTTTTGAGTCCCTAACCTAGGATGAATCTTTAATCCATTCCTAGTGACCCCTGGGTACCTTTTAGGCTTAACAATGCCTTTAAGTCTTACAATAAAAATTGGATTACAATAGGATCAATACATGTTCCAAACAACATTCCTTGATCTTTGAATACCATTTTTATTCCACTCCTTCAAAGGATCTGACATAGTGCAAGGTAGGAGAATCCCCAAACGAGATGTCCAAACCCCTAGTAAATAACCACGCAATGGAAACACAACAACAAAACAACCACAATGCAAGATCTGAGACCAAATCACAACTCTTTATTCATATAATAACTAAATACATGCAATATGCTCAGTTGTAAGGCCTTTTGGGTTACACACAAAAATAAACAACAATTAGAAAACTAGTTATGCAAGATCCAACTTACAAACCCAACCCTAGCTAGTCTAGATACACAACTGTACAAGAACACAAAGAAGAATCCACACTTGTACCCTCAAGTCCACCAAGCAATCCTTTGTTTTCTAAGCCATAGCCTTAGCTCTTAAAAATTCACATATAGCTAGGATAGATGATAACTCCCACTCTAGACTCTACAAGACCCCTTACTTATACCCAACTAAGAACAAGTTGGCCCAACTCATTAAAAACTAAAATAAATCCTAGGTTAAGCCACAAGTTAGCTTCAAAACTAAATTAAATGACCATACACAAATTAAAATGCAAAAAATTAGCTCATAGACAACTTGACACCAATAGAATCTAAGACCAAACTGAGTGTTAGCAAAACCAATCCAAGCACCAGTAAATTACCAAGCATTGTCGAGCCTCAAAGACCATGCTAAGCAACCAAAGACCATACCGAGTTCCTAGACCATGACAAGCTTCTAGAGACTATGTCAAGCTCCTGGTGTATGCAAAACACTAGTATCTACCAAGCTCCACAACACTTAACCAAAATCCCTCAAAACATAGGATTTCAAACAAACCCAAGATGCTCCTGCATCAGACACCCTAGGTTGAAAAAGATGTTTTGAGTAGTTGGAAGAACATATTTTAGGATTCAACACATAAATCCAAAATTGGTTCTTCACATATGCATCCTCCAAGTCTTCAATTTGTACAATGTTTCCTTTGTTCTTATTTTGCTTCTTCACATCCATCCTCGATGTGCAATAGGTCTAATTTCCATACTAATCTCCAACCTTCTTAGAATCTGTCAACTCAACTTGGCTATTGATACTCAAGTTTCTCCTACTAAGCTCTTCATTCTGCAAGGGAATCATGGAAAACTTCTTGCGACCTTTCTCAATAGTAAATGAGTAAAAGCACAAACTTGTGTCACCCTTTTACAAAGGAAAAAGATAAAAAAAGTATAAATGTTCACCTTCAATGACATAAAACTAGTATTATTATTTAAAATTTGAAAATAAAGTGAACTAATGAAATGTTTAGAAATGGATAAAGTTTGGAATTATAATTTTTAATAATTATTTGCAACAAGAAATTAAATATTTTTGTATTTTTTAAAGATAAGTTTTTAGTTGCTAAAAAATGCTAGAAATTAGAGGTCTAGTTCCCACCACAAAACTACATGGAAATAAACTTTTTCCCATTTGATCTTAGATTATGTTATAGATAACACATTTAGCTAAAGAAAAAAGGGCTTTTGACCTATATTCTCTCCTTTATAATGATTCAAATTTCAACTCACCTCAAATCAATAGTTTTTAACTCCCACCTCATGTTTCAAGATAAACATATTCCAACCAAAAGAAAAATTATACATTCTGGAGGAGGAATCTCTCCTCTAGAATGCCACATAATTTTTTTAAAATTTTGATATGATTTTAGAAAATATTCTTTCTCAAAATTGACATCTTCTCGAGTATTAAAATATGTACATTTAGATTTTTTTAATTACAATATAGTATATCTAATTAAAACACTTTTAACTCTATATGAGAATATTCTTGACCTTGAGATCTATAAAATGGTGCTAATATGATATTAAGAAAAAATCATAGAAAATAGTAAGAGTTATTGAAATGTGAATTTTTTGAAATAATTTTATTTATTTACTAATTGGATACTAACTAGTAGAAGACATGCATTCAAAAGACATTTCCAAATGGAAAAGTGTGAGACCATATATAAATTTTCTAGAATAAAATTTTCAAGATCCTAAGTTTTCACAAAATTGATTTTTAGATAGAAATTCTCAAATTTAATCATTTTGATAAGTTAGCCTAAAAGGTGGCACAACTTTGTACTTTTACCCAAACACATTCTTGACACAATCATGCACAATGCTACAATCATACTAGCAAGGTCTACCAAGCAACACATGACAACTGTTCAAGTCCAAAATATCACACAACACTTGATCCTTATACTTCCCAATCTAGAAATCAACAAGGCTTGGCTCTCTCACTTCCAAAGCATGTTCACCTTACAACCAGCCAGTCCTATAGGGATAAGGAAGTCTCACTATTTTCAAACAAGGTTTTTGAACCATCTCCTTAGCAACAAGATTATCATTACTACCACCATCTACAATCACCTTGTAGACTTTACCAGAAGACTTACAACAAGTCCTAAACAAACTAGTCCTCTGACAAGATTCCAATGTCTTCTCACCAACTAATACTCGATGAGCTAGCAAACTTTCTCCTTGCTAAAGATGACTATCTTGAACTACAACATCATTCAAAATAGTAGTTTTCCTACCAATTGGACATTCAAAAGATCTATGCCCTTCTTTAAAGAATTTGAAATAATTACCTCTAAAACCACCTCCACCTATTCTCCTTTTTTCATCAACAAGTTTTGCTTCACCTTCAACACTTAGTTTAGCTTGTGCCAAGTTATCCTACTTATCCTTCACTCTAGCATTACCATGACTTTTCCTTTTCAAATTATCCTCTACTCTCAAAGCATATTGATAAGCATCCTCAACTAAAGAAATATTCAACATACCAATGTCATCCTAAATATTGAATCTTAAACCATTAATGTATTGCACTACCATCTCCTTTAACAATTCTCTATGCCTAGACCAAATAGTCAACTTGTAGAGAACCTCAATATAATCTTTCACAATCATATCCTTCTACTTAAGATTTTGCAACCTCATAAGCAAATCAAGTTCATAATCAATAGGAATGAACTTAGCCTTCAACTTAGTCACCATCAATCTCCATCTAGTGATCTTCATTTTACCTTCCTCTTCTCTATCTCTTTATAGTTCTTTTTACCAAAGAGTAGCATGTCCCTTAATCTTAGTTTGTCCCAACCTTACTCTAAGTGGATCATCAATATCCTTAAGCTCAAAGTAGTCTTCTAGTTCACCAATCCAATCAATCAGTTCTTCAAGATTCAAAGTGCCTGAGAAATTAGAAACCTGCATCTTATGATTCAACTTAAACTAAAATCTAGGTCTAGAGAACTGACCAACCCTATTCCCTATAGGTCTCTACACATTATCAACTTTGGCCTCACCACTCAATCTAGAAAATTCAAAGTCTTTAGTAGCTTCCTCATAACCATCTTTAGTACCCATATGTTATTGTACATGACCTATAGCAATTATGATCTCAAGATTCATATCACTCTTCATCAATGCAATCTCAGATTTGAACTTTGCACTTATCTTCTTTGAGATCCTTTCTTCTAAAACATCACCAAGATCATCAATTGCCCTAGGGTCCAATATTCTTGGAGGCATCTTCCAAAATTTTCATAAACCCAAAGCAATAGATCCACAAATCCAAAAGTTCATTCAACTAGATTGACCTTCTTTGCATATTCTGGTGCAAACTACCTCAACTTCAACAATCTATCCACATATTCAGGAACAACCTTTTCTTTGATACCATCTGACATAGTGCAAGGTGGGAGAATCACCAAAGGAGATGTCCAAACCCAAAACAAACAACCACACCTTGGAAACACAACAACAAAGCAACCACAATGAAAGATCTGATACCAAATCACAATTCTTTATTGATATAATAACTGAATACATGCAATATGCCTAGCTATAAGGCCTTCTAGGTTAGGGCCAAATACAAATAGCAATTACAAAACTAGTTCTACAAGATCCAACAAGATCAAAGTTAAAAACCCAACCCTGGCTAGTCTAGATCCACAACTAGATAAGAACACCAATAAGAATCAACACTTGTACCCTTACGTTCACCAAGCAATCCTCTAGTTTCTAAGCCACAATCCTAGTTCTTCAAAATTTGCATCTACACTTCATCCCCTTCTCCAAGTTAGATGATAGCTCTCTCTCTCTAGACTCTACAAGAACCCTTACTTATACCCAACTAAGCCACAAGTCAGCACAACTCATTACAAACTAAATTAAATACCTTACATTAAATATAGGTTGAGCCACAAGTCGACTACAACACAAAATTAAATACCCATACACAAATTAAATGCTAAAAGTCATCTCACAAACAATTCAGCACTAACAAAAACCAAGACCAAACTGAGTGTCAGCAAAACCAAGCTGATCACTAGTAAATTCTTAAGCATATCTGAGCTCCAAAGACTATGCTAAGTTCTATAACCTATTGAGAAACCAAAGACCATCCCAAGTTCCTAACCCATGTCAAGCTCCCAGTGTATGCCGAACACTAGTATCTACCATGCTCCACAACACTTAACCAAAATCCCTCCAAACATGTAGGATTCTAGGCAAACCCAAGATTCTCTTGCATCAAGATCCATTAGTGACTCTGGTGTACTCCATGGATCATGCCTTTGACCTTGGTCCTCTTATACCAAGAGGGTAAAGGAAAAGATGAAGAATCTAATGATGATGAAGAAGAAGATAAAGAATCAAATGGTAAAGAGGTAGTTCTTTCCAAGCCAAAGGAAATAAAACAAAATAAAATCATCATTGTTGATCCTATGGTAAAGAAGGATCTAGAAAGAGGAATGTATAGAAGGTAGTTTTAGCAAGCAATCCTCTGCTTTTTAAGCCACAACCCTAGCTCTTCAAAATTCACATCTACACTTCATCCCCTTCTCTAAGCTAGATAATAACTTCCCCTCTATAATCTACAAGAGTCCTTACTTATACCCAAATAAGTCACAAGTTGGCCCAGCTCATTACAAACTAAATTAAATCCCTTACATTAAATATAGGTCAAGTTGCAAGTTAGCTACAACACTAAATTAAATACCAAAAGTCAGCACATAGACAACTTTTGACCAATAGAAACCAAGACCATACTAAGTGTCAGCAAAACCAAGCCAAGCACCAATAAATTCCCAAGTATTACTGAGCTCCAGAGACCATGCCGAGTTCCTAGACCATGCCAAGCTCCCAAATACCATGTTGAGCTCCTAGTGTATATCAAACACAAGTATCTTCCAAGCTCCACAATGCTTAAACAAAATCCCTCCAAACATGTAGGATTGCAAGCAAACCCAAGATGCTCTTGCATCAAGATCCATCAGTGACTCTAGTGTACTCCATGGATACTGACTTTTACCTTGGTCCTCCTGCACCAAGAGGGTAAAGGAAAAAATGAAGAATATAATGATGTAGAAGAAGAAAATAAAGAATCAAATGGTAAAGAGGTAGTTCCTTCCAAGCCCATGAAAACAAAACAAAATAAAATCATCATTGTTGATCCTAAGGTAAAGAATGATCTAGAAAGAAGAAAGTATAGAAGGTATTTTCACCTCATGAACCTAAGTCAAAGAAGAGGATAGTAAAAAGATCCAAGGAAATTCAATCCCCAGCTAATAAGACCAAGAAAAAATTCAACAAAGAGGAAACAAACTAAAGGGACTGAGCATAACCTACCAAAGAGGCCAAGAGGAAAATTGATTGTCACACTTTATTAAAAGGAGGATGAAGAATAGGAAATTAAATTTGATGATTTGGAAAAGCTTCAAATTTTACCCAAGTGACCTCCATTGATAATTTGATCAGGTATGTGAAAATATTAGGAACTTAGTAGACATAGTAGGTTTCAATCAAATAAAATATAATTATTTAAATAAAGAAGACTAAGAAAAGATTAAGAAGGCCATGCTAGACATGATGGAAAAATTTAAGTATATAATTATTGAATTGGGAAAGGGTATTCCTAAAGATTTGTATAATAATTTAGATGCAAAGTGGAAGTGGGCTTTATCTATTGATAGACAAATAATGGAGACCACACTGGTCCAGACTATACCTAACTTAGGGAAGACATATATGTTTATTTACCTAAGAGTTTTTTCCAAGAAATTTGTGCCAAAAGTAAGAAAATATAAAATTTTGAAGAATAAAGAAGATCAAGTTGAGAAATAAAGCATTTTAATATGGAGGAAAGCATTTGGATTTCTACTTCCATCAACAAAAGAAGAAAATGAGGATGGGAGAAGAGATGTTATAGGGTTAGAAAGTTAAGGAGATGGTGATGAACTTCAAAGACTAGAGGAAGAAGTGAGGATGTTGGTAGAGGGGAGTGAGCAACAAGATGTTGTCAATATAGAGGATGATCTTGATTTATCACCACATAATTAAAATATATTAACTAAGGAAGATTTGAAAAATGTTGAAATAGATACCTTAGAGACCTCCCTCCCATGCATCAATATAGTTTTGTTACAAATACAAGATTATCCATAGATTTCCAAGGCATCAACTGGTACTACACAAGTTGCATCATTAATAAGTTGCATTAGCAATAGTTGCTCTAGAAATAAGTGCCAAGCAACAAGAAAAGGTGATTGTTATGCTATCAAAGTCTACACATGCTATTAATGGGAAAATAAAAGAGAAAAGCGAGCTACATAAATCTTCTAAAGATACCACACTAGAGAAAAGGAGGCAAAACCATCCAATCCAATAGAGATTAAGAAGCCTAAGGAGAAAGAGGCTATCCAAGCTCTTATTCAGCCATTGAGTGTTGTTCATACTAATGCATTAACTATTACACATGATGTTCAATAGGTTACATCAACTCAATAAGAGCATACCCCCATTGAAAAAGGTACACCTTGATTGAGTGCAAAGGGGAAGCAATTGCAAATATGAATACCTAGTTAGAACACCCCGAATCACAAATAATGGAATAGAAGTTTGACACATATGAGACTCTAGTAAGTTTATACAAGGTCATTTATTTTCCCAATTATGACTCTGACAATATGACATTAGAGAAAATCTAAGATCTATAAGCTTTGGCAATTCACAAGAGAAAGAAAAAGTTGGAAATATAAGCTAAACTAAGGATGAAGTTTAAGGAAAAGTAGGCACTCCATGATGTTAAAGACATTTTTGTAGATTCTCAAGAAAAGGTGGATCATAATAGACCAATGAAAAAATGATGAGATGGACTAAGAAAAAGCTTGAGCACAAAGTTTTGGAGAAAGTCTCAATAGAACTCACAATAAGGTAGGTTGAGCTTTCTAACCTTGCAACTAGTTTGGACGAGATTTTGACAATTATTCATTCCTTGTATATAAAACTTTGTGATGTTGATTTATTCACTATGGATAATAAAAGCTCCATTGATCAATATAAGGAAGATTTGAAGGCTTGTGCTACTTCTTTGAGAAAGAAAGAAATTTCCAGCTCCCATTCATTTAATAAATTGACATTTGGTCAAGGTAGATTAGCCAAGCTAATGGCTAAAGATAGAAATACCGGAACAAAATTAATTACTATACAAACCATGTTGCTACCTCATATGAAGATCATCTAGAAGGAACTATTAGTTTCACAAGACTTAGTTAAGAGAGATCCTCATCTCTTAACTCGATATAGTTCAGTTTATCTAGTTGCTTAGTTAGAAATATATATTAAGGTGCTAGAATTAGCCAGATCTAGATGGAATCAAGGATTAGAGGTGATTTTATAAAATCATAATTTTTTTAGCATAAATACCAGGTGACCCCTGCAAACCCCAAACCATAAAGTGTCAAAAAAAGGAAAAAAATCATTCATGACACTCACACAAGAAATCAAACAAAAATTATAAAAGGAAAGTTAGATTTATTAGCATCATAGATCACAAGGATGCCGAGACATGTATATATATTGTGTATAGTAGAGTCAAGTTTTATGAAGACTAAATCACAGTCTAAGGGGGAGTGATAATTTTACTATTTTGAATGGATTACAAGGTCATGAAAAAGTGTTTTTTGCCACTAATGTCAAAGGGGAATATTGTTGATCTCTAAGCCTTGTTGCCTATTAGTGTCCAATATTTAGTGATTTTCTAGGTAGTGTTGGTCAGTCATCACCATGACTAGGACATCCAATTAAGGGCAAGCTACATATACGTTTATATTTTATTACATGTCAAACAAGTCAAAGGTTTCCAAGCACCCCACACTAGTACAAAAAAAACAATATATTACTAAATAAAATACTAAATATTATAGATATGTGACTAATTTAGATCATGTGACCAATGGTAGTTTATTGCTAGATATTTATGTCCCAACCAAATTTATGACTAATCTATTTTAACCCTTAATAAGGTCATTTTTTTATTTTTTTATTTTCGTTACTTGGTAGTTTATATGGTAGTTTTGGTAGTTTATTTGGTATTTTATTTGGTAGTATATTTGATAATTTTTTGGGTTGTATACTTGGTAGTTTTTTGGGTAGTATGTTTGGTACTATATTTGGTATTATATTTGGTATAATATTTGGTAGTATATTTGGTAGTATATATGGAAGTATATATTGTAGTACATTTGGTAATATATTTGGTAATTTAATTAATCATTAATTTAATCATATTAAGACACAATGGAATTGAACCACCATCCTCCTACTTATAAAGAAAGTGTTCTTCCATTGAGCTAGTACCCTTTAAAGAATAATGTAAAAATGTGACAAAGTTGTCTTCCCAACATTAGATCTACCATGATCATGGTCACTATAACATAATATACTCTTGTCAAAGAAAAAAAAATTATTTATTGTGAGAAACAATAATCTAAATATTTATCAATAACAATTCAATAATTTTAAACTCTTTTGTTTAACCATTTTAAAATTATATTTCATGTCAATTATGGTTCTCTAAATTATTGTAGCGATAGACTCTTATAAAATATAATTTGGAGCACTTTGGTCGCACACAAGTATTCTTTCTTGTCCTAACTTCTCAAAAAAATATACAAATGATTATGCAATTTATGTCAAGAAAATAGAGCTTTTTATTAAATAAAAACATCAAACCCAATTAGAAAATCACATCTATTAAAAGCTACGAAACATAATCAATTGAAATACTCACTTTTTTACATATGGACGTGCCAAAGGATCAACTATTTCCTCTTCTTTATGCTCAAGTGGGTGCTAAAAGTGTTCATTACATTTGATGTTGACATTTATTTAACCTTAGTCTACAAACAACATAGAAATAGGAATTTGATAAAAATAAGGCACATGAAAAGAAATTTTTAATCAATGATCTATAATTAAGTTATTCCTAGTAATAGGGAAAGTGGTGCCAATTCATAAATGTAACAATGAACTAAATAATATGTTTATGTCAATAAATTTCTTTAAAAAATCCATAACAAAAGGAAATAATAGACTAGTAAAGTCTGGTAGGCAATGGCTATGCTTCACCTGTTGATAGCCCCAATTATAGGATAAGCCACACAACCATACATTGATGGTCCTAAGGTGGTTGATCATAACCATAAACTTCATATCCTTTAACATAATATAATTTCCCCTTTTAAGAGCTAGGTTTGAATGATAACATAGCCTAAATACAAAGTTAAACAAAAAATTCAAATAAATATAATAATAATAATAATAATGTTAATCAAATAATACACTATGAAATATTATGCAATAATAAAATAATTAAGGGTCAAAAATACATTTAGATCAGATGATATATATTGGATGAGAAACAAAGTAGGGGAAATTTGAAGATATAACCAAGAGGTATCTGTCATAATAATGCATGAAGAGTGGCCAAAGTTGTCCTTATAAATTTAGGTCATTGTAATGCCTATATAGAGACATGGTTCATGTATCTTCTTAGATTGCATGAAGAGTGGCCAGAGTTGTCTTTATAAATTCACTGCAATTTTCAAACAGTTGACTTAGATTGCATTGGAAAAAAATTCAATATAATCATTCAAATACAATTAAAAAAATTACCCATCAAATTTTTACTTTTCTAAATACAACCATTTGAAACTGAAAAGACACTTTCTTTGCAATGGTCAAACTAACATATTTCTCCACATGATCAATGACTACTTAAGTTCCTTAATCTTGTACCATGTTATCTCACCTTGAGAGAAGTTGAAAAATTCTTCACTAAGAAAATAAGTGTAAAATTTATATTATTATTAGTAGCATATTCACCAGATTAGTATAGGGATATATGAAATCTAAAATGCCTAATGAATTTCCTTATCTTTAGAATAGCCATACAATTTTCACATATTTGTTCACTACTCTTTGTCGTGGAAATAAGGTCAGCTATAATCTTGGCCATATTCTTTTCCATTCATGCTTCAACACTATCGCATATTTTACTATTAGCTTTAAAATTGAGAGATAGTTACACATCGACATAGCCTTTAAAAAATTATCAAAATAAGTTACATCCCATAGAATTGGGACATAAGAAAAATTCAAATGAATGGTAATTTCTATAGACCTTATCATAAATATGGAATTTTTGCAACCAAAATATAAAACACATGTAAGTGAAAAAATTTAAGATGGATTAATTTGGAAATTCTCTCATGAAAAAGAATGTTAACTAGGCAATTAGATCCATTCATGAAATGAGGAAACACTCCAACTCTTTGAAATTAAATGTTAATAGAAATATGATATAAAAAAACACTTATTTTCTGAAAGAAAAAGATAGTAAATATCCAATTGCTTTAGTGGTTGGGACAGAAACAAGTGTGGACTCAATTCTTGTAGACTTAGACAAAGTAGAATATGGCACAAAGTGTGAAGGAATGGTCTGAATTGAATCATTATTATGTGCTTATGTTTGATGTGGAAAACTTACACAATCAAGGAGAGGAGATATACTATTATTTCTTTTTTCTTCATACTACATTGATGATGAAGATCGATTACAACTTGTTCTTCCTTATGTCATTGCAATGCCTTCTTATCCAACTGGTATTGGGTAGTGTGCTGCTATGCAAACTATCTATGATATACTTTCATTAGTCAATGAGTTTCCCTCAAGTGATGCAAAAATATTTCCAAAATATATTATTCCTATCCTTTCAACATTACTAGATGATCCTGAGGAGAGTATTTGTATTTCTTATGCTAATAAAATATACAATATTGATGCAACCGCCTCACACTTTCTTATTCACTTAGAAGTTTTGAATGAGACATATATTTTTGATAGATCAAATGTTTCACATAAGGTGGGAAAAGGTCATTTGGCTTTAGATTAGAGTTTAAGTTCACATGTTTTAGGTCATCAAAAGAATAGTAAATGAAATGTATAACTTGCAAAGTTACAATGGACAATAGCTCATGTTATACAAGAATTGGTAATGGGACCAAAGCAAAGTCCAATCATTAGGAGGGCACTGCTATAGAACATAAAAAGAAATGTGTGATTTCTTCAAAAAGAAGAAAAGTAAAGATTTTGTGTTGCCTATTCTCCCTTATTTCCTAAATGATCGTAATGAGTAGTTAAAAGTTATATTCTTTGAACATATTATCCATGTATATATTTATTTGGTTAGATCAAGGGTAATTGTACAAACCTATGTAACCGTTTTACAAAGGAAAAGGATAACAAAAGTATAATTGTTCAACTTCAATGACATAAATCTTGTATTACTATTTAGAATTTGAAAATGAGTTAAATTAATGAAATGTGTAGAAATGGAAGAATTTTAGCATTACAATTTTTAATAATTATTTACAAAAAGAAATTATAGATTTTCCTATTTTTTAAAGATAAATTTTTAGTTGCTGAAAAATGTTGGAAATTAGGTGTCTAGCTCTCACCACAAAACTACAAGGAAATAAACTTATTTCCTTTTGATCTCATATTATGATATAGATAATATATGTAGCTAGAAAAATCAGAAACAAAAATGGACTTTAGACCTATATTTTCTCTTTTTTAATGATTCAAATTTTAACTTATTCAAATTGATAGTTTTCATCTCCCAACACATTTTTGAAAATAAATATATTGCAACCAAAAGAAAAATTATAGATTCTTGAAGATGACTCTCTCCTCTAAAACATCATATAATTTTTATTTTTTTTTGATATGATTTACAATTTTTTTCTTACTCAAAATTGGCATCTTCTCAAGTGTCAAAATGCATACTTGTAGAATTTTTAATTACAATATATTATATCTAATTAAAACACTATGAACTCTAGATGAGAATATTCTTGACTTTGAGCTCTATAAAATGGTGTTTGTATGTTATTAAAAAAATATAATAATAAATAGTAAGAGTTATTGAAATGTTAGTTTTCTAAATTAATTTAATTTCTTTAGTAATTTGATACAAACTACTATAAAACATGCATTTAATAGACATTTCCAATTGGAAAAGTGTGAGACCATATATAACTTAGCTAGAATAAATTTAACAAGAGCATATGTTTGAAAAAAAAAAAATTAGATAGAAATACTCAAATTTAGTCATTATGATTACTTAAAGGTGACACAACTTTGTACTTTCACCCTTAGTGTGGAGCAGTATCTTTTCCCTTACATTGAGCATGCTTTAAACAATGTTGTCGAAGAAGTTATTGTAAATTCCTTGAAATGATCTTGATGAGATTATTTGTATTTCTTATGCTAATAAAATATACAATATTGATGCAACCGCCTCACACTTTCTTATTCACTTAGAAGTTTTGAATGAGACATATATTTTTGATAGATCAAATGTTTCACATAAGGTGGGAAAAGGTCATTTGGCTTTAGATTAGACTTTAAGTTCACATTTTTTAGGTCATCAAAAGAATAGTAAATGAAATGTATAACTTGCAAAGTTACAATGGACAATAGCTCATGTTATACAAGAATTGGTAATGGGACCAAAGCAAAGTCCAATCATTAGGAGGGCACTGCTAGAGAACATAAAAAGAAATGTGTGATTTCTTCAAAAAGAAGAAAAGTAAAGATTTTGTGTTGCTTATTCTCCCTTATTTCCTAAATGATCGTAATGAGTAGTTAAAAGTTATATTCTTTGAACATATTATCCATGTATATATTTATTTGGTTAGATCAAGGGTAAGTGTACAAACCTATGTAACCGTTTTACAAAGGAAAAGGATAACAAAAGTATAATTGTTCAACTTCAATGACATAAATCTTGTATTACTATTTAGAATTTGAAAATGAGTTAAACTAATGAAATGTGTAGAAATGGAAGAATTTTAGGATTACAATTTTTTAATAATTATTTACAAAAAGAAATTATAGATTTTCCAATTTTTTAAAGATAAATTTTTAGTTGCTGAAAAATGTTGGAAATTAGGTGTCTAGCTCTCACCACAAAACTACAAGGAAATAAACTTATTTCCTTTTGATCTCATATTATGATATAGATAATATATGTAGCTAGAAAAATCAGAAACAAAAATGGACTTTAGACCTATATTTTCTCTTGTTTAATGATTCAAATTTTAACTTATTCAAATTGATAGTTTTCATCTCCCAACACATTTTTAAAAATAAATATATTGCAACCAAAAGAAAAATTATAGATTCTTGAAGATGACTCTCTCCTCTAAAACATCATATAATTTAAAATTTTTTTTGATATGATTTACAATTTTTTTCTTTCTCAAAATTGGCATCTTCTCAAGTGTCAAAATGCATACTTGTAGAATTTTTAATTACAATATATTATATCTAATTAAAACACTATGAACTCTCGATGAGAATATTCTTGACTTTGAGCTCTATAAAATGGTGTTTGTATGTTATTAAAAAAATGTAATAATAAATAGTAAGAGTTATTGAAATGTTAGTTTTCTAAATTAATTTAATTTCTTTAGTAATTTGATACAAACTACTATAAAACATGCATTTAATAGACATTTCCAATTGGAAAAGTGTGAGACCATATATAACTTAGCTAGAATAAATTTAACAAGAGCATATGTTTGAAAAAAAAAAATTAGATAGAAATACTCAAATTTAGTCATTATGATTTCTTAAAGGTGACACAACTTTGTACTTTCACCCTTAGTGTGGAGCAGTATCTTTTCCCTTACATTGAGCATGCTTTAAACAATGTTGTCGAAGAAGTTATTGTAAATTCCTTGAAATGATCCTGAGGAGAGTATTTGTATTTCTTATGCTAATAAAATATACAATATTGATGAAACCGCCTCACACTTTCTTATTCACTTAGAAGTTTTGAATGAGACATATATTTTTGATAGATCAAATGTTTCACATAAGGTGCGAAAAGGTCATTTGGCTTTAGATTAGACTTTAAGTTCACATGTTTTAGGTCACCAAAAGAATAGTAAATGAAATGTATAACTTGCAAAGTTACAATGGACAATAGCTCATGTTATACAAGAATTGGTAATGGGACCAAAGCAAAGTCCAATCATTAGGAGGGCACTGCTAGAGAACATAAAAAGAAATGTGTGATTTCTTCAAAAAGAAGAAAAGTAAAGATTTTGTGTTGCCTATTCTCCCTTATTTCCTAAATGATCGTAATGAGTAGTTAAAAGTTATATTCTTTGAACATATTATCCATGTATATATTTATTTGGTTAGATCAAGGGTAAGTGTACAAACCTATGTAACCGTTTTACAAAGGAAAAGGATAACAAAAGTATAATTGTTCAACTTCAATGACATAAATCTTGTATTACTATTTAGAATTTGAAAATGAGTTAAACTAATGAAATGTGTAGAAATGGAAGAAGTTTAGGATTACAATTTTTAATAATTATTTACAAAAATAAATTATAGATTTTTCTATTTTTTAAAGATAAATTTTTAGTTGCTGAAAAATGTTGGAAATTAGGTGTCTAGCTCTCACCACAAAACTACAAGGAAATAAACTTATTTCCTTGTGATCTCATATTATGATATAGATAATATATGTAGCTAGAAAAATCAGAAACAAAAATGGACTTTAGACCTATATTTTCTCTTGTTTAATGATTCAAATTTTAACTTATTCAAATTGATAGTTTTCATCTCCCAACACATTTTTGAAAATAAATATATTGCAACCAAAAGAAAAATTATAGATTCTTGAAGATGACTCTCTCCTCTAAAACATCATATAATTTTTAATTTTTTTTTATATGATTTACAATTTTTTTCTTTCTCAAAATTGGCATCTTCTCAAGTGTCAAAATGCATACTTGTAGAATTTTTAATTACAATATATTATATCCAATTAAAACACTATGAACTCTAGATGAGAATATTCTTGACTTTGAGCTCTATAAAATGGTGTTTGTATGTTATTAAAAAAATATAATAAAAAATAGTAAGAGTTATTGAAATGTTAGTTTTCTAAATTAATTTAATTTCTTTAGTAATTTGATACAAACTACTATAAAACATGCATTTAATAGACATTTCCAATTGGAAAAGTGTGAGACCATATATAGCTTAGCTAGAATAAATTTAACAAGAGCATATGTTTGAAAAAAATAAAAATTTAGATAGAAATACTTAAATTTAGTCATTATGATTACTTAAAGGTGACACAACTTTGTACTTTCACCCTTAGTGTGGAGCAGTATCTTTTCCCTTACATTGAGCATGCTTTAAACAATGTTGTTGAAGAAGTTATTGTAAATTCCTTGAAATGTTTGGTAGCATTGTTAAAAAGTAAATTACTATGAAAATGGTTAGTGATTAGATTAGTTACACATTCTGCTCCACTATTGTGTCATCCTAGCCAATGGGTTAGAAGGGTAGCTATTAATTTTATTGCTTTAGGTAGTGATAGTTGAGAGCTAGTTAACTCTTATGTTTACCTTTCACTAGTTCTTCTTCCTTTTCTTCATAGAGAGCCAACATTAGTGACTTCAGAGATTGAGTTATTGTGATGTCTAAAATCTCCAATCTCAAGATAGATGTTTCATGCAGTCCTAGAGAAACCTAATAATTCATAGTGCCTAGACGTCAGAGAAAAGTTAAGAAACTTTTAGCTTCTTAGAAGCTTGTTGAACATAGTTTAAACTCAAATGGTGCTTTGTTTTCTAATAAAAAATACCTAACAAGATTTCATCTATTTCATATGCAGTAGTTGATCCAGCTATGGCCAAAAGTTGGTTAATTAATAACTCATATCTACATCCAAACATAGAATCCCTTGGTTAGAGTATAAGTTTATTGGGGCTAGAAGAATATGCAAGGATGAAAGCAATGGAAAGCTACATACTAAATCTCTCTAGTACAATGTAGTCTCAAGAAAATACTTCAAAGTTGGAAAGTCATGAGAAGCTTCAGGCTTCTATTCTAGAAATGCCTTTGAATTCTATGATAGGTAATGGTTCCAACCATTGTCAAACTTATGAAGGTGTCCCAATTTATGTGTGCCCTCTTATTGAAAATAAAAATGAGAGTGGAAAAAATCTAATCTCTTTGATAGGATCATCCTTTAATGAAGAGATAAGAAATGATGTTGTAGGTTCGCAAGGTGCAACAACTATTATGATGAAATTTTCTTATGGAGTACAAGTTGCTTGTTCTTTCATTTCTTCACAGTGGACTTTGGGTGCTGGTCACTCATTCATGCCCGCAACAAAGATAATACAAAGATCTGTTAGTATGGGAGGTTCTTTTCCTCCCAAGTTGGTTAGTGGTTCTATTCTAAGTGGCAGATTTTCTTCTACTAGACAAGTGACCAAAATCAAACTAGGAGGAATCTTAAAAGGTTTCATTGGGAGATAGAACAAGATACCAACAACTATTGTTGTGTTGTCCATTCCACTTGCATTTGTATTCTCCCTCATATGTTAATACATTCTCTTCCAGATTAGATGAATCACACTAGAGGAATGTGGCTTAGACTATGAATATACTTTCAAATATATCTCTTAACCAAATGATTGGATAGTATTGCAACATATTGACATGAGAAGTGTAGTACCTTTGATGGCATTTGATGTATGGAATCTTACTAGTGATGGTGAGGAGATTTGTTTACAACTTATGCAAAGTTGAATGACCCCTCTGATTATGGTTGGGGATAAAATTAAAGAGGAAAATTCCAATACTTTATCTCTATATTTTATTATGATCTAGGTAGTGCTACTCATTCTTTAATGAAGTCAAACTTACATCCTTGGTTTAGGTCTCTGCTGAAAATGGTGATCCATGGTCCATACCAACAATGATGATCTAATGAAGTTGTGTTCACAAGGCACTAATAAACACTAGAATCCCAATATAAAATTAGAAATGTTTGTGAATGGAAAATGCCTTTCATGGTTATTAAATTTATATGTTGATAAGATAGAGTAAATTAACTTATATATATATATATATATATATATATATATATATATATATATATATATATATATATATATATATATATATATATATATATATATATATATATATATATATATATATATATATATATAGATATAGATATATATAGTGCCAATATGCATTGGGGTTGATATTACGCCTCTCAAGAAAGTCAAGGACCAAATTTGGTGACTTTCTTGAGAATCTAATGAAGTTGTGTTCACAAGGCACTAATAAACACTAGAATCTCAATATAAAAGGAGAAATGTCTATGAATGGAAAATGTCTTTCATGATTATTAACTTTATATGTTAATAAGATCGAATAAATACTTGTACATGCCGAATTAACTCATATATATATCCTATCCAATGCCAATATGCATTGAGATTGATATTATGCCTCTAAAGAAAGTCAAGGACCAAGTTTGGTTACTTTCTTGAGGCGTAATATCAATCCCAATGCATATTGGCATTGGATAGGATGGATATATATATATCCCCTACTATTCTCGCGGGGGTTGGGGAGCTTTAAATGCTTCTTCCATTACCCCTTAAATATAGTTCGGTCAAAAGAATCTGAATCCGACCCTAAAAATTTTAGGCAACCGAAGCTCGTCCGATCACCCGGCTCTTGAAATGGAATGGATGTTGTCCGTACCATTCCCTACGCTTCCAGTGCGGATCAATCATTATGCGGGATAGTGGGATGTGTAGGGGATAATCCAAAGAGGTTGGGTTGCACTCAATTATGTAAATCCGAGCGCTACGTACCGGTAGCCCTACTATTCTAAAGGGAAATCATCACGCTGCTGAGGTGTATAGGAATGATCACAAGGTGTATAGGAGTAAAGGTGTATAGGGATGATCATGCAGTTTGATGATTTGGCTACTGTTGACTAAGCACATGGATGAAGGGTCTCAGCGTCAGCTATATACGAATCAATCAATGCCTATAGATAGTAACGGTACAGAAACAATGGGCCTCCTATGGGCCTCCTATAGCCTATAGAAACAATGGGTAGGTAGGTACTATTCTAAGGGGCAGGTAATTATAGCCTATCGAAACAATGGGAAGGGCCCTTAGAATAGTAGGCTATGGATAGCATTGTTTTGATACACATCGATGGCATGAACGCGGAGTGAAGAACTGCCATGCACCCTTACACATGGCAGGGACAAGCTGCTTCCCCAGCCTCGACTCAACAATACCCCTAACTCAATATTCTCTATATGTTATACACCTAAATCTATTCCATCCATTGTGGCAAACCTTAGCTGGATGTCAGCCGGGGAACCACTATATATATATCCTATCCAATGCCAATATGCATTGGGGTTGATATTACGCCTCTGAAGAAAGTCAAGGACCAAGCTTGGTGAAGAATCTGTACTCTATAATTTGAAAGAATAATCAAGTTGTTAATCTATTACACCCTTGTATGGTAGGTAGTGTGCTTGCTATTTATATTAATTGTCCCTGCTCATTCACCTCTTGAGTTGTTTGTTGTTCTTACAAGCAATATTGCTTGCTACAACATCACATATTAGTTAATATGGACTGAAACTTACTATATTCCGTCTGGAATCAAGCATCTCATTAAAAGAAATTGAGCTTTATGAATATGCTAGCGGAGAGCACCAGTAACCCCATCTCAACCACTTAGATATGTTGTCTATTTAGTAAACAAAATGGTGAAGAAATTGAGATCTAACAAATATTTTCTTTCTGAGTGCATGTAGCTTGAGAAGGATGACATATCTTCCATACAGAGAAACTAGTAGCAAAGTGAGTGTTGCTCTAATATTGAATACTGTCGTCGTCCTACAAAGTCCTAAAAATCTAAAAAGTGAAGATGATGTTTGATGTAGCAAAAATAGTATAAGAAAATGCCTGAAAAACCTGCGTTGTCAGCAACACTAAAAGTGTAAAGGTTCTGAAAAACCAATTCAATCAATGAAAAAAATTCTAAAATTACTTCCAAAAGTTCGTGGATTGTTCACATAGAAGCGTCACTTGTTATGCTAGAGAAGATAGTTCATGAAATTAATCAAAAGAGAAAATTGGTTCAAGCTTGACAGTGCATCATTTGTCAATGTTGATACAATCTTGAAGCTTACTTGACAACCTCAGGGGCAGATCCTACTCCATAATAGGTCATGGCAATCTAGACACCCGATTCCAATTATGAGATTGGAATACTCAGCAAAAAGGATGGAAGGGAGAAAACCCATGATGGATACAATAGGAAGTCTCGTTGTTTGTAAAATATAGGTAGTCTGGCAAGTGTCAATGGAAGCTCAGCCATGCCATTGAACATGTTTGTCATCAGGGAAATGAAGAGAATTCCAAGATATAAATTTACATCCTCCTCATCACGTTGATGCATTCGTGTTCCCAATAACATTGTAGATACTACAAATGCTACCAATATAATCTGCATAATAAACAATTTCAATGAGGCATGGTTATATTGAGTGTGAATCACTATGCGGGAGAGCTTCTTGTTGTGTACATTAAGGATTACCTATATAGTCTTGAATATGTAAATGAAGGAATTGCATTTGAGAAGACGCCATTCTCTAGCAAAGAAGGCCCTGGAGATCTCCATTTTAGGAATTAAGTTTTTGCTTAATATAGGAGATTGCTTGCTGCTGGAAATCTTGTCATGTGGTACATATAATTTGTTGGAGAGCCTATCTACAAAAAATCTTTGGTACATGTCTGCAAATTCGTTCACAGAGATATATTTATATGGCTTACTCCTATCAGCCCAATCTTGCTCTCGGTCCTTCATTGAAGTCATCTACAAATCATAGCCTAGTTACGTGTGTTTGTGGAAAAATACAAAGAAAATGAAAGTGAAAGTCATGAAAAAAGAGAAAACCAGTCTGGTACACTGTGTAAAATGATGTTCGTATTGTAATGAACTAACTTAAACATATATAAATAACAAAAAAACAAACTAGAATAGTCACAATCTCTTAATTAAGATAATCTAACTTAATTTACACAATAGATACAAAAAAGAGTTTACGATATAACCTCTAACCTGTTTGAACATCAAACTGATATTGTTAGCTCCGTTTCTGGCCAAGATAGGGAGGATTTTCACAAAGGCTATGCAATCTATCTTTACACCAACCAGTTGCATTTTCCTAAAAGTCATCACAATGAGTTAACTTCTTTCTGCATGCATATCTATTAGTCCATTCCTAAGCATGAAATCAGACAAAATCCACTGCTGATTATGCTTTGACGGATATCCATACCCCATTCTAAAGCTCCCATTTTTACATATATTCTAAAAGGATGCTATAAATGATTGTGGAGTTTGGGCTTACATGTGTGGTATACACTAGCCAGTTACATTTGCTCAGAAGTGTCCAAGTCTTCTTCAACAACTCCATTTTTTTGCATAACTTGATATCATCACAATCGGAAAAACCACATGTCATTGAGATATTTTGTCAAACAGTTTGCCTATCCTCAACATGCTTGATTTTGTCTGATTCTACTTGATTTTGTATTGATTCAGTAATAGAAGCTTTGCCAGCTGGTACCAC
Source organism: Cupressus sempervirens (assembly GCA_028749045.1). Taxonomy (NCBI): domain Eukaryota; kingdom Viridiplantae; phylum Streptophyta; class Pinopsida; order Cupressales; family Cupressaceae; genus Cupressus; species Cupressus sempervirens. The sequence goes on along the minus strand of CM053786.1, from coordinate 212,430,566 downwards.
ATAAGTTGCTTCCCTGCATCAGTATATCTCTAAAGGTTGCATTAACTATGTTGGGTTTCTATCTTTCAACCATAATTATGACTTCTAATTTATATAGCACGTTGACAGCAAAGTCCTCTGCATGTAATTTGCCTCAAATCACATAATAATAAACCTGTTTCTACTATTCTACGCTAATACCTAGGGCGAGATGATGACTCGTCTGCCCTATTGGGTAACATGGTTCAATCTCCATGTTGATTAGTATGCACACTTGGATTTAAAACTGACACCATCTCTAGATAAGCATATATGTATCCCAAGTCACCAAAGTTCCTTAATTAATTTATGCATGATAGATACTACCGTTTTTAGAAATTTGGGTATAGTCCATGTGATAGTTTAATTACATATAATAGCTTTGAATCACTGGCTTCTACATGACAGGCGACAATCCTAGAGAAATAATCGCTAAGCTCAAAATCGATCTTTATCTCTTTGAAATCTCAATGTTCTCATAGAAGAGGGTTTTATTCTTCCTCTAAAACAGTTTTATTATGGTGTAATTGTATATTTTATAGAGACCGGATAAAAAAGTCAGCCAATGTAGCCCTAAAAAAGATTTGAAATGGTTGTAGTTTTTACCTGGCAGATTAATTGTAACTCCTCCACTGAATCTGCAAGACTTGCATCTCAAACAGTGGGATTCCAACTGATTAAACTATGAGAGCCGTGAATCCTAAAGAGAGTTTTGTCCATCAATGAGAGAGAGGAGAGAATCATGTCCAACGGCTTAACCACTTTGACACCTACGATCAAGTGCCTCAGCCAGTTAGGAGCATGGGTTGTGCGTAGCTAGCTATAAAGTCGATGAATGCCCTGCCCTACTGCCATACATAACCCATTATTCATGCATAGCATTCAGAGTACATCGCCAGTGATGTACAATTAATCTGGTGCCTATCACGATCAGTCTCAAATGTTTTGGCAACTCTGCTGGGGAGACTGAACGAGTAAAGATTGACAGTCGCCTGTAATGAAGCATGATGGTGCTACCACATGAGAAGTTTTTTCCTGTTCTCCAACCAAATCTTGGCTTCTAGGACACCGAGGAGGATATCATTTCAGACTTGAACACTCTAGCTTGGAGGTGTAGATGAAGTGCATAGCAATATCATCAAGTAAATCAAGTTCTTGAAGAAGAAGAAGAGTTTAGGGAAATCTTGCGAAGAGCTCCTATTGGTCAAGACGTTGTACTCATTGAAAGAATAGTAGTTAACCCAAGAAGAAACAGGCAGAATCTTGGTCACATTTAAGGGCAAATAAATAATAACCACTAAGTTGGCTGACAAGCCATACACTCGAGTACACAAACAAAAGGGTCTACTAGACGAGGATTTTGAAGCCCTTCAGAAGTTAGATTTCAAGCCAATTACTCCTAAGAAGAAGAAGAAGAAGGTTAAGTCTATTAGTAGGTCATCTTCACCACCCAAGACTACTATTTCTCCTGCAACCTTTCAAGCTTTGATCGTACCAGGTACCCTTGTACCTCTAGCTATAAATTTGCAGCCTTTGAACATCATTCTCCCAACTATGGCACAACAAGCACCGCAACCACCGGTCTCATGGGGAGCTGCTATTGGTCTATTAGCTTTAGGGAACCAATTACATGATATGCCCATTGGCTCCCGAAAAATTCTTCCTAAGTTTTTCGGGGATGAGAGAGTTACTAGTGATCAACACATCAGTGCATTTTTTATGGCAAGCGGGGTTCTTGTAATTCAACATGAAGATGTTTTTGTTAATCTTTTTGTTGAAACACTCACAGAAGCTACATCTAAATGGTTTGGTCAGCTACTAGTTGGATCAATTACTTAATGGGTAACCTTGATTTAAGCTTTCGAGAGGAGATTTAAAACTACCAAAGATGTACATTTTCTCCTTTCCTAGTTGACTCAAATGAAGAAGGAAATTCATGAGCCAATGCAAGAATTCATTGCTGATTTTAATCAAATGATAAATCAAATTCCTGTCAACAAAAGACCTACTAAATAAAATCAAATCAATTTCTTCATCAGTGCTCATACTTCTGATGTAAGCTTTCAAATACAAAGGGGAAGACCTCCTAATCTAGTGGCTGCACAAAATTTGGCTATTGAGGTGGAAGATGACTTGCTTAGTTCAAGAAAATGGAGTCATGATCTACAAAAAGGGAAAGGTCAACAAGCTCCTATCACTACCACTGATCCTTTATATTAGAAGTTGGCTAATGATGTGTTACAAATTAAGAAATAGTTGCCCCACAATCCTCCACCTCTTTATCAAGATATTCCAAGGAGAAATTATATGCCATATCAGCAAAAAAAAAAATCTAAATGGCTACCCCAACCTACACCAAGATTAGCCATTGAACATCCCACATCATCTAGTAAATGGACTGCTATGTGTGATTTTCACCTAACTATAGATCATGATGGTGCAAGCTATCCTGAGATGGCCAGATTCATGCAAATGCATTTGATGGTGGAGAAAATAAAAGAATATGTGGCTTCTAAAGATGTAACAGAACCTACTATTGGGACCTCTTCCATAAAATTTCTAGAATATGAATTCGATGATGAGAAAACTGAAGATATTAAAAATCATTCTTGTAATGCGGTTACACCAAATTGGAAATAGAGATTAGAAGAGAAGTGGAGTAAATAAGTGAAGGAGAAAGCTTCTGATGAGACTACTAAGAGAATTATATCTCGTAAGCATACTCCTAAAGAGCCTTCACAAGCCAAGGAGATAGATAAAGATAAAACTTCTCCCATTGTTGAAGACTCTTTTTATTTTACTGATCATTGTAGGAAGACCAAAGTACAAATTTCTTAGTTGGACTACCTAAAACCCAACCCACATCAATTAGAAAGGTTGATTGAATGTGTTGGTAAAGGAAAAGGTTCACCTAAGATCACTATCAATCATGAGTTAAGAGTTTCTCTGGAAGAGGAAGATAATTTGCAAGGGCTCATGATTGAGAAATAATTAGTTGTTGTAGCTTCTTTGTCAGATAAACCTGATCTCTTCTATGTTTCCCTCTATATAGTTGGTTGCAAGTTAAGAAATTGTATCATTAATTTGGGTGCATCTGATAATATCATTCCTTCGAAGGTGGCCCATGCCCTAGGTCTCTCATTAAACAAACCATCAGGAAAGGTGTATTCTATGGAGGCAAAATAAGCTTCGCTAGTCAACTAGTTAAAAGATGCTCAAGTAGCACTTGCAGCACATCCTAAAAAGAAGTTAAAATCGAATATCTTGGTCACTGATTGTTGTTTAGTATGGAGCTTGATTAGTGCCCAAGTGGGAGATTGTTAGATTGTGGTGACTGATTAGGAAAGTACTGTACATACTTCATAAATAGTGGGGTTCGGGGCATCACCCCGAAAATTTTTTTTTGGGAAGTAGTCGACATGGTAGCCGACATATTATGGCCGACATATGGCCAACATGTTATAACCCTAAAGCAGTTTAATACTTGCATAAAAAGGGCTTAGGGTTGGGTTATTTTCATAATGTTGTGATACAAAATTGGTTCTTGCGGCGATATTGAGCTGTAAGGGATTACAGATTGTAATCAGGTTGTAATCACTGGATTGTAATAAGATCGAACTTGCTGTTTGGTGGACGTAGCCCAGGGAATGGGTGAACCACGTTAAATCTTGGTGCCTTTTGTTCATTTCTGTGTGTTCTATTATTTTCTGTTATTGGTTATATTTGCATGTAGTTTTTATTTCTGTCCATGGTTTATCCTAACACTGATATCTTAACCAATTATGGGATGCTATTAAGTAGAATTTTTCGCAAAGATCTCGGTGGTGAAATCAAGATGGATGTGTCTCATGCCCTTATCCTAATTGGAGATAAAAATATTAAACTTAATCCTGAACCTAAAGCTAAATATATGGTCTTAAAATCAGATGATCTAAGAGCTGAAATATTGTATGTTGATACAAAACATGGGACATATATGATGACATCTACTGTAGAAGATGTAACTAAATTTCTTATGCTTGATATAACCAATGAATTTTGATCAATGCAATTTGATGGAAGTTCTTCTTCTTCTGGTTCAAGTGTTGGGATAGCATTGATATCACCGAAAGGAGAGAAATTCTTGAAAGCTTATAAGTTAGCTTTTGAGACCACTAATAATACCATAGAATATGAAGCTCTTCTACTCAGCCTCGAGTATGCAAAAGAAAAAAGGGATCAAACAACTTAAGGTATTGGGAAATGCATAATTAGTTGTTAAGCAAGTGTGAAGGCAATATCAAACAAAGAATACAAGACTGAAGGCATATAGAAATAGAGTGTGGGATGAGATTGAGCATTTTGATGCTTTTTCTTTATCTTCTATTTCTCATGAGCAGAATTCCAAAGTAGATTGTCTTGTACTCTCTATGTCTCTCCTTATTCCTCATCCTGAGTTCAACAAAGATGTTTACACAATAGAGATGATTCATAGACCCAGTGTGCCTAATAACGATCAACACTATCAAGTTTTTAATGATGATGATAAAATCATTGTATTTCTTGAGGGAAGACCTCCATTTTTATATTTGAATTTTGAAGGATCACAGAATCATGGTGGAATACTAGGAGATAACGTTGAGATTATTCAATTGCAAATTAATGTTATTCCAAGAGAGTTAGTCACCCTTGAGAGTCTTTTTGATAAAGAAAATAAGAGAAAAGAGAAAGTTAAAGATACTAAATCTTCTAATTCTTTGGGATATGAGAAGGTGAACATTGGTTCTGAAGAAATCCCAAAGATGGTCCTAATAGGGAAAGATTTTTCATCAGAAGAGAAAGAAGAATTAATGAATTTGTTGAAAGCTTACCAAGACATTTTTGCTTGGAGTTATGAAGATATAAAGGAATTCATGAATGGAAAATTTAAACATCAAATTCCATTGAAACTTGGTTCAACTCCCTTTCAGCAGAAATGAAGGCAATTCAATCCAAAGGCTACTAATTCTATATTCAATGAAGTTGATAAAATGCTTAAAGCATGAATTATCTATCCTATCCACCATTCAACATGGGTAGCCAATGTCATCCCTATCAGGAAGAAGAATGGTGAAATAAGAATATGTGTCGACTTCCAAAATTTGAATCAAGCATCGCTTAAGGATAATTAAAAGCTCCCTATCATGGATCATATTTTATAGTTGGTATCTAGTTCTGAGCTCATGTTAATGTTAGATGGTTTCTTTGTTTATAACCAGATTAGTGTCACACTGAACGATTAACATAAAACAACTTTTACTACTCCATGGGGTACATTTACCTACAATCATATGCATTTTGGTCTGATAAATGCCAGATCCACCTTTCAATGGGCAATGGATCATTCATTTCTAGATCTCAAGAACAAGATCATTGGCATGTATCTTGATGATCTTATAGTGTTTTCCAAGCACAGAAGAGATCACATACATCATCTAGAATCTATCTTGCATCGATGTCAAACTCATGGCATCTCACTAAATCCTAAAACGTCTATATTTGGAGTGACAGAAGGAAAACTACTTGGAAACTTTGTTTCCAACGAGGGTATTCAAGCAGACCCTAAAAGGGTGAAAGCTATTCAATAGTTATCACTTCCCATGAGTAAACCAAGGGCCAGGTCTTTCTTTGGGCAGATACACTTCATAAGAAGGTTTGTACCAAACTTCTTTGAGATTACAAATTCAATAGTGAATATGATGAGAGGGAATACAAATTTTAAATGGATGAAGGAAGGTAAAGCTTCTTTTGAACAAATCAAGACTATGATTTCTAATGCCCCTACCCTTTCTTATCCAGATTTTTATAAAGATTTTCATTTCTATTTTTGTGCATTTGAGAACACTTTATCTGCTATACTTACCCAACCTGAAAAAGATAATGTTGAGGCCTTGATAGCATTCATGAGTATCCCTCAAGAAGCATGAATTGAAATACTCTTTGATTGGGAAGAATGCATATGCTCTGGTCAAAGTAGTGAAACAATTTAGGTTTTACATCCTGAACTCTAACTCCAAGGCATTTGTTCCTAATTCGGTGGTGAAGACTCTTCTAACACAATAAGAGATTAGTGTGAACAAAAGGACCTCCTAGATAGCTAAAGTACAAAAATATGATCTCAATATCAAACCTATGAAGCCTGTCAAAGGAAAAGGTTTGTGTAAAGCTATCATGGAAGGATCTTCCAGAGATGAAGAATAGACAAAGAAAGAAATGCTATTAGTTTTATTCATTGGTAATGTTGATGATTGGTTTTCCAATATTTCCTATTTTTTGACATATGGAGGATGCCTAGCTCATTTATTACCCAAATAAAAGAGGATTTTAAAACTAAAATCTGCAAAGTACATTATCTAGGGTGACACTTTGTATAAGAAGGGGATAGATGGTACCTTCCTAAGATGTGCAGATTCTAACCAAAGGAAGAACTTGCTTCAATCATTTCATAATGAAGCATGTGGGGGTCATTACTAAGCATCGGTAACAGCTTATAAAATCCTGAGAAACTATTTCTATTGGCTCAGAATGTTCAAAGATGTAGAGGAATGGGTCAAGAGATGTGACTCTTGTCAATATTTCAAAGAAAGAGTCCAATTAGTAGCACTACCCTTAAAACCAGTAGTGATCGAAGAACCCTTTCAACAATGGGGTCTAGACTTTATTGGTCCCATCAATCCTTCATCATCTGCTAGACATACTCACATTTTAATGGCAACTAGCTATTTCACCAAGTGGGTAGAATCCATTTCGGTCAAACAAACAACTTTAGAAGTGGTATGCAGTTTCACCAAGCAAAACACTTTAGGAAAGCCCTCCTTTTCAAATAAGGTATTTCTCATGAAGCGTTTATTTAATATGAAAATGGTAGAAGGTGGATCTGTTCCAAATCATTTAAATGAGTTTAATACTATTACTAGTAAATTATCTTCTGTGGGTATCAATTTTGATGAAGAAATTAGGGCTCTCTTGATTTTGTGTTCTTTGCCTGAAAGCTAGAATGGCTTGGTAATGGCGGTGAGTAATTCTATTCCTAGATCTAGTACCCTAAAATATGATGATGTAATCGGTGTTATTTTAAGTGAGAAAACTCGTAGAAAATCTACATCAGGAAGTGCTTTAAATGCACAAAGCAGGGGCAGAACGACTGAAAGAGGAAGTAACTTTGGAAATCGTGGGAAATCAAGAGGAAAGTCAAAGGGCAAGAGGTATCAATCAGGAGGACCAAATGATTTTTGGAATCTAAAGAAAAATGAAGGAGATAAATCAGATTATAACCAGATTAGTGTCGCACTGAAAGATTAACATAAAACAACTTTTACTACTCCATGGGGTACATTTACCTACAATCATATGCATTTTCGTCTGATAAATGCCAGAGCCACCTTTCAACGGGCAATGGATCATTCATTTTTAGATCTCAAGAACAAGATCATTGGCATGTATCTTGATGATCTTATAGTGTTTTCCAAGCACAGAAGAGATCACATACATCATCTAGAATCTATCTTGCATCGATGTCGAACTCATGGCATCTCACTAAATCCTAAAACGTCTATATTTGGAGTGACAGAAGGAAAACTACTTGGAAAATTTGTTTCCAACGAGGGTATTCAAGCAGACCCTAAAAGGGTGAAAGCTATTCAATAGTTATCACTTCCCATGAGTAAACCAAGGGCCAGGTCTTTCTTTGGGCAGATAAACTTCATAAGAAGGTTTGTACCAAACTTCTTTGAGATTACAAATTCAATAGTGAATATGATGAGAGGGAATACAAATTTTAAATGGATGAAGGAAGGTAAAGCTTCTTTTGAACAAATCAAGACTATGATTTTTAATGCCCCTACCCTTTCTTATCCAGATTTTTATAAAGATTTTCATTTCTATTTTTGTGCATTTGAGAACACTTTATCTGCTATACTTACCCAACCTGAAAAAGATAATGTTGAGGCCTTGATAGCATTCATGAGTATCCCTCAAGAAGCATAAATTGAAATACTCTTTGATTGGGAAGAATGCACATGCTCTGGTCAAAGTAGTGAAACAATTTAGGTTTTACATCCTGAACTCTAACTCCAAGGCATTTGTTCCTAATTCGGTGGTGAAGACTCTTCTAACACAACAAGAGATTAGTGTGAACAAAAGGACCTCCTAGATAGCTAAAGTACAAAAATATAATCTCAATATCAAATCTATGAAGCCTGTCAAAGGAAAAGGTTTGTGTAAAGCTATCATGGAAGGATCTTCCAGAGATGAAGAATAGACAAAGAAAGAAATGCCATTAGTTTTATTCATTGGTAATGTTGATGATTGGTTTTCCAATATTTCCTATTTTTTGACATATGGAGGATGCCTAGCTCATTTATTACCCAAATAAAAGAGGATTTTAAAACTAAAATCTGCAAAGTACATTATCTAGGGTGACACTTTGTATAAGAAGGGGATAGATGGTACCTTCCTAAGATGTGCAGATTCTAACCAAAGGAAGAACTTGCTTCAATCATTTCATAATGAAGCATGTGGGGGTCATTACTAAGCATCGGTAACAGCTTATAAAATCCTGAGAAACTATTTCTATTGGCTCAAAATGTTCAAAGATGTAGAGGAATGGGTCAAGAGATGTGACTCTTGTCAATATTTCAAAGAAAGAGTCCAATTAGTAGCACTACCCTTGAAACCAGTAGTGATCGAAGAACCCTTTCAACAATGGGGTCTAGACTTTATTGGTCCCATCAATCCTTCATCATCTGCTAGACATACTCACATTTTAATGGCAACTAGCTATTTCACCAAGTGGGTAGAAGCCATTTTGGTCAAACAAACAACTTTAGAAGTGGTATGCAGTTTCACCAAGAAAAAAATTTTGGTTAGGTTTGGGATCCCTAATAAGATTATTACCAACAATGCTACAAACTTCTCCTCTCAAGAGATATCATCCTTCTACTATCAATGTGGAATCATTCTCTTTCACTCCTTCAATTATTTCACACAAGGAAATGGTCAACTGGAATTGAGCAATAAAAATATTATGTCCATTGTTTGGAAATTAATAGATGTTAATCAGAGCTCTTGGCATAAACACTTGTATGATGCACTTTGGGTATATTGTACTACTAAGAAGAGAGCAACAAGGTTATCTCCCTATGGAATTGAACTAGTTTTCCCACTTCCTCTGGAATTATCTTCTTTGAAGTTACAGAATGCTATTGAAATCCATGAATTTAGAGATGCTCTTGAAAAGAGAATATTATATATGACCAAGTTAGAAGAGGAAATAAAAGTGGTTGTGGATAGGATATGAGAACATTATTCCCAAGTTAAAAAGTTTTTTGATAAGAAAGCCAAATAGATGGTCTTCTAGGAAGGTGATCTTGTCTTACTCTGGGACAAGTCTAGAGAGCCAAAAGGTTTACATGGAAAGTTTGACTCCTTATGAAGAGGCCCATTCTAGATTTAAGAGGTATGTGGACAAAATTCCTTCATCTTATGATATCTCAGTGGTACTTAATTTCCCTTGCCTTAAAATGGGCAACATTTGAAGCATTATCATCAGTAAGGTGTGTAGTCTACAAAATTGTACATATTTTAGTTAGGAGTTTTTGTTGTTCCTTCCTTTCTTTTTAGTTTGGTTGTGTTCCCAATTTTTTTGTGCTTAGTCCCTTTTTTCTGAATTTATCTCCTTTTGGGGTGACTCTATAGCCCCTATGATAAAGAACTGTTATTTCTTAACTATGGATTCATTCAATTTCCTACACAGTCCTTGTCTCTAGATAGAGCCAACTGTTACCCAACATTTTAGAGGGAGGATTAATTATATTAATTTTGGAAAGATAGATATTAGTTCTCACTTAAAAAACTTTCTCTCTCCCCATACTAAAACTTGTAGAGAGAAGTTTGAGGTTTGAGTTTGAGTTTCATTCTCTCCTCAACAATTTTCTCTCCCCATACTATCTCTCTCTAAGTAATCAAACTTTTAGAGAGAAGTATAGGTTTGGGTTTGCCTTCTCTCACATAACCATCTCTCTCCACATACTAAACATCATCTCTCTTTATGTACTCCAAATTTTTAACCTAATCCTAACCTAAATTCATTACAAATTGTGGGAATTATCTTATTTTGCAAGATTGTTCTTTGTAGAATTTAAGAAGAGGCCATGGCAATGCCAACAAAAGAATTCTCATGCTTCTTATTTCAATCCTAAGCTTCTCTGCTTTATCTTACCTCACCACCTTATGACTTTTGGTATGCTTCAGAAATAAGAAAAAAATGGACAATTTAATTCAATAAAATGATCTAAGTAGAGCAACCAAGGGCCTCAAACTGAGGAACATAATAGGAAGTAGTTGCCTCAAAAAGTTTGCAAAGGCTTCTCCTAGGGGATAGGATCGTGGCCATCAAAGTTCTCACTTCAAGGTGCCAAAAGAAAAAGATTATTTTCAAAGCAAATGTTAGACATCACTTAAGTTTCTTATCCTAATTTGGTGAAGATAATAGCTTCATGTTCAAAGCCCAGTATTACAATACTCACCAAACATAAGGTTGGACAAATGCTTGAATAAAGACTTCATTGATAGCAGTGAAAATTGAAAGTCTAAGTTTGAGGAAGCAATGGGAAATTCTACACGAAGTAGTGCATGGGATTTCATAGTGCATGGTTAATATTCTCTGGCCATTGCTCATTGCAATATTAAACTGTAGAATGTGCTTCTTGCTGAGAGCTTGAGGGAATCATGTTGCAAACTTTGGGGATAGCCCAACTAGTGACTAATATAGTTGTCATTACCTCAACCTTGAGAGTATCCTTTAGTCACATTGCACTTGTGCATGAAATGAGAGAGGATTTTTGGAAAAACAATACTCCATTTTGATGTGTGATGACAACCAGAAGTCATTGATCTTTCCCACTCTTTTTGCATGTGTTTGGTCATAGATATGTAGCTCTGGGTATAGTGCCGCCAAGTCAACTAGTTACTTCTAATTTACTTGTTCCCACCAAATGGAACCATTGACAAACATATGAATTGTTTAATTTAATATCATCAAATCATTGAAATTTTGTAATGTGGGGACAAGATTATTGAATCATTGATTATAACTCTATATTATTATATTCAAAATAGCTAGCTTGGAGATTCAATTCGAATGCATCCCAAATGATTAATAATTGAATCAAACTCAACAATATCAATTTTTAACAAAGGCATATCAGAGTATGTGGTGCTGATAGGGGAACCAATCCAACTATGAAAAACAAGTGGAAAAGGTTGTGTATGAATTGTTTGTCATAATGTCTTAATGCAATTGATGACAGATAGAATGTAAAACCTAGTATCTAAGAAAAAGTATATCAACCATTTAATCAGATATTTCCATGTGCCTTGAAGTCTAGAATTTGATTGAAGGAATATTGATCGAAGGATTTGGTAAGTGATATTATGAGGTACAAATTCTGAGGTAAAGAGCCTTCTATGATATTAAAAAGTACGCTTCCTAAGATACTAAGATGGGGCATATGGAAGTTGTAGACTTTTGAAAGATGATGAGCAGAGAAGATAAATCACCCCTGGAAAATTAGACATCAAGCCCATGCAGGAGGACACCCACTTGTGGTTCAATATGTGGAATTGGTTTTAGAATGTATCAAGGCATATGATCAGAATTCTAGGGACATCAAGACCTTAGGAGGTAATGTCGTGGCAAGGTTAGATCTAGTATCTATCTCCATCACCTTTAGATTGCTAGTAAGAGAAGAATTCATGGAATTATCTAAAGAAGGTGCCCAAGGATACTTCCATCAAAATAAGAAAACATGTCTAAATGCCATTGCTAGGAGTTGGCTTGATCAACCTAGATGAGGACACTCATAGTTTCCTAGAGTGTTTTGCAGGAATATTTTTAATGATGACATTTCTGATATGATAATTCTTCTTAATAGAGTGGTGCAAAATCAAACAGCTGAAGATTTTTAGGATTAGATGTTCTTGTACATTAATACCATCACCATTGAAAAAAAATTTATAGATTGGGGAGAAATGATTAGTGATGCGCTCCATCACTAGTTAATAGGGTTCAATACAAGTCAAGGGTTTTAGATGTCCTCGTACTCATGGCCTGATCTTAATCCTTATGGGGAGTATACCTTAACCACATAAATTTATAGTTATTACCCTCAATTGCAGTTAAAACATAGCAATGCACACTTCCACAAGGTGAATGATGCTTTTTCTATGCTCACTATTAAAGAGCTACAAGGAGATATAGGACTTCAAATTTCTCCTAAATAGGACTTCAAATTTCTCCTAAAGTAGCCAATCTCATTAGTATTTATGATAGCTTCTTCATACAGTACTCCCGATTCACTTACATCCACATTGTAGGTTTCCAAGATTGTACTCTCATGTTGCCTTGCTTCATAGATGAAAGGTTTGTACTTTCAAAAGTTTGCAGGAAAATTGGCCAAGTAAACAAAAAGTGTAGGAACAAAAGATCAATTCCTTTCCCAATCGACATTGGACACTATAGTTGTCTTTCTTCTTTGGATGCTCAAAATATCGAGAGATCCATGGTGAACATAACTTTACACTCTTTCCATGTTTGCTTCCCATTTGATGGTAGCAAGTATGTTGAAAATGACTTGACACTTGGACCTAGATATCTCCATTTCCCTACAATGGTTTGGGAAAGATCCATAGTACAACAAATTATTGATTACAAAATGGGATGGGATGTGACCGACATGCCAGAAGATAGTTTAGACTTGATTGATCCTTTCTTCTTTGAGTAGATACAATTATTAGAATTGCCATATATTAATTGGTCTCTACTAGAATTGAAAGACCTAAAGGAAAGGACCTTCTTGTGATTCAATGAACTAAAAATTGGTTAAAAAATAAAGTCAAAGAAGTCATCGCTACTAAATCAACAAGAAGAGGCAAAGCAAAGAATAATACTAATTCTCAAGAAGGTACATCTATTTTAGCCATTCCATCTTCTATCCCTACTTCCTTAGGCTCTTTACATAGGACACAAGGGGGAAGTGATGGTGAAGATCCAAATAAAGGAGTTAATCTAGTTTCACCATGTGAACTCAATGTAGTCACCAAGAAGAAGAGATCAAAACCCAAGGAAAAGACTTTGAAACCAATCCAATATATGATTGATGAAGCTCCCAAAATGAACACTTTAGCATCTTTTGTAGATGAGATGATTCAATCCATAGCATCTCCTACACGCTCATCATCTCCCTAAAGCACAAAAGCAATTCAAGAGGAGATCATTGTAGAAAATGTGCATAGCTTGGATTTATCATCTATAGTAGTATAGATTGCTTCAGTAATTAGTCCATCTACTAGTATTTCAACATCTTGGTTACAAAAATGTTTAGAGAGAAAGAAGAAAAGGATGATTCAATTAGAAGCACCAAATCTAGATGTTGCAGCCGATTTAATGCATAAAGATGAAAAGATAAAGAAGACTAGAATGGATTCTAGACTAGTAGTGAATCCTACCTCAAGAAACTTATTTGTTGAAATTGCATAACTAGTCATAGAGAAGGACATAAATGAGGCAAATGAATATGATTTCAACATCACTAAAGTGGATCTAGGCCAAACTACCCATGAGGGAAGAGAACACAATTTCCAAGAGTCAGCTATTGTCCTAATGGAATAGTCAAGGAGAGATAAGGAAGCTAAGAATTAACTTAAATGTCAAGTTCAAGCACTTTCTTCATGCATCTGATTGATGGTTTGCGATTCCTTCCTAGATCCTAGCTCAACTACATAAATCATAGGAGATCCCAAGAAGATGTTTGATGAAGAAACCATTCAAGACATAGGAGAATGTCAAACTTATGGAAAGATGGTGAAAGCATGGGTAAAAATCATGAAAAAACAAGCATCAAGCTTATTTTAGGATGTTCAGGTTGCATTTGCCAAAGTAGATCATATACAACAAAGCATTCAAAAAGAGTTGACAACTCTCAAGGAACAACACACATTTTGGAGAGAAATTAATGCTAATTTAGTAGAGAATAAAAGAATGGACAGCAATATAGTCAAATCACTGAACTTAATCAGCACTGGAGAAGAAGAGAAAACTAATATATGGCTGGAAAACATTAGATGGAAGAATGATAGTATGAATGAACAATTGGGTTAAGGAGAACAATTCTTAAACTCATGCAAGTTACTAAAAAGAAGGCCTTGGGGGATATACCGATGATTGTAGAAGGTATTCCTATTAGTGAACAGACTCAAAATATAGACATATCTTCCATTTTGCAATACATAGAGGCAAAAATCAGCACCAAAATTGGCAGTAAACAAAGTTCAGATGTTAGTATTACGACAAGATTGAGCAGTCTCTCAGTGGCATTAGACTCCTATACTCAAAACTTGCTAGGTTATGTCATAGAGTTAGATGAAGTTAGAAAGAGACATGAGCTATGCAAGATGAAGATGCAATTTTTAATCATTATTAAAAAAAAAAACTTTGGCTTAGGTCATCAAATTATTTAGAGCATATAAGGAAAACTTGACTTAGTTACTCATAGCACCTGTAGATCAAAGGATGAGCTTAGGAAAGATTAGTGATCATAGTTAAAAATTAGAAGTACATATTTGTGAAGTTTTCGTAGGTTTTTATTTATATATTTTGTAAAAAGGGAAAACTTTAGAATTGACTTTGGTTTTGGTCAATATCTTAACCTTTTCTAATTACAGTTGAGCATTGAAAGTTGGAGTTGGTTACGAACTATCTTTGAAGTAGTCCAAACTCTAACTTTTTGAGTAGTTATGAAATCAAAAGGTTAATTATTCTAGAATAGCTATAAATTCTTGAAAATCAATGTAATTAGGGACTTTTTGGACTGGGAGATAGGGAACACTTATGCTTTGATAACAAGGCAATTTTTGGAAAGTGTGTACAATTGTTGTTCTTGTAATCAGTCATTTCTTACTTTATTTGTACAAAGAAATAAAGGAATTACATTTGGCATTCTCTTTCTAATGAATCTAAATTGTTGAAGTGTTGATTCATCATATGAGTATTTTTATGGTATGGTGTGAGTATTCGTGAATCATTGAATTAGTATTGTGTCAGTGATAGTTCTCAACCGTAGTTCTTGATTGCTTTCACTAACAATTTACATTGCTTTTACGGAAACATTGAAGTCATGTGGTGCTTACACTCTCAGTGATTTCCTATTTATTCTCCAAGTTCAATCCATCTTTATTGAAAAATCAAAAATTTCATGTTAGGAGGGAGTTGCCCCTCTAAATGTAGAGCAAGGCCAAATATCAAGGACCTATCCAACTATTGTGAATAGTTTGCCACATACACTCCATTTGGCAATTTCTACAATGACAAATCTGTTTACCAACAAAATGGAAATCTTTAGCATGGTAGTGACATAGCGAAATTGGTTGTTGTGCAAAGGCAATAAAATGCATAGTTCTTTTTGGATTTGTGATATGCACAACTCAGACCATAATCAATTATAAAATCTCATAATAAATGAACTTACATACTATTATTTAATAATACTATAATGTATTATTTATATGTATATATTTAATATAAAATAAAAATATTTATAACATATTATTAATATAAAATACAAGTAATTAAAAATAATAAATAAATAATATTAATTAAATATTAAGTCAATAGAGTATCAATTAAGTTTAATCATTTGGGCAAATATAGAATAAATGATGAAATAAAATATGATAAGCAAGACAAACAAGATAATGTGAGAGATAATGTCATATTAGACAACATGTATAATAGAATTGAAGGTCTATATGAAATAGCATCAATTCATAAAGAATTCAAACTTGATTAGATTGACTAGATGTAGAAAAAATAATACACGTTAGAAGTATTTTACTCATTAAAAAATATAATATGAACACCACAAATGACATGACATTGTTTTTATTGTATATGCAATATTTACCCATCAATCAATTAGCTAAAGATATTCGATTATCCCTAAAGTATAATTGATCAAGTTATAATCCTTTAGGATATTGGTTAAGGCTTAATGAGTCTATTATTTGAATAGACACCATAAGAAATTCATTATTGTAATTAATAGGTATGAATATAAGTCACATCCTATTCATGGAAATTATCCAAAAAAATGATAGATATATAGATTCACTTACATCAGTATGGGGATCATCAAACCAACTACCTTATCACCACTCTACTATATTGACCCTCACCAAAAAATTTCCTTACTTCTTTTCATCAATATTTAGATCACTTAGTACAGATTATACAAACATGGCATAAACAATATGCATACCAAACTCATTGGTAAAGAATACCAATTGGATACAATTAAGCCAATACTTAATCACAAAATGAATCATTATACTCATAGATAGAACTATATTAAAATAAAAATATTTATATCATAAATTATTATGATAATATACTTTTTGGAATTCATATAAGACCATAAATATACTAGAACTACTTGGATATTCTTATATGTGTAATCAATAGTAAATTCTCATGGAGAGAGAGAGAGAGAGAGAGAGAGAGAGAGAGAGAGAGAGAGAGAGAGAGAGAGAGAGAGAGAGAGAGAGAGAGAGTATTTTTTTCATTAACAAATTTAAGGTAGATCTTCAAACAATTAAAATTATTGTTATAATAATTACAAACTCCTCTGTATGATTAGTTCAACCTTGTTGCATCAACATTTATCTTGCATAAAGAAATTGAAACAATCTATAAAGCACAAACTTGTGTCACCTTTTATAAAAAAATGTGATATCAGAATGTGACAGTTCAACATTAGTGACAAAAAAAATGGTATTTGTGTTTAAAATATGAAGATGATGTAAACTGATGAAATGTGTAGAATTGGATGAATTTTATGCCTATAATTTTTATAATTTTTTTGAGTAAGAATTTATTCATTATATTTTATTTTGAATTCCTTTTCTTAATTGCAAAAACTATAGGGTGTAGTTCCCATCAAACAAGTATATGCAAATCATCTTTTTTTAAAAAAAATTTGAAAATATCTTATAGATGACATGTATAGCTAGTGAACAAAAAAAGAAATAATTATTTTTGATGTATATTTTCTTTGTTATAAGTACTCAATTTTGACCTTATCAGAATCCAATAGTTTTTACCTCCCGTCAAAACTTCATTATCAAATCTATACCTTCTTGAAAAGAAATTACATATTCATGAAGAGGATTCTCTCCTCTAAAGATTAATATAATTTTTAAATTTGTTTGATATGATTTACTATTTTTTTTCCTTTTTTGAGGGAGCATCTTCTTAAATTTTGAAATATCAACTTATAATATTTTTAGATTATAACTTATTATAACTAATTAAAACACTCAAAAAATTATATAATGATGATATTCAATCTGAGATCTACAAAAGGGTATTTTTAGTTTTTTTTTTTAAATTGAGTTTTGATAGAGAAATGAGATTTGACCAAAATAGGTTTTGGTATCACAAACGGTGACACAGATCTGTGCTTTTACGTAAGAAAATTTATGATATATAGCAATTTTACTATCAACTAAGAATGAAAATTGTTATTGGACAACATATCCTATACAAATCAGTCTTCATAAATATCAAGACACCCCTTATGATGAAATGAGGGATTCACTTCTTAAAATGTCAATAGATACAAAGAAATTTTTTGGCCCTTTTTTGTTTTTTTGTTTTTGAAGTATATAGGTAGCAGGCAAGAGAGATGGTGAGTAGACCTTGGACTACAAAAATATTGAAAGATTAGTTGAAGGTTACCTCCCTATCATCTAACCAATACTAGTTTTATACTTTAAAAAACTAACATAATCCATAATAGCCCTAACAACATTAGTCCTGTTGTGATCAAGAACATACATAGGAAAAGTATTCTAGTAATAAAACACCTTACTACTACTATCATGCCAACAATTAACCTTATACAAATAAAAAAATCCCTTGTACGGTATCAAGTTCAAATTATATGTTATCATTAAAGGAAAAAGAAAAATAACTAACTTAGCTAATTTCCCTCCTTATCCAATTCCTCAACATCATTTTCCTTAGGTCCATCCCTGACCCTAGTCACCCCCTCCTCCTTGACAAGTTTGTCAAGGAAGGTCTTCATCCACTCGTCTGCCAAGAAGCTGTATATGGAGTAGGAAGTCTTGCTTTCCTTTACTTTGTCCTTCACATCCTTGTTCAACTATAGAAAGTAAAGGGTGGTAGCTGTGGAATGCATCACATTAGTGGAGAACTCAGCCAAGGTTTCAAATCTTTGGTACATGCTAGTATGATTATCTGTCAAATTCTTCATAGATTGTTCAAGCCTATCAAGGTGAGCCTTGCAATAACTTTGGTCATGGCTATGCTTTCCTTTTTATTCCACCACTTTCAAAGTGTCCTTCCCTAGGAAAGTAATTTCCTCACTAGCACTTCTACTGAGGGAGGGGTTAACCTATAGGGTATAATAATTATGGGAGAGGTTGGGAGGGTTGGACCCAAACTTCTTGCCAAATTCCAAGTATGTTTTCTTCGATTAGGAGGTTTAATCTCACTTTCAGTAGATTCCAAGCTGAGGACCTATTTGGGAGTAGACTTAAACTTCTCCATTTGAAGGTGTTTTCTAGATCTATAAGAATTCTATTTTCTCTTCCTAGTATCTGTGTTAGACTCTATGAGACCAATTTTGACTTCAAGATTGGGTTTTTTCTTGATTTTTTTTATGGTTAGGCCCAGGGTCAGGTTCACAAGAGGCTTGGGGGGTAGCAGTAGCTAGAGGGTTAAATAGGAGTGGTAGATTTTGGGCAAGGTGATGGGTATATAGCTTATTCATTAAACCTTGGTGGATGAGGTAAAAGGGTTTCCCCTCCTCCCTCTTTCTACTAGCCTTGAAAATACTATCTTCCAAAGAATTTAGAAAAAGGAATAGAAAAAAGATTTGATCCAAATTTCTAAAATGGTTGAGGATAGGGATGTGGTAAAAAAAAAAGTACATGAAACTAGTCCTCTAGAGTTAAGTATCTCATAATGGCATAGAAGATGACATCCTAGAGCTTAGGGAGGTGTTCCCTAGAAAACTAACCTTGCATATGAATTGGTTCTTCATTAAACTTGAAGAATTTTTGCAAGTTTCTTTCATGATTCATGCGAGCTTATTTGTTCCAGTTCTTGCCACCCATGGGAAACCTACTAACCTTAGCAATAAGATCCTTATTGATATCAAAAATTATCCCATTGACAACCACCCTTCTATCATTCCACAACTTGAAGTACTGCATGGAAATGTTTTCCTCTTGTTTTATTATCCCTTCCATAAAGGGTATTAGTTTTTCCTCTTGTAGATAAATAGTCATCATTTTACTCTATAGAATGTACTCCTCCACTCACACAAGTTCAATAAGATCACTGATGCCCATACCGCTAGCCAACTTAATCACCACTCTTCAGATTTTTCCACGAACTCCTCTAAATTATCCGATATTGCCAAGTTGTAGGTAAGACACTTTTTAGAAGTTAAATAAAATATACTCAAGATGCAAATTGGTAAGAGCAAGAAGTTGGGTCTCACTTTTGGGGAAAAAAGTGGAAGTGCTTTTCCTATTTTAAAAATTTCTTGTCAATTGATATCAAAATTTGAGGTATTTAGATATTGAATATAAAAGAACTTCAAAATTAAAAAAATTTAGTGTTCATAATCTACTTCTTGAATATGTAATTTATTTGTGTACCCATATGATAAATTATTTTTTTGGTATTGACCCTTAAAAACCACATTTTCAAAATGCTTATTTAGGACCATACCACACTCGTGTAGAGACATCATAATTTGACACAAATAAATGGATTTTCATAAATCCTTTTAGAGTTACCTAATACACCTAAGATTGATGATAATATTTTTTATTAATTTTTTATTGACTAATTTTATTATTATTAATTATTAATTGGCTATAATGGTAAATTTTGAAACCACTTGTGTATGACACCATAATTTGATCAAAATGTCACTTTTTAAAAAAAGAAAAAAAATTAACCTCAAAATAATTGTATTTAGATTGATGACATATAAATTAATTTAAGAAAAATTATAAAATAAAAGAGCTATTAAAGTTTTAGTGAACTTCACTATTTTATACTTAGGTACCATGTTTCATTAAAAAAAAATGCAAACATAGAAAATAAAATCATAGTACCATCAAATTTATATTTCTGAAATCAGGACAATGATAGCTCTAATGGGTTTTTGTTTCATAAAAAAAATTGATTGGGAAGACCTTCTAAAAATTATGGGAAGGTGTAAATTTGTTAGTTCAATGCCTTAGCCAAATCTTGAGAGGTCAAGGCATAGGCCTTGTCTCACCATGCCTATCCTAAACTAAAATTTGAGGTAGGAGAAAAAATCTTGCCCCATGTTGTAAGAAATGGGCACCCATTATTTGAAATTAAAAAGAATGAGTACCTATTTTGAAAAATTCAAATCGACATTTAAAATCCCCCCACCCCCTGGAAAAAAAAAAAAACAAACCAAAATTATAATAATTTTTAGAAGAGGGTACCCATTTTTGAAAACTAAAAAATGGGTACCCATTTAATTACTTTTTAAAAGTGGCTACCTATAATTTTTTTTATGTTTTAAAAAATGGGTACCCATTTTTTGAAAATAAAAAATGAGTACCCAAATTTTAATAAAATGGGTGCCCATTTTTTGAATTTTGGATTGGGTACTCAAGCCTAAAATGGGAACCCATTGTTTTTAAATGTGAACCAATTTCTAAAAGAGAATGAACTCAATCCATGGACTTCCATAAAATTGAAACCCAACTTCTTGCTTCTACCCAATTTATGTAGAGGTAGTAGAAGGTTGTGATATGGTCATAAGGTTTTTTGAAGCCCAAAAAATCTCTTTCCATGGCATATTTGAAATATTCCTTTGTTTCTATAATTGCAAGATGCCAGCTGTGAATGTAGTGGGGTATGAGTGAGTAGTCATTATTATCTTTTATAGTCAATTTTTTGAATCTACACAAATCTATTACCTCCATCCTTTTGTGGAAATAAATAACTTTTATGGGAAGGAGATCATAAAAGTGTATCCACATATAATCTTTCCAAATGAAACTTTATGAGACCTTTTTTTCACCCACCCACATGGAAACTTAAAGAAATACCACTTGGTGTGATGGTTCATACAATAGTATTAGAAGTACTTTCACATTCCATCAATAGTCTTGTTGATGATAGAATTAGGCTGATGTCCTCCCATTCAATTAGCCTTGTGACATTGTGTCCAGATTTAGCCAACTCATCTGCCATGCCATTACCTTCATGGTAAATATGATCCACCTAGATTTCCTGGTATTCCTCCATCATTTTAAAAATTTCCTAAAGTATCACCTTTATTGTCCAAGCACTGTAATTGTCCCCTTTAGCAGCTTTGATAAGTAGCATCCAATCACTTTCAACCATTAGCCTATTAATTCCATGTGTTTTCATGCGTCTCAAACCCCATAGGAGAACCAAGGCTTGAGCTCCACTATTTGAGCCACCCCCAAAGTCTCTAGAATAAGCCAAAACCATTTTTCTCGTAGAATTGTGTAAAACACCACAACTAGTAGAACTTCCCATCATAGTTTAGCCATCAAAATTAAGCTTAAACCATGTTGTACGAGGCAAGTTCCATACCATATTTTTCCTAGACAAGGCTTTAGAGTTATCAAACTATACCACCATATGGACCACTCCCTAGGTAGAAGCCCACTACCTATCAAGTTTACCTAGGGGGTTTAGAGGAGGGGAGGATTCCACTATCATATTCCACTACATACCTTTACGAGTCTGATAATTTGTTGTGCCACCCCCAAACTGGTAGCAACTTTATGCTTGAATATTCTATTTTTTCATTCCTTCCATATTTCCCATGAAGAATTAACCATAAGTTATTTAGGTATGGATGGAAGGACAAGTCATTCTAGTGAAAAAATTATCGCAGACCTTCATTAGCACACCACTATATTCCCCATGAGGCAAGTACCTCCCTTCACACCTCCAAGGCAAAAGGGCAGTGATATAGATTATGTGTCCTAAAGACAAAGGACACAATATTTTGCCTATTGAAATCCTCTCCTTTGGAGATTGTCCTTGGTAAGGATAGACCCATTTAAAATCGTCCACTAGAAAAAGAAAAAGAAAATCTTTAGAATGATCGATGATTGTCAAACCTTTTTCCAATCTCCCTTGGCCACCACTCCCTACCCACAAGGCAACACAACTAAGTCAACTGACTTCACCATGAAGTCCCTTGAGGGAGTAAGCATACAAACCATGGAGTCCTCAACTAAACTGAGTCGGACCCAATTATGTTTTAGTAGATTTTTACATTCCAGAGAAAGGCCCACTCTCACAAGATTTTGACGTTGGATCCCAATCCATTGGTGATCTGGGTGATATAGTCTTGGGTCATGGATCCATAAACTATAGTGTATATCTCATGCCATAGGAGGAATTTAGTGTACTTGAGTGGGTAATCATGGAGCCATTGATCTTCCTAGAAATCAATTGTGTCAACACTTCCAACAATCTAATGGCACCCCATCTTTAGGATTTTTCTAGTGTGCAACAAATTATTCCAAATTTTAGGGCCTTGGGGAGGAGCTTGGGTCCATAAGGCATGATGAAACAATTCTCCTCCAAGCTAATTTTCCCTCACAATGTTGCTCCAACTACTCACCAAATTAATCAACCTCCAGCAAACTTTGGTTAGGAAGGCTTTATTCATATGTCAAATCCTCCATATATTTTGACCTCTTAGGTTTTTAGGGCGACAAAAGTTTTCCCAACTTATGGAACTCATCCGAGTTTGTTAGATTTAGTGGTAGACCACAAGAAGTTCCATGGTATTTGTTCCAGGATATCTTTGAATCTTCTAGGGAGTTTGAAAATGGATAGGAAGTAAATTGAGATATTCAGTAGTGAGGAAGAGAGAAGTTGGAGTTTCTCGGCTCTTCTTAGAAACTTACCTTTCCATCATATTAATTTTCATTGAAAACATTCAACAATACCATTAAAAAATTGATTTGAGACTTCTTAAATTGTGACTAGGAGCCCAAGATAAGTGTTTGGGAGAAATGGCTCCTGGCATTCCAGAATTTGAGTAAACTTACCTCTCAGACTAGAAATGGTGTTGAAGAAATACACTTTTATTTTTTGATAATTTATGCATTGTCCAGAGACATCTACATACTAGTTTAGGATATCTTTCCACTCCCTAAATTCATGGATGGAGGAGATACCAAATAAGGTATCATCCACAAATTTTTGAATAGTTTTAGGAGGACATAACGATGTGGGTCGAACACCTCTTAACCTATCAACATTGTTCATGGAAACCAAATTTCTACCAAGGACCTTAGCCATGATAATGAAGAGATAAGGAGATAGGGGGTCACCTTGGAACAATCGTTGGGATGAAGAAAAAAAACCTCTAGGAGTCCCACTAACAAGCACCAAAAAGGTGACAAATATTGAAATTGATAATTTTGAGAATATTTCCATTAAAACAAGTTTAGAAAGAATATAAATCAGAAATCCCCTCTTAACCTTATCATAGGATTTGAAAATATCAAATTTGAGAGATATACCTAGGTTCTTGCTCCTATCCATAGAGTGGATAACCTTGTGAGTAGATATGACCACATCTAGAATATGCCTCCAAGAGACAAAACCATTGTAGTAGGTTTGATTTGATTTACCATAATCTTGGCAAGAATTTAATAAATCATGTTGCATAGACTAATAGGTTGAATGTCCTCCTGATGACTAGGGCTTTCAATCTCAGGGACAAGAAAAATGAATTTATGGTTGAGTTCCTTCGGTAAATTTCCCATTTTGATGAAGTCCCTAGCAACATAGATCAAATCATACTTGACAATATCCTAGAATTCTTGATAAAATTCAAGGGAAAACCATCATGTTCAGGGACTTTGAAGGGATTCATGCTAAATATATCTTTTTTGAATTCCTCATCCTTGACCTTAGTAGTTTTGTCCTCATTCATCTGGTTATTCACAATTAGATGAAAAGATCTCAAAATATCATTTTGAATGTTACTATTGACCTATAGAGTAGGGAGGTTATAGAACTCCTTGAAATAGAGATAGACTTTTCCTTCTATCTCCTCCATATCATTAACCTCTTGACCATTATAATCTACCAAAATGTTTATAGTGTTACAATATTTTCCTTCCTGACATCAATCTATGGAAAAAGGTTGTATTTTGGTCACCATCTTCCAACCACTTAACTCTTGATCTTTGTTTCCAAAAAACTTCCTCCCACTTTAGGAGTGTCTTCCATAATATCTAACACTCCCTCTCCTCCTATTGTTGTTTAACATTAATATTGTCCTAAATAAATTAATTTTGGATGGATTCCAACTTCTTCTTAGTAGATTTCTTTTCTTTGGAGATCTTTATGAATGAATATTTGCTCCATCTACACAGTTATTATCAAATTATTTCATGTTTTCTAGCAATATAGAACATGGTTATTCTCTCAACCGGGTCCTTCCACTACCATGCAATACAATATATGAACTTGGTGTGTGAGTGCCAAGGCCTTTGTCTAGTAAGTTGATTCTTTAACCAAGAGAATACCAACATAGAGTGAATCAAAATGGTCCTCATCTTCAGCTTTCAGGAAGAACATTAAAGAATGTCCCAACTAGAAGAAATAGGAACCCTATCAACTCTAACCTAAATCAAAATTTTCCCCAATCTATTATTTGACCAAGTGAATGCAAGACCTCTAAGATTAGTATCAATCAAGACATTCCTTCCAAAAAAGCCCTGCAAATCTTGCATACTATCAGATAAGTCTTCCAAACCCCCAAATTTCTTTGAAAAATATAGTGGGGTGTTAAAATCCCCCATGGACATAATTATTTCTTGTCTCATAGTCTTAGCTACTTTAGTAGCCTGATCCTAGATAGCCAGTCTACCATTCCTAGTGTTGGGGACCTAAAAATTGAAAAGATTCCAACTAATAGCATGGGATTTGAAACTCATGACTAGAAAATGGGGATTAATATAGCTGACCATTCCCACCACCTTGTTTGGGTTCCATATCATGGCAATGCCACCAAAGATGCCATTAGCCTTAGTAGAAGCAACTTTAACCCTTGGCCAAATGTATGTAGAAACTCTAGAGAAAACCTGCTCAATCATTTTAACTTCTAGAAAAAGGATCAAATTAGATGGAAGCTCTATGATATTTTGTTTTATTTCATACTCTTTCCTTGGGCTATTCACCCCTCTCACATTCTAAGATATGAGCTCCATCTTTTATGATACTAAGTTCCTTCAGGGTTTTTTCTTTCCCCTATGCTATATCCTACTATGTTTCCTTTTGATGGATGTTCTTGGTTGGAGGTCTCTAAATCCTCATGGATGACCCTCCATTTTCCTTATATCCTCCTCTAGGCTTAAAATTTGGGACCTTATAGTTAGCATCATTCTTAATAAGGTCAAGATTTAGTAGCTTAGTTTTCAGGGAAAGCATTTCAATAATAACTATAAGTGAAACCACCAAGGTGCCATCAATGAGAGATGATACATTCCCTAAGAGGATGGGTGAATAAAACTGAGTAGCACCACTATCAACATCCATCACTTTAATCATCTATCCTTCCCTAGGTTTGAACACTTGTAGAGTGAGCATGTTAAAAATCTGCCCCACTTCATGGTCAACAATATCATTCATAATAGTTTGGACTTCTCCACCCTATCCCATGACATCCACCCATTGAAATTATGGTCAAAGTTTTTAATAGTGATTCACATGTAACTAATTGGTTAAACATCTAGCAATATTATCTTATAGTTTATTTCATTAACCAAGTAACCCGAGTTCTATCAAGTTCTACAGTTACTATCTAGTTCTAGAATCAATATATAGTTCATGTCGAGCAATATTAGCTACATTGATCACTAATAGTGCTAACCAAGCTTCATAGTATCAACCGAGTTGCATAGTGTCAATTGATTTCTCCAATATCTATCGATCTTGTAGTATCAGTGATGTGAATCTAGTATTGACTTAGTCTAGGAGTGTCAATCAAGTGATTTAGTTTATATGTTGAGTTTCATAGTGCTCATCAAGTCTCAAGTTCTTACCGAGTTCAAACTACTTTAAAGAGATCAGTATGAATCAAGCTTCTACATCTATCAAGTGCATGATGATACCAAGTGTTGACAATGATTTCTGAGTATCAAAACCTTACTAATTCTTTTCTTGAGAAACCAAGTGCCAGCAATTGGGTCTACTTTGTGATCTCAATTGAAACTTATGTTGTAGCCAACAATGATGAATTGTAATTTGGATTGGTATACATACAATGTATTGTATCACATCCACATAAGATAGAAAAATATATGATATGAATATAATAAGAGAGAAGCATGAATTGTAAAGGTTACAAGTAGTATAAGGAGCAACAAAGATTTATCTATTATGACAAGGTTATCATTACATTTCAAAGGAATCTCAACCAAAAAATTAGAGTTGCAGATCAAAGATCAACCATTGGTTCATCCTAAGAGGTGAATCAACTAAATCCTTTAATTAGTTAGTCTTAACAATCTTTGACAAATATCTTTACCAAGTGCATACTTCATTTTATGTTTTGTAAATCCTTTCACAAGGTGGACATAGTAGTCCTTATTGCTCCTAACAAAGAAAATCATTAGAAGTGATCAATTGTATGCCTTAACTGACCAACTTTATACTACAATACTAAAGCTTGTTGGTGTCATCCCCATCCCAGTTTTACTTTCTTCTTTGAACATTTCTAGGTCACCATATCTTGTATCAATATGTTATGAATGTTTTACTACTTTCATTCTTTCATGCATACAATTAGATCAGAATATTTTATGAGGGATTAATTGGTGAAATAAGTTGAAGTTTTATTCGTTCCTTATTCACCCCCACAATAACCTTACCTACCTCACATTTCCAACAATTAGTATTAGAGCTTTATGGTTCTTAGAAAATAAGTTCAATAGCTTGAGAAAAGATCAGAGGCAATGGAGGCATACAAGCTAGATAAGGCTATTGACAATGAAAAGTTGGATCTTGAGTTGGCTATTGGGCATCTAAAGAAAGAAAAGGAGAAACTCTGTCAATCATCAAGAAGAAGGAAAGACTTTATTGCACAAATGAATGAAAATCTCTATACTAAAGATAGAATTGAAGATATGTGTCCTAAAAGGAACTCAAATGAAGTTGATGATGCAATCAAAGATCTACTTGAAAAGAACTCCAATCTTCAAGAAGAAGTTAGAAAGTTGACAGGAGAACAAGAAATTTAGTTAATAAGATTGTGTGAAGTGATGGAAGAAAAAGACAATGCCAAAGAAGAGATATAAGAAAAGAATAATGAAATTCAACATCTATCCCTTCAGTAGGTAGACTTCATTGATCAGCTCACCAATGCAAATGAAGAAATCATGAATCTAAGCTCAGAGAATGAAAGATTGTAAAATGATCTAAACACTGTGAAGCAAACCAATGAAAGAATGTTGAAATCCCAAGAAGACATCGTGAAAGCTATATTTGGGTGGGAATACAATACATGGTGTAGATGCCACTACTGTGGAGAATTTGTGCACATTGGAGAAAATTGTGTGAAACATCACATGAGGACAAGAGACAACACTAGAAGATGTTTTAATTGTACAAAACTTGGACATCTTGCCAAAAACTATATGAAAACTAAAAGGATTGAAGATGAAAAGAAAACCAAAGCTAACAACATCATAAATAAGATGAGGTAGCAATGGATACAAAAATCTTCTATGAATGGAAGTCTAAGTCATGAAGTAGATGTCACTCAAGAGATGGATGACTCAAGCATCTCAACTTGAATTCCCTATGGACTGATTGGAATTGAGAATCTGAAGAAAAAACCTCACATCAGTTCTACCTAGCTAGAAGGAAAGATTCATAAGTGCATTTAAGATGCAAAGGGATCACTAAGTGATGAAAATAATTGAAGACCTTATCAAGCTAGGTTAGTTTACAAGACCTTACTGAGCAAGGTTGGGATATACTGAAACATTATCTAGACACTAAAATATAAATGACTCTACCAAGTATTATGGTAAAATTGAGTGGAAGATGGCCTTTGACTAAACGAATGATCATACAAAGCATTATTGGCATTTGAAAAATGAAAATTGTTAAAAGGAAGGAAATCAAATTCATTTATCACCGTGAAATTTAAAGCTATTTGCAAAGTGTGATTTATGTGCTTCCAAGTGACCTCTATGTTTTTTGTTAAATATTTTTGTGTTTCCATAAACCCTACCAAGAATGGCATCCTCTAGTAGAAAAACTATGAAAGAATATGAGATGTTGGTTTGAGGAGTCAATTGGAGGCCACTAGATTTTAAGTTTAGTTCAACAATTGTAGAAGCACTTGACCCAACTAGAGCTCAATATTAGATTCCACCCAAGGTATTACACATTAATGATATCCTTTCAAATTTTATTTTTTCAATACAAGAACTTGGAACCCTAGGGATGGATGAGTCTTAGAAGATGTTATGTGTGAATGGTGTGTTGAAACCTGAGCATCAACATTTTGAGACCAAGGGTTTAACACACATTCTGCATATGCCCCAAGACTTTTAGATAAAATGGATAAGGTTTATCCTCAATCATGTAGACAATGGGAAGTTATGGATAGAGAAATAATAGGTCTCCCAATGTTGAACAAAGTTAAGACTACCAAAACCCTAAGGTGGGTAGGACTAGAAAAAAAAACTCTTGCTGAGTGGAATGAAAGAGGAATAAAGATCAGCAATGTGATTGAAATGGAGCTAAAATTTGTAATTCATGTGATCACTCATAATATCTACAAATCTAGTCATCTCAACAACATGTCACGTGAGGCAATTGATCTGGCTCTCAAGGTAGTGAATAACAACATGTCCTTTGACCTTACTAAGTTAATTTTGAATTAGTTCAAAAAGCATGTGGAGAGTATCAGAACTTCCAAGAATAGTCCATGTAAGTTTGGTGCACTCTTAACTTGTTTATTCTTCCATGTACAAAAATTCTTCCCTTCTAAAGGTTCAGTTGTATAGAGAAAAGATGTACAAGTTTTATATCAGATTAATGAATATATAGCAGAGATGGGTGACAAAAAATTTAGTATCATGGAAAAATATTTTGATTCATTAGAGGAAAAAATGAATAGTAGATATATAATACCAAATAAGCTTGCAAAATATTACAAGGATGATATTTTTTTTGTGGAAGATTATGACAAAGTGTTCATTCAAGTAGTTAGACCTAGAGTGGTGTGGGTTATGCCTCTAAGCTATGAGGTAGCATTGATGACACCAAGGATATCATTGAGGAATTATTAAATAAACTTGTGGATACCAATGATACATATTTTGGTACTTATGTTGAAGCCAAGGTGTGGATAGAACTTGAGATTAAGCTTCCTGAAGCAGTTTACAATGGAACGAAGAGGATAGCAAAACTAAAGAAAGCAAGTTATACTCTTCTTCTGATTAAAGGAAAAGGAGATGATGTGGAAGAAGATGAAGTAGAGGATGAAGTAGAAGAAACAAATTCTAAAGAAGAATAGCCTATAAGGAAGAAAGGTAAGGCTATCATACCAAACCTACCAAGTCATCCACTATTGTATTCACAAGAAGAGCATCTAAATCTAGAAAGAAATTGAAGTTAGATGAGGAGGATGCCAAAGAAGTTATTTTCAAGAAGCCTACACCTAAATTTCAAGAAAAATTAAAGCAAATAAAAGGAGGAGTTGGAATAGAAAATTTCAAATCTCTTAGATATGAAACAAGGAGTGCTTATGAGAAGAAGCAATTTGAAGACATGATGACATCAAAACTAGGTAAATTGAAATAGTCTCCTAACCAACTTGTACAAAAAAATTCCAAATGAGCTTATGCAAGCAATCAACTCAAGATGGGAAAATGCTAAGAAGACTACAAATGATATGTATGAATAGAGTGAGGAAACTTATATCGACTCTTAGTGAGAAAGAGGTAAAAGATTCCATGAAGAAAAATGAAGAAAAACTCACTCATAAATTCAAGACATGTCTTGTGTTGATAAAAGACATAGAATCTATGGTGAAGATAGCTACTACCACATGGAATAACATTTACAACCTTCACCAATCAGGTGATTTCACTATTCATGTTGGTAATCAGGAAGATGAGGAAGATATCAAGGAAGATGATGATAATGATGATGATGAAGATGTGGAAACAAAAGATGATATAAATTTGAATGATGAGGGAGCAAGAACAAGAAGCTATAGAGAAAAATCTCTTTGACATTCAAAGTATTGACAAAACTAACTAAGAGAAGATTGCAGCAAAAATGATGGCCTCATTTCTTCACTCTCTGAACAAATCTTTAATGTCATCAAGTTTAGAGAAAGCTTCTATCGAGTTGGTTGTGGCAACCATTGTAACACCATGCACCTAGCTAATCTCTTCACCTATTTAGTTCAGTACCATAGTGACTAAAGTGATCAACACTTCATTTACCAAGCATTAAGTTCCTCTACCATCATCAGATTTGGAAATACATAAAATAGGTATCTCTACGATTAGTTCAATATCTACCTTTGTTGCTAACCCCTCTATTTATACTATTGTTTCTATTCCACATTCAGTTACTACAAGGCTAGTTGAGATTAAATCTCAATCGAGTACTAAAGTTTCAAGAGAGGATAAAGCTAAAGAAGAAGACATTGATCTAGATGAGGATATAGTTATCCCAAATTGGGATATCTCTACTCTAAATCCTAATCAAATGAACATAATGGGTGAACTATTGCAAAAGTGAGCTAAGTAATAAAAGCTTAGAGAAGAAAAGAGCAAAGAAATCTAAGTACTTGAAGAATTAAATAACATGCTTATGGATGCACTAAGTATTGAGGTTGATAGTACACAACCTATTTTGGATCAATTGGTAGAACTTGTCTAGAAATTCAATGAAGATTTATATGGATAATAAATGTTTTTACAAAGATTAGAGAAGAAATTTGAGAACAAAGTATTGGAGCAGGTAGCATAGAAAATTATAATAAATCAAGTAGAATTGTCTACTATTCTCAGTTCATTGGAAACATCTGCAAATAATGTAACTTCACTATTTAGAAAGTTGTGTGATACATCTATCTTCTCCCAAATAATAAAAGATAAATTATCTAAGATAGATGATGACTTGAAGGTAGGTGCACATTAGTTGTCACTTGACGTGAGCTATAGTTCTACTCATTACTCAAAGATTAGATTTTTGACTAATTTGCAAGCATAGTTATTAGGGGAAGAAGCTAGGATTAGGGCCACACTTTTAGACATCCAAGGCATGATTATTCAAAAAATGGATGCATTGTAGAAACACATTTCACATTCAAAAACTCTCATCCATAACAATAACTTCTACATAGTTGATCACATGATGGAGTTATCAGCAGAAGTGTAGATTGCATGAGATGGAAGAAATGTCTTACAAGAAAATTTAGGACAAGAAAATGCCATTGTTATTGAAGGTACATTCTAACTTCTTGTCACATTTTGGCATTACCATGTAACATACACTTTTGGAATTTATGTCAAAAAAGGGGAGAAGTATAGTATAATATGAGATGTGTGTGTGTGTGTGTGTGTCTAAAGGAGGAGAAGTATATAAGATGAATGTATATCTATATGAAGTGTATTGGGAAGAAGTATAATATGAGATATAATGTATGGGGGAGAAACATAGTATTATACAAATACATGTATAGATAATAAGAAAATATCTTTTTAAAAAGTAATTTTGAAAACTCTCAAAAACAGAGTATGTTACCCAGTTGAAAACACAGAATGGAGATAAAAAAAATGTTTTGGACTTGAAATTTTGAGAATTCAATTTTGGATTGATAAGTTTTTTTGCCACTAATTCCAAAGGGGGAGATTGTTGACATTATGGTCAAAGTTTGTTTATTAGTGATTCACACTTAGTCAATTGGTTAAATAGCTACTGAGCTTATCTTGTAGTTGGTTGTGTTAACCAAGTAATACAAGTTCTACTAAGTACAACAATTACTATTGAGTTTTGGAATCTATGTTTAGTTCATGTTGAGTAGCATTTACCGAGTTGATCAGTGATAATGCTAACCAAGTTTCATAGTGCTAACTAAGTTGTATAGTATCAACCGTGTTCTCTAGTATGTAGCAAGCTTGCAACATTAGTGATGCGAATCTAGTGTTGACCAAGTCTAGGAGTGTCAACCAAGTGATTCAATTTATATGTTGAGTTTCATAGTGCTGATTGAGTCTCCAATGCTAAATGAGTTCAGACTACTTTGAAGTGATCAATATGAACCAATTTTCTATTTCTACTGAGTGCATGATGATGCTGAGTGTTAACAATGGTTGTCGAGTATCAAAACCTTATCGAGTGTGTCTTTAGAACCTAAGTGCCTACAGTTGGGCTGACTTTGTGATCTTGATTGAAACTTATGTTGTAGTTAACTTTGAGGAATTGTAATTTGGATTACTATATATGTAATGTATTGTACCACTTCTAGATAAGACAAAAAAAAAATATGATGTGAATATAATAAGAGAGAAGTATGAATTGTAAAGGCAACAAGAAGTATTAGGAACAACAAAGATTTATCTATCACAACAAGTTGATCATTACATTTCAAAGGAATCTCAACCTAAAAATTAGAGTTGTAGATTAGAGATCATCCACAAGTTCATCCTAATAGGTGTATTAGTTGATCCTATATCCAAGTAGACCTAATAATCTTTGACAAATCTCTTTACCAAGTGCATACTTCATCGTATATTTTGTAAATCCTTTCACAAGGTGGACCTAGCAATCCTTATTGCTCCTAAAATGGAAGATCATTAGAAGTGATAAATTATAAGCCTTAACTGGCCAACTATATATTGCAGTACTAAAGCGTGTGGGTATCATCCCCACCCCTATTTTACTTTCTAATTGGAAGGTTTCTAGGTCACCATATCTTGTGTGAATATGTTATAAATGTTTTATTTCTTTCATTATTTCATGCATGCAATTAGATCAGAATATTTTATGAAGGATTAATTGGTGAAATAAGTTAAAGTTTTATTTGTCCTAATTCACCCACCCCACGCCTCTCAATAACCTCTCCTACCTCACATTTCCAACACCACCTTCACAAGGGTTTATATATTCTCACCATTTTTTCTATGTGTTTCAACCAAGTCCTAGGATACCTTCTCACAAGTTTCCTTTAGGCTGATTGGTCCCTTATTCACTAGGCTTTGAGCCTTTTCAACAATCTTTTGCATTTTTGAGCTTTCAACCACCACTACTCCCAGTGAGGATACTTTATTTTTGAGTTTCTCACCCTTCTAAACATCCACAACCAAATGACCAAACATGTTATGCTTTTGGTAAAAGGGGGCCACATCCTAATAGATTATCAATTGTGATGAGTTATCCCATTTATATTTTAGGTCAACCATTGTCAGAAAGGGTTTATTCATTCCAACATTAATATAGAATCTAGGAAAACCTAGTTTAGTTCTAGAGCTAATTATATTGTCCATTTTGATGAACTAACCAACAGATTTGCCAATCCATCTGAAGACCTGCTCATCCCAAAACTCTTAAGGGAGACTGACCAACCTTATCTAGACCAAAGAATACCTACAGAGGTCCCTCTCATGGTTGAATCTAGGTTTTCATTTCACCATAAGAAAGGTGTGTTTTCCAAACTTCTAGGAGCTGGCCATGATCGAGTCGCAATCCTTTTCTATAGTAAATTTAAATGCAAATAGGTGGGCAATCATAGTAGAAATGGACACTGACCCTAAGATTTTCCACTTCAAAGAGAACTACTTTCTTACCATATCAACCATGAATCAAATGGAGATGAACTTTCAAACAATGCAAAGTGTAAAGCCTGAGGTAATCAAGTCAAACACTGAATATGAAAGAGAAATCATGGGACTAGTGGCTCTTCAGGAGATCATGGGTTTCACACCAAATTCTATAGGAACCTTGGATCCACCAATAGTTCCCAACTAGTTTTACTTAGTGGAGACACCATCAATATAGATGACAATGGGGTACAACCAAGGGGTTTGGGGCCCAAAAAGGAATAATCATCAAGGATAGCACAAATTTCCATCAGAGGAATATCTTCTTGTAGTAGGTCACAAAAATTTTTGGCATTGGAAAATAAAACCAGATCCAAACACACAAGCCCCATCAGAGGGGGTGGTGGTAAAGGTGTGGGGTGAACCATTCACCCAAAGGCAGAGAGGCCATAGAGCTTAAGAGGAAGCCAAGATTAGGAAGGAATTTGCAGTTTGATAGCTATTTTTTTTGTTACAAGTGAAATAGGGAGAGGATTGAATCAATATTTTTCCTTAATATTAATAAAGAATTATTGAAAAAATAAGTAAAGAGATATTTTTTTAGATTAAATATGAATAGAGAATTTAAGATAAAAATATAAATTATAAGAATATGAAAAGAAATTTTATTTGAATTTTTATGCTATATTTATTAATTAGAAATTATTTTTTATCAATAATAATAATAAAATCATAGATATGCATCATTGATTTGAAAACTCAATTGGGACATTCCACATATGTAATGCCTTCTTCATAAATATATTTATATGAAAAATTGGTGGAATGATGTGATATCATAAAAGTCAAAAGTAAAATAAAATGTAATAAGAACTAGGTGGTCACATGACATATGTATGAGAAAAGAGAAAGGGGATCCTCACCAAGAGGTGAATCCTAGTTGCACAAGAGTGTGACATCAAGAATAAGTTGAAACCCTAATTCTAAAGGCAACCAAAACTCTAGTTATAACATAGATCTTTCAAAAAAAGTTAATTACCAAATGAAAATAGTCTCTCTTGTTTTGGGGTTTCATGAACCCTATCTTTCTAATGGTCATGGGAATTTTTCTCCTTAATAAATTTTGATATTTTTATCAAACTGAACCCCCATGGAAGGTCATATATGTAATACCAATATTATTTACAAATTAATTTATGTTTAAATGAAGTTTCTTACAAGAAAATCCTTATATTATTTATAAAGGTAATTTAAATCATAAATATTTATTAATTTTATTATTAAATTATTATTTTTCAAGTTTTAATATTTGTTAAATAGTGGTTCTCGCTATTTATTAAATACTAAATTATATTAAATTTGATAATATTAAAATAATGTTATATCTAGGGAAGAGCCTACAACACAATGATAAATTGTGAGCCTCTCAATGGGGAGGTCTAGGGTTCAATTATACTCAAGGTTCATATGTGTGTGTGTGTGTATAATAATAATAATAATAATTAATCTTAACAATAATAATAAATAAATAATAAATAATCCACACTTTAGTTGATTACCAATAAAAAATGTTATATCTTAATATAGTTACTACACATAATATTAAAGTGATTAATAGAAATTATATGTTGAGATTTTAAAATACTTAATTGATAGTTAATCCTTTTTATATGCATAGATAGAGCTTGAGTTTTCTTTTGAGTGCATGGAGGGTTTTTATTTTCTTCTACAATTCATAAATAGATTTTGAGCGCAAGTTTGAGGGCAAATTGGGCTAATTTTAAGTTCATTTCTAGTTCAATATTAGTTGTGAGAATGGTCGAGGAAGTTAATTGATAATAATGTATTGATAGGACAAAAACGTTATTGGTGAGTAATTAAACTTATAAAAAAAAGTTAAAGAATGTATTAATATGATATAAAAATCATTTATCATTCACTTAGTCATTTATTTGGGTGACTTCTTATTAGTGATAAATCATTTAGTCATATATTTGATTTTTTAAGTTACTTATCTTTGTCAAACCTTATAATTTTATTCGATGATTGGATTAGTCATTTATTTAGTCACTTATACTTATAAATTATAAAAAATTACTATAATTTGACCACTTTTAGTCATGTGACTAAATGTTTTGTTCTTGTGGCTAAATGTTTCAGTCACATAGTCATTTATTTGCCAAAGTTCTACTAGTGCCAAAATAGACTAAGTCACAATATATGTTGACCAAAATATATGCAAATTGATCAAAGTAAAATTAGTCCATCCTGAGTGAGTTAGTAGATGATGAGTATATAGTGCTAGAAATTTTTAGAATAACTGAGAAGGGGGGTGAATCAGTTACTCAAGGTCTATATGTGTCATTTGAACAATTAAACTTTAAACACATCATTGTTCTGTTGATGTTGCTACTTATCATATCATTTCTTGGACTCTACTATAAAACTATAATAAACTTAACTTGCATTACATAATAAAAAAAACATCATGTAGAAAATTCATAAGACATTCATCATAGTTTGACACTAGTATTTTACATGGAAACCCAATTTAGGAACAACCACTAGCAATATGTCACTCTTTTTCACTCTTTTGAAGTGAGCTTTTTTAGGAGCCAACCCTATTAAAGGTTACAATACACACTATTAAATGTACCTAGTTATAGAATTTTTTCACCCTATTAGGAGTGGCCTAGTAAGAGGACTTTGATCATTCCATTTAGAATGTCACCTAGTTAAAGGATTTGCATAGACTTTTAAGTCTTCAAATGACTGTTAGGTCAACCTTTATTAAAAGGATTTAAATACAAACTATTTACATAGATAAGAAAGGAAATAGTAGGCTTTGATCTATGTAATTATAACTCACTTTTGGAGGTTTAGATCTCTATTTAGTCTTGATGTCAATTTATTGATAAGCCTTTCATTTTTATCTCTAACCTTGATCTGCTTGGACACCCTTCAAGAAATCAATCCACTCTTCTCATCAACACTTCAGCCTTCTACTCAAATTCACTTATTAATAACAACATCACATCTGCAAGGTTTTCTCTTTCAACTTCATATCTACTCACTTTTGTGTTTCTAATCAACCTTTCACTATATGACTTCCTTCTCATACAAACTCATACACACTGGTTGGGCCTTGATTGGACACCAAATGTTCAATTTTGTATCACCTTAAATAGGAAATTTGTGCTTTACCATTTTATGCATCAATTGAGATCTTAGGGTTTATGATTAGATTCAACTCTATTCAATGTATCTATACATCTGCTTGATCATCCTTTAGAAACTTCTCTAGAATCCTTATGTTAGGTCTTTACCTAATCACCACCTTTAATTTAATGATCGAACTCATCAATCTAATCTTCAACATATTTTACATCTCTCGACAAATCAATTCAGTCAACTTGACCTTACAATTTCTTTGAATTTGATCTTTTACTATCACTTGGCCATCACTGAATTATAACACTCAATCAATACTGAAATACTTGACCATTTTTAATCTTTCTAGATTGATATTAACTAACTTTCTCGATCAATTCTAATGCTCAATCATTACTAGATTTTCTCGACACTAATTGTGGCTTAGTTAACACTAGTATTACTTGGCACTCCTTAGTATCTTACTCTTTTTCTCAACTTGGCTTGGCTTTCCTGACATAAAAATTACTTTTCATTATCAAATTCTATCTAATAAAATTTCCATTGCAACTTCCTTTTCATAACTTCAACCTTTCCTCTATGTACTGTCAAATCCTCTTCATTAATAAAATATATATGACATTTAGATTAGGTAGAAATATATCTCATCTATATATTTTACATCAATGAAAAAATAAAAATTGTTCCAAATATAGTTTTCTAACATATAGAAGCCGAGGGACAACATGAATGTTAGTTATGCTTGAGCATTAGCATATTCAATTTCCTGGTAAACTAGTTTTGTCATATGTGTTTCTAATGGCACAAATACTTACGTAAATCAGTTTGGATTACTTCTATACATTATTTATGAATTATAGAGATAATTGAGGAGAAAAATTCTCATTTTTTCAAAAGACATCAACCCCTAAGAAGGAAGAGTGACCAATTAGAAAAGTGGGAGTAACTAAGAAAATAATTAATTTTGGATCATTAATTATGATTTAAAACCTTCTACTATTATCTATTTAAGAAGGAATCATACCCTAAATTAGTATGGGGAGAAGGAAGATCATGAATGTGCAAAAGGGATAAGGATAAAGAAAGGAAGGCTAAGTTTGATAAAGTAATCCAATAGAGAAACCTAGTAGTGAAGGGAAAAATAGAGAAAATTAGATAAGGAGATCATATTTAGACATTGAAGAGAGAAGATCTATAATAAACTTCATAAGAGAAAAATGAAGGATTAGGTACTAAGACATTATAACCACTGTATTAGGGAAAATATCTTAAGAGAGACATTTTGATAGACCAAGTCAAATCTTGTAATAGAGTGCTTACTTCATTGTAAGTCTAAATCCTTTAATCCAGGTAGAATTAATATTCTTGTAATACTCTTAACTGAGCAAACTCCTCATATGGTAGATTAACTCAAGTGATCAACATTGTAGCACTACCCAAAAAACTTTATTACTATAGAAGTGGAGATTTGTGGGTGTCATCCCCACCCTTGTTTTACCTTCACCTTGGATGGTTTTTGGGTAACCAAAATCTTTATTTTATTTATTTACATTTTCATGTTGATGAATTTTACAAATAGTTAGATTTATTTTACTTTTACAATACATGGTTATATGGTATATGATCTAAGATATAAGATGGATTAGGAGTGAATTTAGTTAATCTACTATTTTGTTGAAGATGTTAATTTTTTTACAGATCCCGATTCACCCCCTATCTTTCTTCCCAATAATACTTTCAGCAATGTCTAATTTTTGAGGTATTATAAAATTTTGCCTATTAATAAAAGGATACATTGGTAAATATTGGAATGATGCTAAGTTGCAACCCATGTAGGGGTCTCTAATTTCATCCATAATCAAGCGTATTTTAATATGGGTGAGTTATATTTGAAAATATAATGTTCTAAATATGTTTAGAGTTTTTAAAGTGAATGGCCTCACTCATTCATAGGGCTCGTTCCTGATGGGGTGCTTTTTTGGCTTTCAAAACTACTTATATAGTGCACAAGATACTTATTAGAACAAGCCTTTCAATTTTTGTACATGATGACATGTTCCATATGCCAAAGTACCTATGGTAAGTTTAATGTAGGACAATGATACAAGTATGAAATCATTACCATATCTAGTAAATAATCAAATGATGCAATATGATTTTTGGGGTGGTAGTTCTATTTCAGTATGGGATGTGTGGAGAGACATAGATTAAGAATGAATATAGATAAATCCTATTGCTAGTCTAAAATGGAATTCCTTAGTCAATAATCATTAAAAGGTGTTGATTGGGCTAGGATCTTTGCATGGCTAATGAGTACATATTTTTAAGAAGGCCTATGTTAGTTGTTATCACTTACAGTGGTTTGAACACATTCAATACAACATGGCACTTGTCTAGTTTAGAGTTGTATCATATTAAGGGAGCCAAGTCCCAATAAAACATATGTACGTACCTTCTTCCTTGTAGAGAGGAATCCTTGCATTGAAAGTGGAAGCTTGTAATTGAACGAATAAAGAAAAATCGATCACAACCAAACATAGCCTAGATTTGTTAGTTTGTGCTGACTGATTAGGGAAGTACTATACATACTTCATAATTTTATTAGGATTTTGGTCTGACATGTAATAATTAATTATAACCCTAAAGTGGTTAAAATAATAGTGTAAAAGAGCTTAGGGTTTTGGATTTTCATAAGGCATCATGTGAAAATTGCTTCTTGTGGTGGTATTGAGTTGTAAGGGATTATAGATTGTAATCAGGTTGTAATCATTGGATCATAATAATAGTGTACTTGTTATTTGGTAGACACAACCTAGGATTGGGTTAACCAGGTTAAATCTTGATGTCTTGTATTCTCTTATGTGTAATTTATTATTTTATGATATTGGGTATATTTGCATGTAATTGTTATCTCTATCTATGGTTAATCTTAACATCTCCCACTTGGGGACTGATCAAGCTCCGCACTAGACAACATTCTCCCAGTTGGAGAAATATCCTATAGCAATACTGCTATGATGTGGGGCTCCCATTAGATCAAACCACCCTAGACTCTATTGTTCTTTTACTCTATTCAGTCTAGAAGGCCAACCAAAGCTAAAGAGAAGTTCAACTTCTCCCTTGTCACTACCTTTGTAAACATATCTAATGGATCATCATCTATATGTGTCTTGTCTAAATTTAATTTTCCATCATCCAAAATTGACCAAATGAAATGGTACCACAACTAAATGTGTTTTAGCTTTAAATGTAGAGCTCAACTTTTTGCAAGATGAATGTAACTCTGGCTATCTATAAAAAAAAAATTATCCCTTTGTGGGTGTCTTAATTCTTTTAAGAAGAACTAAAGCCATATCATCTCTGTAGCTACCTCTGTAGCAACAACATACTCTACCTATTTAGTGGATAAAGCATGCACCTTTTGTAAATGAGAAACCAATCTCACTGTTGCCCTACCAATAGTAAATACATAATTTGTATTACTCCACTTGGTATCAATATCCCTTGCCAAATTTTAGTCAACATAGCTCTATAAATCAGTAGTAGAGCCCCCAAAGTGTAAACACTTACTAGACGTTCCTCACAAATATTTGAGAATTCATTTTAATGCAATATAATGATCAATTCCTAGATTAGTCATATACCTACTAATGAATCCCACTACATGTGCAATATCTGGCCTTGTACATACCATAGAATACATCAAGATTCTTATAGCTGGAGCATTAGGTTCCTTAAACATCTTAGCCTCCTCTTCTCATGTCTTTGGACACATCTCCTTAGTCAAATTCAAGTGACTAGGTTAAGGTGTGTTGAGAGCTTTAGCATTCTCCATAGAGAAACATTGCAACACCTTCACAATATAATCAACCTAAGATAATGTTGATTTCATGTTCTTCATGTATCTCCGCAAATCTTCATACCAAGGATGTTTTTTGCTAACCCCAAATCCTTCATATCAAATGCATGTGCTAACTAATATTTTAGCCCCTTAATATGATCCATGTTTGACCCAACTACAAGCATATCATCAACATATAAATATAAAATAATGTAGTTGTCATCATCCAACCTATTAAAGTAAATATAATGATCTAAATGAAATCTACTATATTAATGCTCATGCATAAAACTATCAAATTTTAGATACCATTTTTGAGGTGCTTGCTTTAAGCCATATAAACTTTTCATCAATCTACACACTACACTCTCCTTACCTTTTACCTCAAATCTCTATGGCTATGCCATACATATCTCTTCATCTAAATCACCATGAAGTAAGGTTTTTTTAACATTAAGTTGCTCCAAGTGCAAATCTGTAGTAGCCACAATACTTGAAATAGTACAGACATAAGTTATTTTAACAACAAGAGATAGTATCTCATCAAAATCAATGCCCTTTTTCTATGCAAATCCTTTTACAACTAACCTAGCTTTATATATTTTCTTACCTCCATCCTCTTCTTTCAACCTATAAATCCATTTAATTTGTAAAGTCCATTTACCTACAAGTAACTTGCATAAATTCCATGTCCTATTTTTCAACAAAGAGTCCATTTCATCTTTCATTTTAGACTCCCATTGAATCTTAGTATCCACATGCATAGCTTGATCATAACATTCAAGTAAACAAACATCTGTTAGTAAAATAGAATACAAGGAAGGAGAAAATCTTTCTAGTTGTCTACTTATCCTTGTTGACCATCTAATATTCACTATGGTGTGTGATATTTTTTGTTGCGGTTATTATACATCATGAGGAATTGCTAGAACATCACCTTTTGTAGTGTTATCTAGCACAATACAATCATCTTCTTTCTTCTCATGTTGCTGTAACACATCTTTGTACAACACTTTCTCATTGAATATGACATTCTCACTTCTTACAATTTAATGATTTTCAAAATACCAAATCCTATAACCAAATTCATCAATTCCATATCCAACAAATACACAATTCTTTGATTTAGCTTCCAGCTTGGTTCTATTTTCAGAATCTATATGAGAAAATGCTTCACAACTAAAGGTTTTGAGAATAGAATAAAACCCCTTCTTACCAATCCATGCTTCCTATGGAATACCATAGTCTAGAGGTGTATAGGAACCTCTATTAAGAAAATATACAATAGTATTGACAACCTCTATTCACATGTTTAATGGCAACTCAACATGCGACCTCATGCTCCTTGCATGCTCCATTATTGTCTTGTTCATGTGTTCATCCACTCCATTTTTCTGTGGAGTCCTTGGAATAGCTTTATGTCGACAAATACCATTAGTGGAGCAATAATCTTCAAATTTGTGACTACAATACTCACCACCATTATCAAATCTGAGACATACCAATCCCATTTTGAGCCAAGCATTTTCATTTCTTAAAAGTTTGAAATACATTAGATTTCTGTCAAAGGAGATAAATCCATACTTTTCTAGTTGCATCATCAATAAATGTAACATAATAATGAGAGCCACCAAGGGAAGATACCTAAGGCGGTCCCCATACATTTGTATGCACAAGCTCTAATCTCTCACTTTTATTTTCCTTCTTAGTCTCCACAAAATTGACTCTTTTTTTTCTTTCATACACATAACTTTCACAAAAATTCATATTGACACATTTCAAACCTCGTAAAAATTTCTTTGAATGAAGTTTTTTAATAAATTTCTCACTCATGTGCCTAAATCAGTTGTGCCATAGTGGTATATTAAAATCTATAATAGTTATTTGTTCTCCATACTCAACTGCAGCAACTATTCCTGAACATTCATTTTTCTCTGAAATAATCAATGTAGAAGGAATAATATGACCTGTACAAAGATATAAGGTGCATACTTTCAAACCTTTTTTAACTACAAGGGAACCTTGTGAAACCTTTCAATTTTTATCATTAAAAGAAACTACACAACCCTCATTGCCAAGTTTCCCTACTCAAATTAAATTCCTACTCAGCCTTGGAAAATTTCTTACCTCATGTAGTAACCAATGATTCTCATTCTATGACTTAATCTTAACTTTTCCCTTTCAAACAATCTAATAGGTTTCATTATCCTCCAAAGAAACAAGCCCATAATCCCTTTTGACATAATCAATGAAATAACCTCTATGAGATGTAGCATGAAATGAAGCACTAGAATATAAAACCCATGAATCTTCAACACTTACTAAAGATAGAAGAAAAGCATCCTCTTTGGATTTGTTACTTACCATATTTTCCTCCTTTTTCCCTTCTGGTGTATCTCCTTCATTGTTCTTTCAAGTCTAGAAATCTTTCTTCTTATGCCCTAGTTTCCTATAGTACTAGCAATCTCTAAGTCCTTTGGATTGAGACCTCTTCCCCTTTGACTTTCCTCTTGATTTACCACAATTTTTAGAATTATTTCCTCTTCCAATTGTTGTGCCTCTTCTTTGTGCATTCAAAGCACTTTCTCATGTAGATCCACCTAAGGTTTTCGTATGAGTTTCGTCACTCAACATAACATTGATCACATCATCATATTTTAGGACATTAGATCTAGAAACAAAATTACTCATGATGATTACCAAGCCATTCCAGCTTTTAGGCAAAGAACACAAAATCAAGAGAGCCCTAATTTATTTATCAAAGTTAATACCTAGAGAAGATAGCTGACTAGTAATAGTATTAAACTTATTTAAATGATCTACAACACATCCACCTTCTACCATTTTCATATTAAATAAACACTTCATGAGAAATACCTTATCTAAAGTGGAGGGCTTCTTATACAATTTCTCTCGGGTTTCCGTCAACTCTTCCATCATCTTCAATTTTGTAATGTAAAATTTCATTGACGGTGCTAGACATAATTGAATACTTCCAAGTGCCTTTCTATCTAAAATCTCCCAATCCTTATTTGTCATAGTTCCCTAGTTCTTAGTTTTTCCTTCCAATGGCTTCCATAAAAACTATTGATAGAGATAGTCCTCCATTTTCATTTTCTATAGCTGAAAGTTCTTCCCATTAAACTTCCTAACCCTCAACTTACCCTCATATGTCATCTCTCCCATGCAACTATGGGACTTCCACTCAACCGTGAGACTTTCTTGCAGAGGATAACTAAAAAAGAAACCTCACTCTAATGCCACTTGGTAGGATTAACCATAGATAGAAATAATAGGATTGGCATCATTTCAAGTTTGGAGAAGTGTCTATGTTTATTTTGGATTCCAATTACAACATGAGCATTTCAATGTAATGCAAGTACATATTTCTTCATTCATTTCAAATAGAGGAAGCACTACATTTTTTAAATGAAGTTCAAACCTAGGAAATGCATGGGAAATTTATCCCACAATCATTGAGGATGTTTCTTTCTATGTGTTTTTAACCATGAGTGCTTAGTCTTTAACTATCTAAGTAATTAGTACTTTGGGATAAAGCATGTATGTGCATAGGGCATGTATTGGCTAGTTATAGTGCATAAAGAAATTTTGACTGACATATGTAACAACATACAACAATGTGGTACTTGATTGGACAAAGATATGGTGACCCTAATGATGAATTAGAAGTAGACATGTGGGAAAAATTTTGAGGTAAATGAGTGTTAGATAGAGGGAGACTTGGCAAGATTTCATTACTTTGAGAGGAAAAGGGTGATGTCATGTAAAAGTCTTCCAAATTCATATGTTTACAATTGCTA
Source organism: Cupressus sempervirens (assembly GCA_028749045.1). Classification (NCBI taxonomy): domain Eukaryota; kingdom Viridiplantae; phylum Streptophyta; class Pinopsida; order Cupressales; family Cupressaceae; genus Cupressus; species Cupressus sempervirens. Next base: position 212,385,764 of record CM053786.1, on the reverse strand, counting down.
AACATCTCAAGGGGTTCTAGATAGTAAGAAAATAATTCTCTGATGTTACATGTAAGCCCCAAACAATTATTTGAGACTTCATAATAGTAAATGATTGTTTAGGCTCTAAGGTTACGAGGGAGTTAAGAGCTAGAGCTTTACAGCTATTGATGACCAAAGTTCTCCATAGGTCCCAAAATTACTCTTTTTTGACATGTGTTAATGTGAGTGCATGTAGGTGATAAGGTGGTAGGACAATTAGTGGTATATGTCGTAGAAGGATCCAATAAGACATTTTCATTTGTCATGCGAGTCAATTCAAGGTTTGACTAGGTAAAAAGTTTCAAAGGTTTACAAATAATTTTTTTTCAAAATTATCCCCAAAGTTGAATGCAAGGAAAATGAAATATAAAATAATTTTACACCATGCATGATATGTGGGAGCTACACAATTTAGAAATCAATCAAAGGGGATAAAAGGGTGAAATATGACTGGTTGATTTTCCACCAATGAGAATCCATCTACTTAATTTAGAGCTTCCACATTATTTTATTTTAAAGGCCTGTGTATTTAAAATGGAACTATAGTTCAAAGGCCTTTGCAAAGCTCAAATTTATTAATGGACCTAATACAAAGCATGCACTTTTAGAATGCCATAAATATTGCAAATGAAATGCAAACATAGGTGTATTACATGTTTTTGGAAAGGTCTCAGGACAAGGATTTAGATTTAGATGGTGAAATATTTTTAATGTTTTATGAAATAAGGGCCTTCTCAACTATATTTCGTTGGCATTTTCTATGGTAGTTCAAAATTGGTCTATGGCGGAAACTGTGAAGTGGGTTTATCCAAAATTTGGAGAGAATGCTCCTAATAACTTATCTTTTTAGTGTTGAATCACTTTAGTGGGCTTTTGAGAAGAGTTTTTGTAGTAGTTTTGGATTTTCTCCAATGCGTAGTTATTCATCATTTAAGAGGGATCCTAATGAGTTTATTGAGTCAAATCAAGATGATTTGATTTTTAGTTAAAGGATAACAAATGAGAGAACCTTTGCAACAACAACAAATGGGAAATTTTAAGATGAAAGATGACACACAAGGATCGGATCCATTCCTCTTTCCTCTTTTATATCTTCTTCTCTTCTTTCATTGTATAAGGTTGGTTCCAATTGCTTGAGCAAGTTCTCATCCTATGATTCCACCTTTCTAACATTTCTTGTGTTTGAGAAACATTGCATAGTTCCAAGGAGAAAATAAATGAATCTAGTTTAAATCTATTGTAGACTCTTTGAGTTGTTGAGTCATTTTTCAATGTAAATCAGAAATTGCATGAAATATTAATGAGAATAAGAGTTTCATCTAGATCTCTCCATTATGTAAATAAGTAAATTTTTGATAGAAATGAAACAAGGTTTAATGTTCTTTTAGCTTCTTGCTGTGAGATGTGTATTTCTTCTAAATCATACTTCAACCAAAGGGATTGACTAAGTTGCTTGTGAGAGAATATAGATTTTTTGATATTATATGTGAACTTGATAAGTTGGTTGGATTGAAATTTCCATTGTGAGATATTATAAGGCAATATTTCATAGATCTGAAGCTATTTCAAAAGTCCATGTTACCTTTTTCTATGTCCTGTGACTCAAATACCCAATTGATAAGGCATTGATCTCATCTAGATGATATCCATTCTTTTGTGTCCCATGTATGGATTTTTCTAAAATTTCAATCAAAATTTCATGTTTTGAGAGTTGAATGTAGACCTTTACTTTTCTTGTGGTTTGTTAGGTTTTGTAAGTGCCTATTGCATCCCTACTTTTTGGCATAAGTGCAAAATATTATCTGGGACTTGGGTCATATATATTGAATGTGTTTAGCACTAGTTATATTATATGAATCCAGGGTCCACTTGCTAGTTTTTGGAGAGCCTAGAGAGTAGAAGGAAAGTACTCCCTTGTTAGTTTGTCCATGTTCTAATAATATGTGTTGATAATAGGATTTAGCTAGTCCTTAGATGCATTTTTTTTTGGTTTATTGGTAGTTAAAAGTTTGTTGTGTCAAAAGCCAACAATGGTTACATGCTAAAGTACATCATAATATTTCAAATCCCTAAATGAATTAAGCATTAATAGCTTGCATATTTCATCTTTTTTTTTGTATTATATCCATTCAATAAGGCACACTACCCTAGAATCATTTTTTATCTATTCTTTCTATTGTCAGATCAACCTCTAGTTATCCATTTGTTTAGCATAGTCTTCTATCATTTCTTCATGCATTTAAATGCATGTTGAGTAGTTCTTAATTGTAGAAATTTTACTTGTATTTTTCCTTATATTTGCTACCATTTTTAGTTTTAAATTAGTAATTTAGAAGCTCTAAAATAATAATATTTTTAATAGTTTCATAAGAAAGTATCCTTTATTCAATGTTCAGATTTATCTAGTTTTGTATATTGCTTTATTATTATATTTTTTGTGCATTTTTGTTGTTTTTAAATCTACAAGATGCATGTACCCTAAAGAGGAAACATATTCCATGAAAGGATGTGAGGAGAAAGTGGAAGTGCATACTGAAAAGGTGATAGAAGACCACTTTCAAATAGAGAGAGACATCACCAAAAAGGAGTGGATGCCTTCCAACTAATTCTCTAACACAATAGTTAAACAAAAACCACTCAAGAATTTCTATGACAATTTTAGGAAATCCATCTCACTTGATATATGTTATGAAATAGCCTTGCTAAGGAGAAGTTGAGCTAGCATAAAAGGTTCCTTCTTTCGATCTACAAGATGGTGGATCCATGCATCCAAAGATCTAACCTCCTTCTCTATTTTTGGCCTGCAACTCTAGGATAGAATGAAGAGATTTAATAATTAATGGAGACTTAAAATCACCTTCATTAGTCTTATTAGTTAGTTGCAAGGTTATGCAAACATCCAATGCATAGTTGATTTTCCATGAATGAGAAAATGATGTTTGATACTAATGATCCCACAACTTTCCAAACTATGTGAGATGATTCTTGTATCTTTTCACCCTAGTGAAAAAGCCTATGATTCTAACTAAAATATATTTTTTATAAGATTCTTAAATAGCATGTAAGTGTATAGAAGATGGAAAAGTATTCATACTATCTTGTTAATATCTATATAATATAACATAAAATTATTGAAACTTTTTAAAATAGATATTTAATAAAATTTATAATTATTTTATAATATAATTATATTTATTATTATATATAATCATAATATGTTATATGCTAAAATAATTAAACATCTCTCTCTCTCTCTCTCTCTCTCTCTCTCTCTCTCTCTCTCTCTCTCTCTCTCTCTCTCTCTCTCTCTCTCACACACACACACACACACACACACACACACTTTCACTCATTGAGAAATGTATGCAAAATCTACTCTACAAGTTGCATCAATAAATGA
>CM053786.1:212164843-212377343 GCA_028749045.1 Cupressus sempervirens | reverse complement strand
TGAGGTAAGATATGTTACAAGACTGAGTAGGAATTTAATATCAGCAGGGCAACTCGGTGATGAGGTAAGATATGTTCCAAGAATTTTAATGATAAAAATTAGAAGTCTTCAAAAGGTTCTCTTGTAGTAGCAAGAGGTGTGAAAGTGGGCACCTTATATCTTTGTATAGGTCATATTGTTCCTTCTACTTTGATTTTTTTAGAGAAAAATGAATGTTTAGGAACAATTGTTGTAGTTGAGTAGGGAGAACAAGTAGTTGTTGTAGGTTCTAATATAGTGTTGTGACATAATAGACTTGGGCATATGAGTGAGAAAGGCATGAAAGTACTTCGCTCAAAGAAATTTTTACCAAGTCTAAAATGTGTTAATATGGATTTTTTGTGAAAATTATGTGTATGAAAAGAAAAAGAGAATAAATTTTGTGAAGACTGGGAAGGAAAATAAAAGTGAGAAATTAGAGCTTGTGCATATAGATGTATGAGGACTAGCTTAGGTATGTTCCCTTGGTGGCTATCATTATTATGTTACATTTATTGATGATACAACTAGAAAATTATTAGTTTATTTCATTAGACATAAATATCATGTATTTCAAACTTTTAAGAAATGGAAATCTTTGGTTAAAAATGAGACTGATAAGAAATTAAAATGTCTCAAATTTGATAATGGTGGTGAGTATTATAGTCATGAATTTGAAGATTATTGCTCCACTAATCATATTCATAGATATAAAACTATTCCAAGGACTCTATAGGAAAATGGAGTGGCTGAACAAATGAACAAGACTATAATGAAGTGTGTAAGAAGCATGAGGTTGCATGTTGGGTTGCCCTTACACATATGGATGGAGGCTATCAATACTATTGTATATTTGATTAATAAAGGTCCCTCTCTACTCCTTCGGGTTGTAGTATTCCAGAGGAAGCATGGACTAGTAAGAAGGTTTTCTTTTCTTTTCTCAAAACCTTTGTCTATTAAGCATTTACTCATATAGATTCTAAAAATAGAACCAAGTTGGAAGCTAAGTCAAAGAAATGTGTATTTGTTGGATATGGCATTAAGGAATTTGGTTACAGGCTTTAGGATTTTGAAAATTGTAAAATTGTAAGTGGGGATGTCATATTCAATGAGAAAGTGTTGTACAAAGATCTCACTAGTACATTTGACCCCATTTTTAGACCAAAATTTTTGACCATCTAAAAAAATGTGGTCAAATTGGTCATTTTATGCAGGCAATGTATATAATGTTTTTAACTAGAAGCTCATGTTGGTCAAAATTTTGACCAACACGAACTTACACTTTCCTGAAATTAAAAACAAGGTCTTTTCCACACCAATGTATATAAATTTTTTAACTAGAAGCTCGTGTTGGTCAAAATTTTGACCAACACGAACTTACACTTTCCCAAAATTAAAAATAAGTCTTTGTCACGTCCTAATTTAAGCCTTGCATGACTGGAAGAAAGGCTGTGCGGTTAATGTTGGTCGGATACTGCATTTTGTGGCACCATTACATGCAGATAAAGGATTTGAAGATTACGTGCCACGTTTGGTAGCTTCAGTGCAACCTCTGCCAGAAATAGTAAGGTTCTATCTCTGTAATATCCCCTCTTTTTCATTGTTCAGCACATCACCTTCAATGTGATTGGAATTCGTAACATATAATTTTCCTCAGCGGCTCCCACCTTACATGCCTTGTGTGGATGTTCTGTTTATTGGTTTGGGAGTTTTCTTTTCACTACTAGACACCTCTATTTTAAGCTATGATCTTCTAGCCATTGGCTAGCTTCATGGTGGATTCCCCAACTATGGGTTTGATGCTTTGGATTGGCATGAAAGGTTTTCCAAAGCTTTAAGAGATGCAAGGTTTGATTCGAGTTTCCTCGATTTCAGGATGTCAACTAAAGCCTCTATTACATGTGCATCAATTAATGACTCTCTACGGCTGTCATCAAGATCAAATTTTGCAAGAGCTTTTGCCATTTCCAATTTTGATTCAGTTGACCCCCTGCAAAGGTGATCAACCACTGGCTTGCACCAGTTTTCCATCACCATAGCTTTAATGTTTTTTGGAGAGTCTGCCAGTTCATCTAACATTTGTTCAATTTCTATTCCCCTGTTTAAGCATCCATCACCTACATCATAATGAAAAAAGCTATTGAGATAGCTGATAATGGATTCTTTGCTTCTCACAATTACATAATAATTTCTATTCAACACTTATCCATAAAATGAGAATCTGTCAGTTTGAACAAGCCTTCAAGCAATTGTGATACTGGTGGCCCCACTATATTGGCTTCTATTTTGACTATAGCTCTTCAATTATTCAGTGGCTCTTTTCCCTATGTTTCACTTTTAATTGTTTTCATAAAAATTAAGCTTGTAGAGTCTTCAAGAAACCATTTAGCCAATGGGTGAAAGAATGAAAAAATTATAGAAAAGAGACAATTCAAAATAATTCACACAATTAAAACTATGCTAGAGTTTTTGTAAATTGATACAACAATTATGTACCCCTTTTTCTTCAATATAGATTCTATTCACAAACAAAACTTATGTACATCAATTGTACCCTTGTTTATCCAATGTGCTCACAAGTTTGAACCTCTTCACATTGATGCTGGTGGCTTTCACGCCGGGTCACTTAATGTTGATAAAGTTATAGACCCTTGCCAGTGTATTCATGGGTTTTGTCTCTTTTAATATGTGTAGAGAATCCTCTTTCATTAGATAACAACACTCGTATGATCTCAAATCAACCTAGACTGTTGTTGTTCCCAAATTGGGACTATTTAAATCCGATGTAGAATGTCATGTCCCCTTTTCAAATAATTAAAAAAGAAAATCTTTGCTAAGGCAGGCAGGCCCAAGAAAGTGAAGTTTCGGAAAAAGGGGGTTAATCTTTGGAAACCGTTGGACTAATAAATGAAAATTATTATTAAAATAAGTTTCATTAACCTCTCTTGGATGTGAGTTACAGTTATGCCCTCTTTTAAGGGGTTTAGAGGCATTTTGGGTTCATTCCAGAACTTGATTTTCGGCTCATTCTTTGTTATTCTTCAGAGGCTGCCAAACCTGTGGAGAAGGAGACCCAAGAACGGGAGTTTGCAGGTTTCCAGGGAGACCCAAGAACGGGAGTTTGCAGGTTTCCAGGAAGGCTAAGGACGGGAGTTTGAAGCCATTCCATGTGCATGCTCATACAGAGTTTGCCTTTGTGCTGAACAGTGCAGATTTGTGAGTTTCCGGGTGTATTTTTGTAAGAGTTTGGTGTTTCCGGTTGAGTATTTCATATCAGTTTTGGTTGCTGCTGTATTTTATACTTTAAGCTGTTAAAATAGATCTGAATATATATATTGGGACGTGATTTAACTTCTGAGATAGATTATTAGTGTTCTTGTGGTGTTTTCGGGCATATTTTGTGCTATTTCGGGAGCCCGATGAGCATAGTTTTGGTCCTACATTTTTGAGCTGTTGTGTAAAGGCTATACGGATCTGGAAATGTCAATTTGTAGGCTGTTATGCTGCTGAAAGTTCTGTAAAAATTTCCATTTTCAGATTCATTAATAATTTGTGAAGTTGTGAAGCTTTTAGCACTATTTTCAACATACCCGATTTGGGGTTTCTTGAGAAATTTGGAGGATCTTTGTGATATCAGTTGTTCGATTTTGAAAATCTGATTAGAGGTGTGAAATACCATATCAAATCAGAAAAGGGACATTTCAGTGGTATCAGAGCCATGATCTTGCCAGCCTGAGGGTTTGTAGAAGTTGCAGGTCAGTTTTGACAACTACCCAGATCTTGCATTTCAGTTTTTAGAACTACCCAAATCTTGCATGCCATAATTTGGTGGTTGCATGTTGCTTCTAATCAGTTGCATGTCCAAATCTATAGTTTCATGTTAGTTCTTGGTGAATTTGGTGGTTGTAGAAGTTTGTATGTCAGTTTTGACAACTACCCAGATCTTGCATGTCAGTTTTGACAACTACCCAGATCTTGCATGTCATAATTTGGTGGTTGCATGTTGCTTCTAATCAGTTGCATGTCAAAATATATGGTTGCATGCTACTTCTAATAAATTGCATGTTAGTTCTTGGTGTTTGAAGAAGTTATATCCTATTAGGGTTACACTCTACTTTATCCAGAATGGACAGGTATAGTACAGAGTCTCAGAGGACACGATCTTGGACAATTGATATCCAGAGTCAAAACAGTAGGAAGGATGGTTATTTAGACATTCGAGATAAACTTATGAAAATAAGCCATGACATGTCTAAACAGTTGGTTGAGCACCACCGTATAATGAATGACATGTTGTCCGACCCAGCTAAGGTGGATAAGTTGACTAGATTTCTATTTGGCAAATTTTCTCACAGGACAGATGACACAATTCACAAGAACTTGCATGAGGAGTTTGAGAAACTAGCTGATAGCCAGGTAGAGGTCTCAGATTCTACTCTGCCACAGGAGGTGGTGGGAAAGGATATTACACAGATTGATAGTAACGGTCAACTTGATACTCAAATTGAGACAATTGGTTACAGGTCGTCAAAGGGTGATGCCACAGGTATTCAGGATGGTATAGTTACAACAGGCAGTGACTACAGTATAGTGGGTTCAGATGATGATTATGAGGATGTTGTTGTGCAGGATGGTGAGATACCTGGTAGAGATGAGCAGACATTGAGCATTCATGACTTTGCTGAGAAAGAGTACCAGACACAATTAGATGCTTCATCACATGAGGTTGAGGCTGGTAGTACTTCACATGATTTGTCCAGCCAGCTAAAGGTGAACAAAGATAGTAGTGTGACTTCATTATCTCATCATGACAGGTATGTGGAGTTAGTTGGTATTGGTCATATTACTCAGGTGAGGAGTTTGATTGAGTTACCAGTTGATTCTAGTTTACGGATATGGACTCGAGATTGTTATATTGGCATTTGGGATTCAGTTGACTGGAGATCTTTAACACTTTTTGGTAGCAGTGTTTGTTTGGGTGCTATCATGGATTTGATTAGCAGATTACACGGTGTTGTATTTTCTTGTGCCAGTATCTTGTCTCATGTTGGTATTAGTTTTTATACACCAATGTTGGGCTTTGTTCATATATCCAGTCGGCCATACTTGCTGGAATGTGTTGATGATATTTCATATTTGGCAGTGTGTATAGATGAGTCCCAGGATCATATTGGCATTGATGACATCCAAAAGGATACAGTAGGCAATTTTGAAGACTTAGTTTCCTTGGGTATAGAGGAGTTGGACAGCAATGCTAATGTTTTTGATACTCTGTATGTTGATATGAGCTTTAGATTTGATTCACAGGATATGGATGGTAATACTCTAGAGACTAGTAACTTTGAGGACACTCCTTCAGACAGTGCATTAGAGGAGGCTTGTAGGAGACAGTCAAACCAGTGCCATCATGTGTCTAATCAGTTGAGAGTTAGTGACCAAGACATTGCTATCACTTGCCAACATTTTGATGTTGCTCGTCAGTTGTTAGCAGTTTATGGATGGGGTTCTCCTACTAGTGATGAGCAGGGAGGAAGTTATCTTTCCTTGACAGAGATCCACTCTTTATGGGAGGCTATTCGGATTTTGAGACAGAATTATATGCAGTTGGTAGCCGACAGAGATTATCTTATGGAGTGGGGCAGTACAGCATATGATGCATTGTTGGCCAAGGAAGATGAGGTGAGTGAGCTTACTGAGCAGCTTGAGGTGACTTCTGAGATTCTTGAGAGTACACAGTTGGCTCTCCAGGAGTCACAGTTTCATTTGGCTAAGGTGACCATGGAGTTAGAGCAACTACAGTCTTTACCTGATTCTATACAGTCACAAGCTGTGGTGTTTGGTGATCCGAGGATGTCCATGGTCGAGATTGTTAGAGACAGTGGAGATGGGGATGCATCCATCCTTGATACTAACATTGGCATATCAGGTTCATTCCCACTAGAGTCGGGTTCAATTGAGTTGGGTGTTGTAGCAGATTTTTATGGTGTGCCTGACATGTTGGTGACCTCTAGTACTAATGGCACGAATACTAGAGATGTTGTATCAAAGACCATGTGTGATGTTGGTGAGCTGATAGTTGACATGGTTCCTACTAGTAATACTACTCCCTTCGCAATGTCTTCAGAGGTAGTAGTCAGTTCCAACTTGGTTAATGATCGATTGCAGTTAGTTACATCTGGATTGCAGTCTGAGCCACTGACTGAGATTGGTGCATTCTATCGGCATTACACTGTGAGGTTGATAATACATGACTTAGAGAAGGAGTTTTGGAGTGATGCTTTAGCAGGTGTTGTTATTGATTCTACTCCTTTGGCTATGACATCTCTTGACTTAGCTGGTGATCAGTCACAGTGGGTTGTATCACTTCTTCATGGTGAGCTGTTGACTGAGGTTGGTTTTTTTTATCAACATTATATTGCAGGGTATGTAAATCAGTTAGCATTTGATCCTTGTGCTGAGGAGTTGATGGCAGACAAATTTGGTTTGGATTCCATTTCTTACTCTTTATCTTGTAATGTCTTTTCACCATCAGCAGTGTATGGGAGTTATGGTTATGAGATAGTGGCCGATGATTTGCAGAGTTGTGTCGACTGCAGGAGTTGTACAGTGTGTGGATTCTCCATACTTGGTACAGTTTCATTTGAGAGGGTTCACCATTGTTGCAGAGTTGGATTGTACATTCCATATAGGCCAGTGGGATGCATTGATGGTATTTACTGTGTTGGTAGTTTGATTTGTCCACTTTACTTGGGTTCTGATGTTCTAAGAGTTTGTGCCTCATGGGTTTTTGATTGTGGTAGTGGTGATTTCGGAGTTTGGTTGAGCTATAATTGTCAATTTGATTATGGATTCCTCTTGGTCATATTGCAGAGGATATTGCAGGAGCCTGTGTTAATTGGTAGTAGTATAGTTCATGACTACATTTGGGATCCAGGTGGATTGATTGGTTTATTGTTCAGCCATTGCTTGAGGACAAGCAATGATTGGGAGGGGAGGACTTGTCATGTCCCCTTTTCAAATAATTAAAAAAGAAAATCTTTGCTAAGGCAGGCAAGCCCAAGAAAGTGAAGTTTCGGAAAAAGGGGGTTAATCTTTGGAAACCGTTGGACTAATAAATGAAAATTATTATTAAAATAAGTTTCATTAACCTCTCTTGGATGTGAGTTACAGTTATGCCCTCTTTTAAGGGGTTTAGAGGCATTTTGGGTTCATTCCAGAACTTGATTTTCGGCTCATTCTTTGTTATTCTTCAGAGGCTGCCAAACCTGTGGAGAAGGAGACCCAAGAACGGGAGTTTGCAGGTTTCCAGGGAGACCCAAGAACGGGAGTTTGCAGGTTTCCAGGAAGGCTAAGGACAGGAGTTTGAAGCCATTCCATGTGCATGCTCATACAGAGTTTGCCTTTGTGCTGAACAGTGCAGATTTGTGAGTTTCCGGGTGTATTTTTGTAAGAGTTTGGTGTTTCCGGTTGAGTATTTCATATCAGTTTTGGTTGCTGCTGTATTTTATACTTTAAGCTTTTTAAATAGATCTGAATATATATATTGGGATGTGATTTAACTTCTGAGATAGATTATTAGTGTTCTTGTGGTGTTTCCGGGCATATTTTGTGCTATTTCGGGAGCCCGATGAGCATAGTTTTGGTCCTACATTTTTGAGCTGTTGTGTAAAGGCTATACGGATCTGGAAATTTCAATTTGTAGGCTGTTATGCTGCTGAAAGTTCTGTAAAAATTTCCATTTTCAGATTCATTAATAATTTGTGAAGTTGTGAAGCTTTTAGCACTATTTTCAACATACCCGATTTGGGGTTTCTTGAAAAATTTGGAGGATCTTTGTGATATCAGTTGTTCGATTTTGAAAATCTGATTAGAGGTGTGAAATACCATATCAAATCAGAAAAGGGACATTTCATAGAACTAAAACAAAATCTTGAAAAAGAAAACGGTATCATAAAGCATACCCCAATTTCATATTCAAACATTTAACTTCTTGAAACCAATAATCGATACCAAGAACTGACTTGGAGCAAAAAAAAATTGAGATCTTTGAAATTGTATTGTAATTGGTGATGACTTCAATCACAACTCTCTTTTAAACTATTGTTAAACCATTTCATACTCATCGTGACCAGCCACCAAGGTAAGAATAGAGAAATTATAGATAGCTTTAGTATCTTCAAACCAAATAGAAATTAGCATAGGTTTTGAATACAATATAGTTCCATAAAATTTGTTTACTCCATCTATGATGATTCAAAAATTTAAGAACATAGAAATGTGCATAAGAATGATGAAGAAACAAAAGATCTGAATAGAATTAAATTCTACCATTATTCCATTCCTGATTACATTGTTTCTCCACTTTCCTTGATTCTCAAATCTTCTCATACTACTACTATTCAGAAAAATTATATATATTCCTCTCGAGTTTCTTTAATTACATATATCTAAAGATATTCAAAAGAAGGTAACCCAATAAATAATTCTTAAAATTGACTTTTAACTTCCCACACCTGACTCATTATAATTCTAAATATATTAAAGATACTAGTAAAGTATCTTGGAGTTTATTCAAAACTCTTAACTTATAACCCCCAATTACATTATTAAATTAACTATATAAAACTAAGACTCATCCCAACATTATTAAAATAATCATTTAAAGTGCATTAGAATCCCAGATCTTGAAAATAATTGGAATCTGTGGATGCCCCTGTATCATTATGCCTTTTCCTTCTTCCTTGTAGCTCTTGTAGGTCCCTATTTAGCTAGTTTTTCTAGCTTAGCAGTAGGAGGAGTCTGATCTCCTTGTAACCTTGTGAGGTTGAGGAGTAACCTCAACTTTTATTGCCAAAATATCATGTGTGTCTACCACCTCTACACTCTTCGTAATGTTTTCCTTGATTGGTTTTATGCTTGTGCTTCCCAATTGAATCTCTATTGAAACTTTTCTTCCCTTCTTCATCACTTCCCATTATTCTTTGATAATGCCCTCCTTTTTTCTAATATTTTCCACAAATTTCTCTACCTTCATTTTTCCAGATCATTTGTATAATTATTCCCTTGTCTAAATTTCTCATTATAAGTCCCCCATATTTATGCTTCCTTATCTCTAGGTGAGACCAACATAACCTTAGCATGTTTTTCAAGAAATTCTTGGCTAACCTCATAACCAAGAATGGTGAATAAATATCTCTCTAGGATCAATAACCTCCATGCATGCCAAATTAGTGTCAACCATAAAGCAATTTGTATCTGTATACTTCTCCACAACTAACCTAGGTATTGTATGCATATATTTCATCTCTACTTGAAATCCCTTGAACAAACCAAGCAGATCACAAATAACGTCACCTTTGTATTACATGTGGTAGTGCTAAGTTACCAAAGCATTTGTTGGTACATAATTAGTCGAAGCATGTGGGTGCATGTTTCTTTTCTTCATTACAAACACAAACATTTTAGTTTAATCCAATGGCTTTGCTCAATCGTTTATTGCTTAATCATTTAATGTTTAATGCTGATCATATGAGCCCTGTAATATCTAATGCCATAGAATTTTAGGGCTGCCAACCGGCATCCCCACATTCCATATGAAATCATTTGAACATAGGGAGATCTCCAGAGAATAAATGATTTTAGAGATAACTAAAATAAATGTGAGTACTTCAAACTTATCATAAGAAGGAAATCACTTATTATTTTCTTTTTTACATTATGGATGATTTCAAATTTCAACTTCACCGAAAGACCAAGGATGTGTTGAAATATTTCACTATTTTGAATGCAATTGTAGTCAGTATATTCTAGGTTTAAATGTGTCAGATTATAGCAATTCTAATTTTTGTAGACACACTATTGGATATTTTTTGTGTAGATATTTTGTATTCAACATTTTGATTTTGTTGATAAGTTATCCTTCTCTAATTAACATACTCTTTCAGATGGAAATAATTAACATACATTGTCTCACTAGTACATTTGACTCAAATTTTTGACCAAACCTTTCGACCATCTGATAGTTTGGGGTAATTTTGGTTGAATTGTGATGGCTTTAGTTAAAGATGAGCCTGTTTTGGTTGAAATTTTGACCAACACGGGCTCACACTAAGAAAAAATTGAAAAAATGTTATGTTTGCTGCCCTAATCTTATTGTTATCATGCGACCCAAAAGACTCGTGCATTGAGGACTCCTTCTTTTTGCAGTTCTAGGAAGATGGGTTTAGTTGAGATTTATTATCCAATATTTCTACATTCTGGAGTGGGTTGAAGGAGTTAGATCATTTCCTTGATCGCCTGCCTCCATTGCACATAAGAAACCTAGTTGGGGGATTATTCCTTTTCTCACTAAGGAAATTTAATCTTCTCTTCCTGGATCTATAAGAGCGGACTTCAGCCCACCTATATTTCAAGCACATTACTTTCTGGATGCAAATGCAAAGGTTGATAGAAGGATAAGGTTTATGCCAAAAGTAAACACATTGCCGATAATACCTTGGTAGATTTGAGAGAGATCTACAATTTATTGGATTCACAAAGTTAGCAGGAGTAAAATATTTTCAAAGAAGTATCGAGATCTATGTCACCCGTTTGCTTAAGCTTGAAAGCAATTTTGTCAGACTTTAAAGTTCATGCCAAAAATTGGGAATCCAATGTTTGATAAAGAGTAGATCACAATACTCAAACTGCAATGCCAATGTGTTCACGTGATAGTTAGCTTAGATTGTATCAATGAGTCCCGACTCAGAGCAATGTATACAATGGTTGACCAGGGAACTTGGCTCTTAGATTTAAATGTGTGAAATGACTCCAATGTAGCGGGGTGATAATTTTTTGATGTCATAGATTATGGCATGGATTTGAATGTCTCATGGATCTCCAATTAAATGTTCCTTGTGTGTCTCATTGAACCATTTTCTACCACTGTGACTTGTGGCTAGGAGTACGTGGCAAAAGGGTTTAATAGCGTCACATTGAAAGAGATTTCAAAAAGAAGGCGGTGTGAAAGGATCAAATAATAGCTAGAAACGTTGAAGAGTCTCCTTCCCAACGTTACAAAGGCGATTTGAAGTTTTGTTTTATAGATTGACATTTCTTGCCTTGTTTTGAATATATTTATATGCACCCTATACAATGTTTTCCTTTTTTGTACTAGACATTTCTCATTTGCTTGAACCTTGAATCATGGAGTTCTTCCTTCAAGTGATCTTTATGCTCAATACCCTAACAAAGTGGTGAGGGAGTTTTATAGTGGTCATCTACTAAACTGTTTTAGCTAGGGATATGATGAAATTTGCGGGGGCAAAAATACCATAAAACATCAAAGTGACACATCATGCATTTAAATTTTTAAAATTTCTTAAGTTCATAAAGATTTTAGTCAATATTTTGTATTGTTTGATGTGTAGATTTTCATTTGAGATATATAGTACCACAAACATAGCTCACTTGTGCCAAGTGCTACAGTAAAAAACATATAACAAAATCCCAAATGAAGAGAAGAGATATTTCTTCTGATTTGTCTCCTTTCCCTCCTGCTTGTCTAATAATAGCTACAACCAATCATCAGCTAAGAACATATATATAGAACTAGTGATGTCCACCCCCACTGTAGTGGTGAGGCCTTATTTTTCAGCGTGAAGCAGGTGAAGATTCCCAGTTATCGAGTGCATAACCCTACCACAAACTTGGCCACATCATCAAATCTTTGTTCAATAATCTCTTGCCTCTCCTGTAGTTTCTTAAAGCTTCTCTAGGGTGAGATAGTTCTCTTCTTGTTTCTGGTTTTCACCTTCAGGAGTCACTTGGGTGTCCTTGACCTAACACTGCTTGTCTTTCTCCTGCTGACATGGAGGCGAAGTGAAGGTCTCTCCCTTTTCTCCCACCTATTTGTAATTATCAGGATTATTTATAAGTTTTATTAAGACCCACAATAATAGAAAAAATGCACCGACACTTACTTGGAATCCAAGCATTCAACATCGAGTGGAAGATGGACCAGACTTCTTTTGCAAGAAAATGATCAACACTATATAATTAGAGAAAGGGAGAGTCCTTGCATGTTTTCAATAGGTACTCTATGTTAGGTGCTCTATCTACCATTGTATTGGACATGGAAATCAAGGTGTGCCTTAAAGAAAAAAAAAATATTTTCCCTTCTCAGAAACAGACCAGATTGAACTCTCCATTAATCTCAAGTACTGAGAATAATACTTAATTGTCCGTGAGATACCTATTAGACTGGTGCCTAGACAATAAAATTTTAAAAAGTACTCTCATGTTAAGCTCTTTGGTGGACATTTTTTTCATGTTCTCTTTTCTCTCTAGCATCCTGATGATGGATCATGTAGTATGATTCCGAAACGTTGATGTAAAAAAATTATACACAATCAAATCCAGAAATTTGATAGCACATTAGCATGGATTGTGGAAATCTAATAGATCTCATACTCTCATTCATCTGGTCCATTAATCAGTGTAAAATGTAGTGTTCCAAGCACATTTTTCCCAGTTGGAACATGGCAATACAATAGCGCACACTTCCCATAATTTTTGTGCACTTATCAATCATTCACAGGTCTGTATCAAAAACGTTATATTCTTGTTTGGCATTCAAGCATTCATTACAGACAGAAAGATAGAGCAGACTTATCTTGCAAAAAGAAATTAAAAATTACATGATAAGCACAGTAACTTTTTTGACCAGAAAGCATTGAGATCAGTTATGAGTTACTTTATAGAGCAGAAAATCATCACACCACCATGCAATTTTAAACCATCAGAAATAAGTTGGATAGGGGAAAGCAAAAATGTACAATCTTTGATAACATCTTAATGGTTTTAGGAAATCAGAAGCAAAAAATATTTTGAGCCATAAGGAAATGCAAATGAATACACAAATCAAATACTTTGGCCCCTATAATTTGATTATAAGATTACACAAATAAAAGCAATGTATTTTTTTAATATTTGTAAGTAGTGCAACTACTTATGTGCTTCCTTTTAATTTACTTTTTATACATAAAACTAATTACATTTTAAACATTCTGTGATGTTTATCTAGTAGAATGTACAATATGTTCAAGCATATATTTTCCTATCTCTTAATAACAAGACATTAGACTATTAATATGATTGTGACAAATTTGGAACATTATTTGAAGAGGATTATATTCTATGAGATAGTTTTGGAAGGATGATATGATGGACTAGAGGAAGAAAGTGATTTATTATTTTATTTAGGATTTTATTATTTGGATGAAAAATCAGAGGATGATTCAAAGTATTGATACAGGAAATACAATACAATTGAAACATTGATGCAAAAAGTTCTCATTCGCAACCCCTATAATATCCTAGTTATATAATAGGGCTTTAGATAGTTATTAAAAAACATATCTTCTTTTCAAGCTCTCTATTATTCTGATGATGGATTCTCAATTTATGCCAGTGCAATACAAGCATATGATTTGAAATGTCAATGCAAAAAAATTCTTCTCCCTTAACTCTCTGTTATACTAACGATAGAATGTGATTTAAAATGTCAATCTAGAAATGTTTATCTCTAACTCTATATTATACTAATGACAAAATGGGATTTGAAGTGTTGATGTAAAAAAATTCTTCTATTCTAACTCTGTATCTTGATGATAGAATCTAAGACAACGAATTACACATTACTTCATTTTATGTTGCATGAAAGTTGGCCCTACATAAGTGCATTTAGAAATTTTCTGTGATACTGTACAAAATTTGCAATACAGTTACTCCTCTATTTGAGAAGTATTTTTAGAAATAAAAGGTGTTGTTGATGTGGTGACTATGATGAGGGTGCAATAATAATGTGTGGAGCTTGACCAAAGACCAATTTTGCATATAATAATATGAATCATCATCTTCTATTATTTAAGCAGCGCCGAAGACCAAGCTTAGAGGGATTTATGTTGCTTCACTAATGTTAGAGTAGAATTAGAGTTCTAAAGAAGTATTAGCCATAGATCAAGTTGATAGTGCTAACAGATTTACAACAGTTATTCTAGAAAACAAAATTTTGGAAGCTACAGTTAGTTCATATTTAAATCTCCAGATCTCCCCAAGCTCATCAAGCTCATTAAAAATAAGAGTATTTGGATATCGTGTCCCACCACTACAAACCATTATAATTCTGCCATTATACATTAAAATTCCCAAGATCTGATGTAGTTTACCTTACATCCTTGGTAGAACCCAGAGATACTTGATATTGCCATCTCTATTCAAATCACAGACAAAGACATATGTCCCATCTTTAGAAACCCAATAGATTTTTTGGTTCTGCATGAAAATGCTTGTAAAAAGCCAATTGACATATAGTCATAAGACCTTCTATTCTCGAAGGGAGCATCTCTTATTTCCCTTCTCTTATTCACAGATTTATAAATCAGAACAACAAATTTCTTACTTCTAACAAGGTAAAGATTTCCAATTATAAGGGTTACCTGATAGGTTTTTGTCTTGGGATCACAGTTGAGATGAACAGCCACATCATCATTATAATCTTTTATGTAATATGAAAGTTTGGTTTCTCTGTTCAGTCTTACATCTTCAATATAATGGGATTGCATATCAATGGATTGACCACTTGAAGATTCCCATTTCTCTTACAGCTATACACCAAGAGGCCTCCATCTCCAGCTCTTAGACACCACTGCAAGTCACTACATCTCCAGTCTTCATTAAATATCTACTTGTACCTTTGTCTTCTATTGACATCATAGAAAACAAGACCTTTGGAAGATCCAATAGTTTCATCATAAAGTTCCATCACCAGCCACCTTTGTGCATTGCCCTGCTTCCATAGATTGTGAAAGTAAGAAGATCCAAAAATAGTACGTTGCTATGAAGTAGAAACTATTTGCATTTGGAACAATGTGGAGAGGAAGTTTGCAAAATATCAAGGTCAAGATTTCCTCTTGAATATGACATGGAAAAAAAAATTCTTCCCTTCCTTCTACTCTTTTGTTTGATCCATCATCACTGCTTGATGAAGCCTCCCCTCTATTTTCTATAACATTGGCCTCATCTATGAAATCTGTATGCTGACTGGTTCCATCTTCAATGTATGAGCCTTCTTCAAGGGTAAGCCAATTGGCATATGGTTCAATTGATCCAAAGTCACCTTTGTTTGGTGCAGCCATTGCCTTACCTTTGCTGTATGGAGACTTGCTTAAGCCTTCACCACTCCCCTCATTCTCTTAACTCGAAATGTTATCCAAGCAGATTTTCTTCTTCTTAATATTTTGGATGAACCTTGAATCGTCAAGTTCTTCCTTTGAAGCCATCTTTGCACTCAATACCCTAACAAAGTGGTAAATGGACTTTATGAGGCATTGTTTTTAGAGGACATTTTTCAAACTTCATTTGAGGTTCAATGTGAGATTTTTGGGAAATAAGCTATGTTAAAATGTTTTCTCAATGCTTCCACATCGTTCCATCATTTTTTTCATAATAACAATCGTGAATCTTAGGTTCATACAAAATTTTTAGATTCAAAAGAGGTTGCATGGTAACATATTTGTTTATGTCTTGGTAGACCTGGAAGCACCTACTAGGATGTTAAGGTAAATGATGAACACTGGAGGCCTACTATAAAAGTGGATCTCTCCTCTTTAAGAGTGGTCTTAGTCAATAATTCCATTGCCTTACCTTTTTTGGCTTTTAACCAAGGTTGTTGACTGATTTGTGGGTCAATTCAGTAGAAATAAAAATAAAATTTAATAACTAAATAAAGAAATACTAACAGAAATCAATAAAATATTAAAAATAACACTACAAGAAATTTGAAATGGCAAAGAGGTCAAAGGATTTAAGATCTAGAAATAAGGCCTAAAAACCACCCTTCCATTGACAGACATATACTCCTCTGTTACGCATTACTATTTTGTGTTTCAGTTTTACTGCACGAAACTTTTCTTATGCTTCAATTGCTTTAATGTGTGCCATTCTTCCTGGCTGGTTACTGTTCACTAATTCATTGTCCTTAAGTTGTTGCACTGTTTCGAAAGGAGAGTTTAATCATGTCTTACAAACTCAAATAATAAGCTTAAAAAGGCAAACCTTGAGACATGCATTCATTCATGTTGTGACTTATGGCAAAGAGGATACATAATTCTCTGCGAAGTTCTGCATACAATATATAAGTTTTTTTATTAGGGTTCTAGGTTACTTCCAATAATTTCATGCTTCCCAATCACTTTATATGATTCTACCTTTATATGCTAATTTAGCCACATTTCTATTGGGACATCTTTCATTGCAAATTGTTTTTTGTAATTAGTGCAAATGAGTAGTACTCATGGCTGTGCAAAGATTTGGGATGGAAGATTGTCACAAAGTGTTAAGTGAATGCTGCCTTTGTCAAGGCTCTTTAAGCAATGATGTTGGGGTGATATTAGAGTGGATGCAAAACTCCATTAATGGGTCTTAAATATATCTCTATATATGTATTATTGATACTCTAAGATGTCTGTGGGCATGTTTTGGAAGAGGGTAGCCAGCTCATCTCACGTGTTAATTTTGTAGTAGAATTTATAGGTAGTCTAAGGTCATCACTCTATTGTCAAATTTATATTCTGTTCTCCTTTTTTTCTTAATGTTGAGTATATTTTGTTGTTACAATACTTGGAGGATTCCACTCCAGTATTGCGTTTGGTCTATCATTTTGTACATTTTTTAGATATATTATGTATGTTTATCATTGAATATTTTGCTTGAATAGAAACTATAAGATCGTAAATCCAATGCAGCATTCACCTGATTTTTTGGTTCTACAGCTTTTTGTCTCCATTCCTCTAAAATTGCCTGCACTAGACCCTGCATGGAATTATCCGAACTCTGTACATTTCAAGCTTTGGCATTATCGGTGGTCACAAGAATAATTATGACTGATTTTTATGATTTATCTATGCTCATCGTACCTACTTAAATTCTTACCTTGTTATAAAAGACTGCATTGCACTATTGTTAATTAGTTCACGGCTTGATTTTTTGGTGGTACTATATCCAATACATTTAACAAGTTAATACATATCCAAACTAAATGTACTGGATATGGTGTTACATGTCTTTGGGAAAGGGAGGGCTCTGGTTTAAATAAATCCTATTTGCTCCTATACTTTTGCTTCCTTGCTTGTTGATTTATAGCTACAAACTAATGCTAAATGTACAATTTTTCACATTCATCTGCATATCTTTTCATTTTGAATTCTATACGGATTCCTTCATAAATTACAATTCAAGTTGTTTTATCAATCATTAAAATTAACAGTTAGAGCAAGCACTAATTATCTAATTGGAGATTTCTTAAACAGGAGCCTCAGTTAGGTAGATGGGGTTGCATTCAAGCTACTCGCAGTGGTGTTGCTTTGTACCCTATAGATATTTCATGATGAGCATGAGGAGAAAATTGGAATTATTGTTTCATATCTTTGTTGCTTCTCTCAATGATATGCCTGGTATGTACGTTAGTGTATAGGAGAACTTGGTGCTTGTCTTGGGAAATCCTTTATAGCAACACATTCTCCTGATTTGTCAATGTTTTCTTTATGTCTAAGGTCGTCTGCCACATTTCAAGTTTCAAGCACCAAGATAGTTTTGACCCCTAACTATGGCCGACTAGAATATTTTATTCGGGAATATATCAAATGTATTTTTAGGAAGTTGGCTTGGCATGAGACGTAGTGCAGAGAGAATTTTCTAATTTTGTCATCTCAATCTATGCATTCTTTTATTTGTTGTAAAGCCAATGTAATTTTGTAGTAGATATGAAAAAAATTGCTTAATGATTTAATCTTTTTAATACACCTCTAAAAGTTGCCTTCTTGAGGTCAATTTTGAGAAACCTGAATCTACATCAGGTGCCATGCAAATTCACCAAATTTTATCAAATTTTAGGTTATATCTAAATGGGCCTCGCAAAATAATTTTACATAGAAGGTGAATTGTATGGCCTATCAGTGCATGTCAAGTTCCTTAATTGTAGTTCTCGATTCCCTGTTATAAAATTGGGATTATTTGTGAGTGATGTGCACCCAATATCTATTTAGTGGAGTTGGATTCTACTGAACATTATGTATTTTGGCATTTCTCATATTTAAATTTTCTGTAATATAGAAAATGTGCTCGATCTTTACTTGTATCATAAAGAATTATGTCATCAAATTGTCAAATAAGGTGACTGACACATGAGGTCGGTAGTACAAAATTACATTAATGTCGCAAAAAATTAAAGAATGGATTTCACAACATAAAAATGCAATGTGTTGTAACATATAACTCACGAAACCATAATTAGGAGATGGTGATAAATTGAATGGTTGTATGTTACTGCATGTGTGGCACCTTTTATGCTGAAATCAATCATTGTATTATTTTTGGCATTTTAACCTTATGGTGTTATATAATGTGTAATGTAGATCAAAGTTAAATATGTAGTTCTTTGGCAGCTGAAGACCACATTGGACTGCACGGATGGCATCCTTTCCAAGTTTAAATCAATTGGTGTCAATTTTCATTGTAACTATATGTTTTATACTTTTTTCAATTTAGATTAGTGTTAAATTTGGAGTTCAAGTGCAATAAAATAAGCAATGGGCACTGTATGGCACACATGCAAGGAGTTACAATTCACCGTGGCTATTAGAGAATACAATGAGTGCCTGTCACAACAATAACCAATAGTATTCCACATTACACAAAGAAGTGAAGTTCCACTCAGTGGTAGAGAACTGCACACATCAGAATATTGCATGTGGGGTGAACTTTATGATTTTACATTTTGAGCTTATTTGCATGCTATTTCCATAGCTATACATTTGAAGATTGACAACATTAGTTGGCTTTTGATTTGCATGCTTTTATGCAAAGTCTTGTTGAGTCTATTGGTGCAAAAATAGTGACAATCACTTAAAATCATTGTTGTTGATGTGTAAGGGCATGACATAATTTGCTTCATCAAATTGTAAATGATGGCATGCACACACAAAAAATAGGCAAGGTTAGTTTCTCCATTCATCAAACCTTGAGATGAATAGATTTAAAGGCCTGGAGCAAAGATGAAGGATGACAATAATCCAAATTGTTTTCCCTAGGATAATGAAATAATGTTAATATCATATTCTTTGACTGATATAGAAAGTGAAAAATGAATTGATACTTTGCCAATTGTGGATGGTAGAGAACTTGTGCTCTTGTAAGAGGTCAAAAGTTCAAATCTATAGTGGGGAGGGGTTGTACACCTTATATTAAAACCATTAATATAAGCACAATAAGAATAGCAATCGACCAAAGAGTACTATCCTAAATTCGAGTATTGTTGAGGTAGAGCGTGCTTCGAGTACTTGAACAGTAGACTTGGTGAGCTGAATGAAAAAGTCAACTCGTTGAGGTGACTGGGTGAGAGTGACTTGGCGAGCTGACGTAGAGAGTTGACCTAGGGGATGGGCTTGGTGAGAAAACTTAAAGAGTCAACTTGGTGAGTGCACTTGAATTGTCAGCTTGGCGAGTAGACTTGGGGACTTGGTGGGACATGTGGGCGAGCCGACTTGGTGAGGCGACTTGGTGACATGAATTGGTAGGCTGGCTTGGCAAGCTGACCTTAAAGAGTCAACTTTGTGAGTGTACCCAAACATTCAACTTGGTGAAATGACTTGGTGGGCTTGGCGAGCTGACCTGGCGTGCATACTTGAACAGTAGACTTGGTGAGTTGACTTAAAGAGTCAACTCTTGAGGTCACTTGGTGGGGGTGACCTGGTGGGCTGACCTGGAGAGTTGACCTAGGGGGCAGACTTGGTGAGCGAACTTAAAGAGTTGACTTGGTGAGCATACTTGAATTGTCAGCTTGGCGAGCTGACTATGGGAGTTGGCTTGGCAAGCTGATATGGCGAGTCGACTTAAAGTGGCAACTTGGTGGTGCAAGTTGGTGAGCTGACTTATTGAGGCCACTTGGTGAGGCGACTTCACAAAGTGACTTGGTGAGCTAACCTACTAAGTATACTTAAAGACTAACCTTGATGAGGCGCTTTGGTGGGGTGACTTGATGACAAAACTTAAAGTGTCAACTTGGCATGCCGACCAAGTGATTTTACATGGTGAGCGAGCTTAGAGAAGCAACTGTATGGGGCAACTTCGTAAGCACAATGAGTGAGCCCACTTGCTGGGGCAAGGTGGTAAAACCATTGGGTGAGTCAACTTTGTGAGCTAACTTAATGAGTCAACTCGTTGAGGTGACTGGGTGGGGGTGACTTGGTGAGCTGACCTGGAGACTTGGCCTAGGGGGCGGACTTGGTGAGCAAACTTAGAGAGTCAACTTGGTGAGCGTACTTCAATTGTTAGCTTGGTAAGCTAACTTGGCCAGGAGCCGACCTGGTGATCTAACATGGTGAGTGGGCTTAAAGTGGCAACTTGGTGGGGCAAGTTGGCGAGCCGACTTAGCGAGGCCACTTAGAGACGTGACATGGCGAGCTGACTTGGTGAGCAAGCTCGATGAGCAGACCTAAAGATTGACCTTGTTGAGGCACTTTGGTGGGGTGACTTGATGACTGAACTCAAAGAGTCAACTTGGCAAGCATACTAGTACATTTGGGTTCATTTTTCGACATTCATTGATCAAATTTTTGACCCAATTTTTGACCAAATTTGACCAACCCATTGGTCAAAATTTATCTAGTCAAAATTTTGACCAACTCACTGGTACATGATTTGTCTCAATCATATAACTAATTATATATTTTTCATTTAAGTTACTGTCAGTTTTTTTCAAGCATTCTATAATATAGTTCACATGCCTTGCGTATGATATGACATTTTGCATGTACCCTGCACTCTCTCTCATTCGACTAATGATGGATTACATAGAATGATCTGAAACCATGATGCTAAAAAACACACAATCAAATCCAAAATGAACTTGCGCTACAAATGGATTGTGGAAATCTGATATTGGTAAAATTGCATGCATGTCTACCAGGACAATCACAACTTAAACATATATTTGTCCTAGTAGGCATGCATGCAAAATTAACAATATCAGATTTCCACAATCATTTGTAATGCAAGTTCGTTTTGGATTTGATTGTGTGTGTTTTTTAGCATCATGGTTTTAGATCACTCTCCATAATCCATCATCAGTTGGATGAGAGAGTGCAGGATGCATGCAAAATGTCATATCATATGCAAGACATGTGACTATTTTATAGAATGCCTGAAAAAAAATTTACACCTATCTGTTGGTAGAAATTTCTACCTTCGTTGGTCAAAATTTTTGACCTTCATTGGTCAAAATTTCTACCTTATTTGGTCAAATTTTTGGACCTTCGTCGGTCGAAATTTCTACCTTCATTGGTTGAAATTTTTGACCTTCAGTGGTCAAAATTTTTGACCTTCATTGGTCGAACTTTCTACCTTAATCCACGAAAATTTTTAACCCTCCTAGGTCAAAATTTCTATCTGGCTTAGTCAAAATTTGTGACCTTCATTGGTTGAAATTTTTACCCTTTTCAATCGAAATGTTTGCTTTCATTGGTCGAAATTTCTACCTTTATTGGTCAAAATTTCTACCTTTATTGGTCGAAATTTTGACCAATTCCTGCCAGAACTTGCACATGGCAATTGAGGTTTTTCGACCAACGTATTGGTCAAAATTTCAACCAACAGAAGGTTGGTCGAAATTTCGACCAAAAAAATTCTAACCAATGGGTTGGCCGAAGTTGGTCGAAGTTTGGTTGAAAATTGGGTTAAAATTTTGACCACTAATGGTCGAAAAATGGTCTCAAATGTAATAGTGTCTATTGTAGCAACATGAGAAGAAAGAAGATAATTATGTAGTGTTGGAAAATACTCCAAAAGATGATGTTCTAGCAATTCCTTGTGATGTGCAACAACCGTAACAAAAAATACGACACACCCTAGTGAATGTTAGATGGTCAACAAAGCTAAGTAGATCTTCAGAAAGATTTTTTTGTTCCTTGTATACTATTTTACTTACTAATGTTGGTGAACCTAATGTTATGATGATTCTATGTACGTGGATACAATGATTCAGTGGGAGTCTGCAATGAAAGAAGAATTGGACTCTTTGCTAAAAAATAAGACATGAGATTTATGCAAAGTTCGTCTAGGTAAAAAGGCTTTATAGAATAAATAGGTTTATAGGTTGAAAGAAGTCGATGGAGGTAAGAAAATATTTAAAGCTAGGTTAGTGTAAAAGGATTTGCATAGAAAAAGGGCATTGATTTTGATGAGATATTTTCTCCTATTATTAAAATGACTTCTATTGTCACTATTTTAAGTATTGTAGCTACTGAAAATTTGCAATTGGATCAGCTTGATGTTAAAATAGCATTCCTTCATGATTATTTGGATGAATAGATATATATGGCACATCTATAGGGATTTGAGGTCAAAGGTAAGGATAATTTAATGTGCAGATTGAAGAAAAGTTTATATGTCTTGAAGCAAGCACTTCAACAATGGTATCTGAAATTTGACAGGTTTATGTATGACCATGGATACAATAGGTGTCATTTAGATCATTTTGTTTACTTTAAGAGGTTGGATGGTGACAACTACATTATTTTATGTTTATATGATGATGATATGCTTGAGGCTAGGTCTAACATGGATCATATTAAGGGGCTTAAATGCCAATTAGCACATGGATCATCATACTAAGGCAAGATGAATTGCCAACTAATCAACAAAATCAAAGATATGATTTTGAATTTACTACAAAAACAAATTTCTAAAAAAACTAGAAAAAACAAAAAAAATCCAATTTCAGAGGTCAAGATGATATTTTAGGCTTCCACAAAAATGTCAAAATGACCACCTATTGAGCTAAGTTCATCGGCAATCCAAATAACTCCTTCTACTGCAGTTCTACCTCTAAAATTTCTCCCAAAACCCACATCTGAGTCAAAAGTTATGAGCCCTGAAAGTAAATCTCAACCAAAACCTACATCTGAGTCAATAGCCTTGACATTTGGATGCCCCTGCATTAGATTCACGACTACTCATAATTATGATACTTTCATAGGTTCACATCCTTTCAATGTCATTGATACCTTTTTGTAAAGTAACTTTCCTTATTTTCTTCAAATTACTTTCCACTTCCATTTTCCCTTTTTGAACTCCTTTGTTCTGCTCCTCTTTTTCTCCCTTGTAAAATAATCTCTCCTCCCTTTTATATCTTAATTTTAAGGAATCATGTCTATTTGATAAACATCTCTTGACTTTTAATTAGATTTAGTTAATTTATATTGTTCTATGTTATATTATTTACTTACTTATTTGTGTTTATTACAATTTATTATTAAATTCTTTTTAGAAAGTTAACATACTTTGTACAATATTCTCTCTTGTATTTAATTTTATTTCTTTATTTAGTCATTGAAATTTTATTATTTTTTAGTTATTTTAAATATCATACTAAATATTATTTCATTAATAATATAGATTAAATAATAATTATTACCTAGTATTATATTTTAGTATTAGTTTTGATATAAATTTATTATCATTATTTATTTGATAACATTATATTGTCTAATTATTATTAGAATTCTATCTTAAAATGGGGATATGATAGTTCATCCTTCTTTGAATTGTTTGACCTCAAGCAATTAGATAATTTCTTCTATTGAGTTAAAATATATTTCTTTTAGTCCAAATTCTTACATTGCTATGATGGATATATTTATATCCCTTCTTATAGTCATTAACTTTCTACATTAGTCTTTCATATAAATTGTTTGTCTAGATCCCCTTTAACCCTACAAGATGGCAAGATCATGCTCAGATATCACTTTAATGTCCCCACTATTAGGGTTAGTTTGGGACAAGTAATACCTGCAAAATAATGGTCAGAATCACAATAATAATACACTAAAATTATTATTCTACCCTCTAATTTAAGCCCAACCTTAAGGATGTCTCCAGATTCGGCTTCCTAGCTCATAGCTACCTTTCCTTCTTCCCGAGAGTGAAACCCTTAAGATTCTTCTTGGACATACATCCTTTATCTAAAGCTGCTCACATATGCATATGTTAACAACATCATAATATTTTGGCACATCAATCATCAGCCATGGAAAACAATAGAGATTTTAATATCCCTATACTTCATGCTTTGATACTAATTCTTGACCATGGTGAACAATGTAGATCTTAATATCTCGCATGCTCAATGCTTCGAGTTCACATTTCTTCTCAACCATGGAAGACAATAAAGACCTTAATGTTTCACATGCTCCATGCTCTAAGTCTCATTGATATCCATAGTGTTAACCCCATGAGACTAGTGGTGACTTTTGTGGCTGTCACTACTTGGCCTCACCTCCTTGGAGGTTAGGCTCAAGTTGGTCCCTGGTGGCTCCACCTACTATCATTAATGTGGGTTAGTCGTTTTCTTACAATGACACCAAGTGGGCTTTCCTCTAACTAGATTTAGCCATTTCTCCTCCTAGGGCTGAGGAAGATAAAGATAAGGATAAAGATGTTGTTGCTGCTAATGGTTGGGCTCCCCCTGAGCCAACTAATAAACCCAAGGATTTATGGGGTTCTCATGACAAAGACCCTCCTTCAGTTGGCACTGCTCTTGTGACCTGAAGTTTTTTATATTTGTTATATATTTTTTGATGAATAATTGATCTCTGGCCTTGGGCTGTTGGAACTCGTGGGGTGATCTTGTATCCCCTAACCCTTTTTTTTTGAATTTTAATCTTTAAATTTTTTAATTAATGTAAAAGGTTTATTCATCAAAAGGTCACAACACTTCATAGTTATAATCCTTTCAAAAAGTCACAACACTTGATAATTAAAATCCTTTGGAAAAATCACAATATTTTTGAAGAGTCACAATTATTTTTCATTATGACCCTTTCAAAGGTTCACATCCTTTCAATATTATTAATACCTTTTCATAAAGTTGCTTCCTTGTTTTCTTCATATTACTTTCCTCTTCAATTTTTCATTTTTGAACTCCTCTCTTCTCCTCTTCTTTTTCTCCCCTCTAAAATAAACTCTCATCCCTTTTATATCTTAATTTTATCAAGTCGTATCTATTTACTAAAAAACTCTTGACTATTCATTATTTAGTTAATTTATATTATTCTATGTTATATTATTTATTTATGCTTATTATTTTTTATTATTTTAAATTATATTTAGAAAGTTAACATGCTTTCTACAGTATTGTCTCTTGTATTTAATTTCATTTCTTTATTTACTCATTGAAATTTAATTATTTTAAATATCATACTAAATAGTATTTCATTAATAATATAGATTAAATAATTATTATTTCGTGGTTTTATATTTAGTATTAGTTTTAATATAGCTTTATTGTCATTATTTATGTAATAACATTCTATTATCTAATTATTATTAGAATTCTATCTTTAAATGGGGATATTATAGTAGCACTCATAAATTTCACATTTTAAAGATGTTTCCAATTAGAAACTTCATAAAAAGTCATATAAATAAACAAATTATCAAAAAAACTCATGATAAACTATGTAGTGTTAGATAAACTCTCACTAAAGAGATTTGTAAACTTCAAGAAAAATTTAACATTTTAGGGGAGCATAACAAATATTATGTTATGTTTTTCCACTAAAAAAAAAACCATTTTTTGTGCTCCCCCTTTTTAGGACATTAATTTTACCCATTTATAAATAAAGTACTTTAGAAACTAGATTCAACACAATACAACTCGTCTTATTGTTGTATCTTTAAATTTTGAGACTATCGTCAATTTCTTGTCAAAGTTTAGAATTTGTTGATTTCAAGAAAAAATGGTACTTACATTTATAGTTTTTGTGCCTCATCATTGTGTATACACCTAAATATATATATTGGAGAATTGGAAGCAACCATCTTACGGGTTGATATATCATCATTATTAAGAGATTGTCCATCCATTGGAATAGTTAAAGCAACTGCTAAGGAAGAGGAACAACGCAAGAGAAAAATACATCATGTATCAACTCTTTAACCTACCCATCACAAGGCTTGTCCATCAATACTGAATGATTAATAATCAAAGGTTGAGGTAAAGCTAGAAAAGGAGCTACAACTTGCTCCATCTTATCCCCCCTAGACATCCCAAGGGACACAAATAATTATATTAGCATCTTACCCATTATTCCTTTTCTCAACCTACTCTTAGGTATCCACACATTTTTCACAGGTTGCTTTGCTTTGGGATTAGCCTTAGAAAAGAAAGATTTAGACTAATGACCTATTTTTAAAAAAAAATCAAAATAGGTAAAGGGTTATATTCAAAATCTATAACTTGTGGTTGATCTCCTCATCTATGAGATTGGAAGATTGAGATATATTATATTAATGTACAACTTACTATATAATTTTATGTGGGTTCTAATCAAAATATGAGGCTATTTTTTCCCACTTCCTTTAATGTAGTTTGCCAATGGATTGTTCTACAAGGGTTTTGGGGTTGCACCTCCATAATGGAATCAAGGGAGAATTACCTTACAAGGTCAAGGGTATTTCCCCTTGTGGGGTCTTGGAGTCTTGGAGCAGAACCTCATGTGTGCTTCCTTTCACAATATAGGGTGGGGTCAAGGGGAAAATCCCCACAAAGCCAAAAATAACTTTATTATTATAAAAGGTATTAGGAGTTATTTTTCTATTGGACAACATATTGTTTCCCTAATATTGTAAGCAATGTAAGTCTTTTACAAAGAGGCTTAGGGATAAGGATTATATAATGTATGATGATTTAGTAGCTTCTTGTGGCTATATTGATTTGAAAGGGATCGTAGATAGTAATTGAGTTTAAACCACTAGATAATGATATTGGACTCATTATTTGGTAGATGTAACCCAAGGATTGGTTGGATCACATTAAACATCATGTCCTCTATTTGATTATGTCTACTTTATTCCTTTTTTATATTGGTTATATATGCATGCAATTATTATTTTTGTCTCTCTAATTCTAACACCATAAACCATTCTTCTCTATATGAGAGATAATGAATTCTTTATCACTAGTTTTCCAAAACAAGTTACAATGCCTCTACAAATACCTTCATTCAAAATTCTAGAGGTAACCCAAGCTGTCAAACCCAAATACATGACATTAGAAGCCCAGGATAAAGAAGAAATATTAGGCTCCCAATGTTTAAGAGCCAAGGAAACCTTATGAAATGCACAGGGTCCTCTAGCTAAGACTTCCAATAGATTTTTTTTTGCAAGTGAATAAAAAAGTAAATAATCCTATTAATAAAATCAAATACGCCAACTTCTCACAGTCTTACATTTTCAAGAATCCAGTGGATGAACTTAATCAACATTAGGTCTAGAATTCTCAATGGATAGGCTACAAAAGTATCTATTCAATGCAACACAAGGTAAATGGGCTTCCTTTTTCTTTTTGATTTGAACTTGAAAAGGTCTAGCTTAGGTTTATTTTCATGATGGTTTCCCTACAAGATATAATATAATGAACCGACCCCATAAAAATTATTCCCATATCATTACTTTTTTATTTTCCAACCAATGAAATAGACCAACACTAATGGGGATCTATAATAGACATACTAGAAAGATCCATCCTCACACCACCAACCCCCACATCAATAATCTTGGAGATACTTTCTACTAAATTTGACTAAGAAGAATCTAGACTAAAATAAAAATCCCTAGAAGATTCCTTCTATCCATCTATACAACATCTAGATTCCCTTATAACAATACTGACTCTATTTCTTTCTCCTCTAGTATTGAAATTTCCTCTCTCTCCCATCACGATTTACCATCTCTAGAGTTGGTATACATGACTTTTTACATTATTTTTCTACTACCTTAATTGACTCCATAAAAAACATCATTATTCATTTCCTTTTCTCCAAGGGGAATATGTTCATAAGGATTATATAACCATGACAACTATGGTATCTATATCTCTTAGATTTGTTTCTAGGTCAATTCATTTTTTAGAGCTATAGTGACATTTCACAATTAAGGAACTCTCTAACTCAATCATCAAAAATGATAAAATAATTGAAATAAAACAAGGACATATAAAATATGGGGGGCTGGTTTAGCTTGGGTCAGAGTTTTTATGGACTCGTTGATCAGTATGTGTGTAGAAGTGGTGTTGAATTCAGCTTCTTGTGGTTGTTAGTGGCAAGAAGTTGAGGAAGGATTCTTGGAATCAGTTGTTGCTCTTAGGAAGAAAGAATGGTTGATTAGAGGGGACCAAGGAGAAGGTGATTAGACTTGACAATGATTAGAGGTGTTCCATAGCATCTCTGAGATTGAGTTTTCTTGCTAATGTAATTATACAATGATGTATGATTTTCCACTACTTCTATATTTTAATTTATTTATTTATTAGTGAAGAAAAACAAGGTGATATACAACTTATAATATTTAGACATTTTTTCTACTCACTATTTGTGATTTTATATTTGTATTGTTAAAATTTATTTAATATTTTGATTTGTCATATAAAATTATAGATTAAATTATGTATTTTAACTTCATAAAGAATTAATTAATCCACTTAAAAAATCCATATTAAAATATATATAAAGATGGTTCATAAATTGATAAACATACATATTTCATTTCTTACTATAACTACCTTTAAAAAAAAAAAATTATGTTTTTATTTATTTAATTCTGAGTCGCCCTTATTTGTAATTGATCATTAGACTTTTCTTAATCCGTTACTCTTATTTAATTATGCAATCGAGTGGCTGTGGTTACTATTCATGCGACATTCTCTTTACCTATTTTAGTCGTGGTTAGAAGGCTTGTGCGTGCGTTCTTGTTGAAAGCTTTACCTACATATATGCTTTATCCATATGGTCGAAAAAGTTGTGCTCTCTACTCTTTTACAATCTGGTTGATGTTTCAGATGCCTTCCTTTTCTTATGCCAATTCAAATGTTTCTCGTCAATAAAGATAACATGTATCAAATTTGTCCAATACCCTAGAACGAAAATATTTATATAGATTAGCATACGTTGCATTTTAATTTTCTGTAGATAGTCTAACCGACTGAAACAAATGTAATTGCAGTACACGTCTGCTAGAAATTTACCGGACTGTTTATTCCTAGCTTTAAACGAAATGAGAAAATGGTTTCCGATCATACACAAAATAACAAAGAGATCTTACTATAGAGGAGGTTTTATTGCATGGTGCTTGACAAGTTGCTTAGAGGTAAGATTAGATGTCAATCGTCAAGCCAATCTAGACTAAACTGTGTTTCCACAATTTCAACTCTAAGCTGTGGAATAGAAATGCTTTTTGCCCACAACCATTGCTTCCCAATCTTCTCATCACAGATAACTAGCTTGAGGGAACTCAGTTCAGAAATAGATCTTGGCAACCTCGTTAGACGTGAACATTCTCTCATATCAAACTCACTTAACTTCTTTAGTTGCCCTACCTCCTCGGGCAGCTCTCTGAGCCCCTCGCAGAATGAGATGTCCAGACATTCCAATAGCCGAAGTTTTCCTATTGATGGTGGAAGCTCTTTTAGGTCTGGCAAAGCTGATAAATTTAGCATTCTCACAGAGCTCATATTCCCAAGCTCATATGGTAACTTCTGAATCTGGTGGCAATTGCTAATAGACCACACCTGGATACAAGGCATATAAAAGAAGCTAAGAGGCACCTCCTCCAAGTTACTGCAGTGACCAATGTTAAAATCCCGAACCTTCTTACTGTAAAATGTTGCTGCATATTCAGAGCCTACGCATAAGCTTAAAGAGAGCTTCTCTAAGTTGGATGGTTCTTGGCTTTGTTTTTGAACAAAGGGCACAATCAACCTTTCGAAGCGGATGCTCTTGAGACTAGTGAGTGAAGATAAAACATCTTGACCTTTTATAGTTGCCTTGTTTGTCCCATAATTCAATACCATGAGAAATTTTAGACTCTTCATGGATTTCAGAAATGGAGGAAGAAAGTATTGACTTGAAGAAAACAGTAACAACAGAGCCTCTGTCTCAGGTAAATCCATCTCATACCAATTGTTTGCCTCAATGGGGTCTGCATGAATAGATCAGAAAGGAATTCAGATTACATACTTGATCATGTTGGTTGTGTCTATTAGCTGTTTGGGTTCACATAGATCACTTTGCTTGGATCAACGTACCTGTGTGAATGGCGAGCACTTGAACATCACATGAATGTTTATTCAGCAACTCCCGCTTTTCGGGTGAACTATGATCCTTCCCATCCATCAGAAATCTTTTCCTATGGATTACACCGTTGCGGCATCCCAAATGGAGGGCCAGTTCATGCATCATACTATACTGAGAAAAATATAGCTCCGAGGCATTTCTGTATGAAATTGCTACTCTTCTCCTGAAAAATGCTACTAAGTCAGCTTATATGTTAAGAAGGATTATAAAAATGTCCGGTACAGAAAAGGAAAATACCTTGGAGTGCTTGTCAAATCCAACAGATTTCTGCTTGCAAGATCTGATAAGATGGACAACGCGTCGTGCCTTTGTAACTTCCTCACATAAACCCATATATCCAGTAATGCATCTGCACAGATTTTCCGGTCCTTTGGAAATAAACCTAAGTCTAGGAAGCATTCCTTTGCTATGTCATCCAAAGAATTGATACTGATCTATAACAATCGAATCAGCCCATTTTTGTGATAATCTGATATGGATACTCCTTTAGAAATCTTCTCCTTTGCCCTCTCCCGAATATCATTTCATTCTCCATGTAAACTGCTTCCGATCACCTTTAGGGCAAGTGGAAGGCCGCCACATCGCGGTTGCACCTGTAACCGAAGAAAGATAACAAAAATGTTATAAATGATCAGTTGGAAGAAGAAAGAACTTCTTACAACATGTAAGCCACAATTATAAGCGAAAATATTGTTTCACCTTAAGGAAGATTTAGAAATCTGTACTTCAATATTATATTAGATCTAATTATTCAATTACTTGGAAGAAACATATGTTAAACTGATAATTCATTTTATATAATTATCTCCAGTCTTAAATATTGGCTACTTGCTAATAAAATATCATCCGCCACGAAACATCCAATCCGAATTCTTAAAAAGAAAGCCTTATTCCAGGTCTTTCAGAATTCTTAAATATTTAATTTTTTCTTTGCAATGATGTTGCTCTTTCAATAAATTCTTCTAGCATTAGAACTATGGTGATGCTATATGGTCGTATGTTCCACAATGACAATGATATTATTGGAGAATAGGAATAAAGTAGCACAAAATTAAAAGCAAGGAGAACCGTTCAAAACACGATGCAATAATTAATGGAAAGAATTGTATAACTACCCCACTATATTTTCTTTTACGGTGCTCGGGATTGATGGCTGTCCAAAAGCCCAGAAACAGAAAAGTGACAGCGCATCCTCTGGGCACAATAATGGCAATTGATAAAGTCGGGTATTTGGACTTATTGGAATAGTGGAATTATCTCTGGTTGTTACAACAGTTTTGTACCCTGGGCCTTCAAATAGTAGATTTTCCAAATTTTCTCTGGACCACACATCGTCCAAAATCACCAGAGTTGGTTTCGATTGACTCAAAATAAATTGTCGAAGCTTCATTTGTATATCTCTGACATTCTGAAATCCTGGGCTCTTCTTTGCGGCAATCTTCTCCCACATAGTCTCTAGAATCCCCTTTAAGTTTAGGGTTTGTGAGACGCTAATGAAAAGGACATTATCATGGAAGTATTCTGCCATGATGAAAGCATAAATTAATTTTATTGGACATTATCATGGAAGTATTTTGCCATAATAAAAGCATAAATTAATTTTAATGTAAGAACGTTACCATGCACCAATAGATTTAATAATATCTAAACGAGACCATTATTACAAATATTTACCTTTGATTTGAGGATCATTGCAGAGAGCCAAAGCAAGAGTAGTTTTTCCTCCGCCCCCTAAGCATTGCAACCCAACGACTGACACGTCCCTCTTGAACAGCAGTCCCCTCAAATCTCCAATACATTTGTCGAGTCCCACATAAAACTGAGATCTTTCAGAAACACCATATGCAGAGGCATCTACTATTTCGGAACTGTTGATAAAAGCCATTTGTTGAACTCTTTGCAGTTTGAACCTTGATATTACTGATTTTTCAGATGCTTCACCCTATAACTACTCTGTAGACCAATGGATTTCTTCTATACAACGATTAGATGTCTTACGAAGTCCCCGCGCTAGTTTCCATGAAATCTGTCATGAATTTGAAAGGAAATGCAAGGATCTATTCGTAGGCCATTTCCATGTAGGAATACCAACTCATTTTTCAATTAGCGTGCACCCTTAGATATGCATTCCAACTAGATTTTCCATGAGGAATTGTTCTCAGAATGGAGGGAACTATTTTTCTTCCACGTTTTGTTCGTCCATCGTGCTTCTTACTTGGAGAGTGGGAGGAGAAAAACTCTTTCGAAGTTAGTCAACGTATTTTTGATATTCATGTTTCATTATTTAGGTTTATCATATTATATCTTAAATAAATCTATCTAAAGAACGTATATAGATATCCTTTACAAAAGTATTAAAATTTAATTTACAATACCTAAAATAAAAAAATTGATGATTTATATTGCCAAACATTATAATTATTTTGTTTATAAATAAATTTGAAATTTTGACATGTAGATGGTTGTCAAATTTAGCGTAGAAAAATAAAAGTAAACATTAACACACCCACACCATCCCACTCCACCCTTTTTGCCATTGTAGAAGGTGTTGGCTAATCTCCAAACAAAATGCACCAAAGACAAAAAAAAGGTCAAATATGATTCTTTTCAGATTCATGAAAACAACGAAATTTTCTCAAAATTTTGTTGTTTTCAATCACAAAATATACAGATCCTTTTCATTGAGAGAGAAGGATTGAAGGTTATCATTTAAGTGAATTACTAAAAGGTATAAGTTTTTAAAGAATTTTGCAACCAACATCTATAAGCGATAAAAATAAGTAAAATACAATAACACAAAATAGAATATAAGGTCAATATTCATTAAGCTGAAAAACAGGTCTACATATAGATGTGAATGATTGGGCCAAATAAGAAGTTGAACCTAATGCTTCAATGAGTGGTAGTGAGTTGCTTCCCACTTAGCTAGAATGAGGTGTTAAAATAGAATCAACACCTCTCTAGATAAGATTAAATATACTAATGCCCCTTAAAAATATATCTTAGGAGGACAAGATTAAAATTTAAAAAAAATTGTCAAGGCTTATGGTCTCGTACTTAAATTTTATCAAACCACATAGAAATATATCAATGATTTTCTTCTTCACTACCTGCAAGCATTGAAAAGAATCTCTGCTTAGGGATTTCTATTAATAAGAGTATTATAAGCTCATTCCTAAAGGAAAGAATTAAGACACCAATTTAGGATGGCATCCTATTGCCTTTCTTGATCCATATAATATTAAATTTCAAGCATTAGCCATCGATATCAAATTAGTTGCAAAAAATATTTTCCATCCTTGAGCCTCTACATCGTTGATTCTTTTCAATATAATGTAAGACACCATCTAGACACATCTTAACCATGGAATATGTGACTCTATAAATAGTTGATAGTTTTAAGGAATAATGAAAAGTATGTATACAATTATAGTCACAAACAATTTTTGAATTAATTCATCATCATTGTAAATTGAAAACATTTTCAAAGTCTTTATATATATATATATATATATATATATATATATATATATATATATATATATATATATATATATATATATATATATATATATATATATATATATATATATATATATATATATTTATTTATTTCATATGGAAGATCAATAATATTTTTATATCATATTTATCGATTAATAAACTAATTAGCATTACATAAAATATGTGGAAACTATTTGATCTAATGTATCCTTTCAATTCGATTTCATTTTCCTAGAAAGATCTCTTCCAATTATTACGTATGAAGAAATAAAGAAAAGTAAAAGGAGAATGTTGTCATTTGGCTCATAATAATTTATAACCTTCTCATGACCTTTACTCCTTTAATGTTTTATATTTTGAGTATTATTTCTATTATTATGGGATTCATTTTTGGATTGGAAAACATGATTATTATTTAAGCCAATGTGAACTCCCACATAATAAAAAAATTTATTTGAGTAATTATTTTTATATATGGTTAGGAATTTAATGTCTAACTTATTAAAATATTATAGTACAAATTAATAGTGTATGATCTCATCTATTATAGATAGATCTAAAAACAATAAACTAATAATATTGTAATGATAAGTATAAGAATAGATAAATAATATCTCAACTAATTAGAGAAATTTTTTTTCTAAATAAAGAGATAATAAACATGAATTGAATGGAGTGTCATTATATTATATCATAATTTTAAAGTTTACAAAGATGACATTTTATATTAATTTTATTGTTATTTCATACTGGTATAGATGATCATTTAATTCATTATAAGATCAATCCACTCTATATATCAATCCCATTAACTCCATCTAAATAAAAATTGTGAAAATATGTTAAGAAAATGTAGATTGACCTTGGTTTCTTATATTTTAGAAGATTCTTAATAGTGAAGTCAATCGTGCTATCTATATATTTTCATAGAAATTGTAGCATGAAATCCAAATTTAATATTAGTTTTATATATGAAAGACCATTGATACTCTAAATTATAAAAAAATAATACATGGCTTATGTAAGTTGGATCCTACATTGTCAAACATGATTTTGATGAATTCAAAGGGTAGACATTAGAAATAATGGCTTTTCATCACCCATGCTACCAATTTAATATAATAGTGACAAATTTTATGATAAACCAAGCATTGATCTAAACCACCCCATGAGCATGTCAAGTTTTGTTTTTTTCAGTTTGAATGCATTTCTATATATAGAGAGAAAACCTTTGAAGAACAACTTGAAGGATGGACATATGTTTATTAGTACTTGTAGTGATTTTATCATGCTAAATTACTTGAATTTTGATAGGAATGGAATAATTCCTTGGAAATTCCATTTTCAATTCCTAAACAATGAAATTTTGATGTGTTATGAGCGCTTGCCTATTAGGTACACAAGCTTGAGTAGGTTTGTTATGCCAAATTTTTTTTGAAAGTCGACATTGGATCATTAGGGTTAAATTTTATACTTACGTCATCTCATTTTGAGTTGTTATTACTTGTTTTATTCCACTTAAACATATTAATATCACCATTTAGACTATGTTCGAGGCAAGTCATCTACAAACTATTGTGTTATTATTGGCATGAAATTTTCGTCCAACTACACAAATCAAGTAATCTACATTCAAAAGGCCAAAGCATATGACACTAATTTGTAATATGATTCACAAAGTCTTATTCAAAAAGTCGTAACAATTTATAATAGTATAAGATATAATTTAGTAACTACAATTATTATTATACCACCAGACTCATCTTGATTTGAAATTAAGAATACACATGATATAATTAAAAAGAAACTAATATTAATCCAATAAAATTTCTTCCTTAATCTAAAGTACATAAATTAAAAATATTTAAAAAGATTATAGAACTTATTAAAAGTCTAATAACTAAATATTAAAAACAAAGAGAAAAGAAAAAGAAGAAGAAATATGCAATAGGTTTTTAGCGCAATATATTGTAAATATTTAAAGGATTATCCTAATTAATAGGTAAACCTAGGAGGAGTTGACGTTATAGAAGATTTCTCTATGTTCTCACATTTAATGGAAAATTACTTTTTGAACCCGTTGAATAAAACAAACTACTTTAAAAGTGGACTTCCGAGAGGGTGAATGGAATGAAGTCCGTCGACTTCAAACCCAATCTACACGACACTAAAATTTGTACCAGTCAAAGTAGTGTCCTTCCGTGATTAGTGATAAAACGGAATGAATGCCGGGGAGTATACGAAAATTGAGAAATTAACTTTATGTAGATTTCTTCACGTCTACGCAAGAATACATATTTCCTTGAAGCTTCAGTAGTGCCGAGTCGTCTAAGCTTTGCCACCTCTATTTCGTATAAAAACCACACGTTCATTAGCTTTGCCTTGGAAGAAACAACATTAGAGCGACATTAGAGCTCAAATTGGGAAGGAATTGAATCCATCCAGCTTCAGTGGCCTCATACAATACAAAAGCATGCAGTAGCTTTTCACCCGTTCTTCTTTTCTTTCCTTGTAGCTCTTTTCTTTGGTTTCTTTCATGCCTAATAAAATGCATTTCTCGCATTATTTTTAGTTTATTTTCTATTTTTAGCCTGTTGTTGTAGCTTAGTTTACTCTTGTTCTTTGCCTAATGATAAGACATGAGTATATTGGGCGTTTCTACCATCAGGCTTGAATGAGCGTGTTGATAAATGTAGCAAATTGCATGGATTTTAGTCTTGAGTAATCTATGTTTACCGATGTGCATTCATTAATATTTATTTATGTCAGTTCCTCACCTAGTTCAGAGCAGTTCTTAATCGGAGCCTTCTATTGGATGATTAGTGATTGAATGTGACAAGATCTTATTTGTAAGTTTTCTGAATTGAGTATAGTGTAAGAGCTTTATGTCGTAAGCTCATCAACATTTTGAATGCGCATAGCGGCCTCTATACATGTGGGTTTCAGAAGAAATCTCCTGCCGCCGCACGAATATTCGGAATCGGGCCATCCGTATTTCCTTCTTCCCATGTCAATATTGTACGGTGTGGTGTCTCGATCAAACATAGCCTCAATTGTAGTCAATGTCAAATCTGCCGTGAAATGAAATTCCAAGAAAGCGGTGAGAAGTTTCGCAGAGGTGTAAGAAGTATGTGTTTCTTCCGGGGAGAATTGACAACATATCGGCAAGAAATTAATCACGACGGTGATGATCGGATGGAGATTTAGAGTGCTATTTGAAGATGGATGTGTTCCTAATGATCTGAACTATGATTCAGGATTACAAAACCCTATGTGAAACCTGCTGTAATGCTAATTCTAATTCGAATAGCACAATTTCAGTACAACAGATTCGGCAAGTCAAAAAATGATCCATTCAATTGCAAAATATTGTTTATACAAGTTGATGGATCCCAAAGGTCATCACTATCTCTTGGAAATAAAAAGAAGAGTCAAAAACATAATTAATTACAAAATAAACTCTTACAACTATTAAAAACTATAAATATCTACACTAAAAATTACATTTACTTGTAGAAGTCGTAACTTTCTACTCGTAGCTCAAAATCACGAACCATCAGAATTTCTAGAAAGGTCTTATAAAGTTCTACATTTAGTGTCCGCAATCTTACTTATTGCTTCTATCTCTTGGTCCTGCCAAGATTCATAACTGCCCTAGAGGCCTCTGAAAATGCAAAATACTGGAACATAAAAAATACTGAAAAAATAGATTTTGGTATTTTCTCATTTCTTCTTTTGTCGGCCTCTTGTGGATCATCATGGACCATATTCTGATCATTCCCCCCTATTGAAAGGAAATGAGCCACATTGCATCCACACTATGTAGTAGGCGTGGAAGGTGGATTTGATTTTGTTCATGTGTAAGCCACTTCCCCTAATGAACAAACAAACTTGTTGTTATCACATGATACAAGTATATAGTCTACTAATTCTCCACAAAATGGAAAGATTGACTTCTCCAGAATTTGGTAAGATTGGGATGGATTAGCCACTTCTGGATTTAATTCTATATGGTTAATCTCTTTAGCAACACTTACAATTTCTAGTAATGGAGGAATATAAGGCTTCAATAGTTCAATATTAAAAATTGGGTGAATACCCAAGAATGGTGGAAAATTAAGTTCAAATCCATTTTCATCAACTTGTTTGATACTCTTGTATGGACCATAACGAAGGGAAGCTTTTTATGAGGTCCTTGCAATGTCTCTTGAAAATGAAACCATACCTTATCCTCAATCTGAAAAGTATGAGGAGTTTGATGTTCATCATGCATTTGTTTATGCTTCTTAACGATCCACTCCAAAATCTCATGAACCTATTACTACAAATGGTGAATTCTATCAATGAGCTTAATTACTTTTTCCTTCTCTTTATCCAATCATGGGGTCATATTAGGCTACATAGATGGGATATAAATATTCATTGGTGTCAATGGTTGATATCCAATGCAAAGTTCAAAGGGGCTATGACCAGTTGAACTATGAATTGCCCTATTGTAGCTATGTTGTACATAAGGAAGAATTCATTCCATGTAGGAGGATGTTTTGTTGCAATGGACATGGTGGTATGAGAATTATATACCATTCTTTTCTCATCCTCAAAAAAAATCATTAATATCACAAATACACTAGTTTGGGAATCAATCTTCGACATTGTTTTGGACTAATCAGAGATGCAAAGTGAGCAAGACTCACATCTAGTATTTGATACTTTTGTTCATTCAATTTGATTATCACACTTCTTGGCCTAGATTCATATGCCCCATTGTACTAATACATGTATGATTGTCCTAATAAAATATCACACACATCAAGACTAGCTACATCATAGATCACCTCATCCTTGAATAGTTTTATGGAATATGAAAAATGAGATTGCTTAGTTACATGAATGTCTTTTCCTTGGCTTACTCATCCCATAGAATATGGCTATGGGTGTGATTTTGTCTTCAAATTTAGTCCTTTTATAGTCTTAATAGATATCAAATTATTTTGGCTACCACTATCAACAATAAAATATAAAACTATTCCTCCTACTCACATTTGTGAATGAAATAGTCTCTCCTCATCATCCCTAGAAAATTCATTTTATGTGATCATTGTGGCATATGGGTCAGCTTCAATGATTTGGTCATCTTCTTTTTGTTTTCAAAAATATATTGCCTCATGTTTAGTAGTTTCTTCATGGGCCTCCATCATTAGATTCTTTATAGTCCTACAATCTTTAGTGCTATGAGAGGGACTTTTGTGGGATTCACACAAAAGACCTGATTCTTGGCCTATTTTCCTAACACCCCATATCTTTTTTGCTAGTGAATCTAGAAATGTCTCATTTTATATTTGTTTCCCTATAGGTTTATTATCTTCACCTTTCTATTTGTTGTTCCTTGGGTTTTCCCTTCTCTCTTTTTTGTTTGAACTTGTCCTCAATTTTTGATGCATATTTGAAAGCATGAGACAATGTTTCTATATTGAAGAAATCCATTTAAGTCTAGATGTATCTATGAAAACCACTCTTATACTTCCAAACTCGATGTTCTTCTGAAACCTTTATACCAAGCTTCGCAGAGAGAGAATGAAATATGTTAGTGTGCTCCTAAATTGATCGGTCCTTCTTCTGTCAAAGTAATCGCCGTTGGATATATTTTTGCTAATAGGCATCTTTAGGGTAATAATCTTGTTTTATGTGCTCCACAAAATCCTCCTATTTGGGTGTACTATTCAATAATACAAAAAATCCATGTTCATCTTAGGCTACTTGGGCTTCTCTAGCTTTGGCATAAACTTCCCATGCTTGCTTGACATGTTTCTCAACTTTGATGAAGGTGAAGGTGACTTTTTCAATATCCAAGAAATTATTAACACAAAAATAACTCTCCAATTTTCACAGCCAATCATCATCATCATTTGGATCAATTTTCCCTTGAGAAGATAGGATATCAAAATTTATCTATACTTTAAATGTAATTTTCTTGCCAAATTTTGAATTCCTTGGATTGGCCCACAGTTCATGTTTTTTCAACATCTATGAGAATCACTTCATCATTTCTTCTCAATGCTTATTTAATGCATCTTCCACTAGTATTTTGAAGGATTCTTCCATCCTGTTAACCAATTATTTTTTCATTTGTAACCATGTGCATCTCAAAGGAAGATAATTTGAAGGATCTCTTGTACCCAATTCCAACCTTTTCTAAGCTAACTATGTAAGATGGGACATATAGGAGTGAAAAAGATTTGATAGCAGTGATCCAAATTATGATTTTGGATTACAACAACTGGTGTGAAACCTACAGTATTGTTAATTCTAATATGAATAGCACAATTTCAGGATAACAAATTATGCAAGCCAAAAAGTGATCCATTCAATTCAAAAATAGAGTTTATACGATTTTGATGGATCCCAACGGTCATCACTATCCGTTAGAAATGAAAATGATGAGTCCACAACATAATTAAGTATAAAATAAACTCTACCAACTATAAAAAACTACAAAAATTGACATTACAAATGATGATGTCTACTTGTAGAAGTCCTAACTTTCTACTTGTAGCTCAAA
Source organism: Cupressus sempervirens (assembly GCA_028749045.1). Lineage (NCBI taxonomy): Eukaryota > Viridiplantae > Streptophyta > Pinopsida > Cupressales > Cupressaceae > Cupressus > Cupressus sempervirens. Next base: position 212,337,038 of record CM053786.1, on the reverse strand, counting down.
ATTACAAACCACTAGAATTTATGGAAAGATCTTCTAAAGTTCTACATCTAATATCCAAATTCTTAAGCATAGCTCGAAATTGTTGGCCATGCCAAGACCCAAAAATACCTCAAAGGCCTCCAAAAATGCAATATTCAAGAACATATAAAATACCAAAAAAAATATTTTGGCATTTTCTCATTTCTTCTTTTGTCGGCCTACTTTGGATCATTGTGTGCCATATTTCAATCATTCCTCCCCCTGTGAGAGGAATGAGCCCCATTGCATACACACTCTATAGTAGGTGTGGAAGGTGCATCTAAATTTTTTCACATTTAAGCCACTTCCCCTGATGATTAAACTGAGTTGTTGTCACCATACGATACAAGTAAATTGTCTTATGATTCTTCAAGTTCTACATAGACTTCTCCACAACTTGACTAGTTTGGAGTGGATTAGCCTCATCTAGATTTTAATTATGTATCATTGATCTCCTTCGTAACACTTGTAGTGTCTAATAATGGAGGAATATAAGGCTTCAATGGTTCAACATTAAAAACTGGGTGGATACCCAATAATGGTGGAAAATTAAGTTTCAATCTATTTTCACCAACTTGTTTGATAATCTTGTATGGACCATAATGAAGGGCATGAATCTTTTTATGAGATCCTTATAATCTGTCCTTAAAATGCAACCATAACTTATCCCAATCTGAAAATTATGAAGAGTTTGATGTTCATCATGCCTCTGTTTATACTTCTTAATGGTTTGCTCCAAAATATCATGAACCTATTGGTGCAAATGTTGAATTCAATCAATGAACTAAATTTATTTTTCCTTCCCTTTATCCAAGCATGGGGTAATGCGAAGATGCATAGATGGGATATAAATATTTATTGGTGCCAATGGCTGATATCCAATACGAACTTCAAAGGGGCTATGATTAGTTAAACTATGAATAACCCTATCGTAGCTATATTTTACATAATGAAGGCTTTCATTGCATATATGAGGATTTTTTTTTTGTGATGGACATCTACTATCAGAATTATAAACCATTCTTTTCTCATCCTCAGAATGAATCATTAATAACACAAATGTACTACTTTGGGAAATCAATCTTCTACATTTTTTACACTAATTAGAGATTTAGAGTGAGTAGGACTCACCTTTGGTGTTTGATACTTTTGTTCATTCAATTTGATTGTAACACTTCTTTGCCTAGATTCATAGACCCCATGGTGCTGATACATGTATGATTGCCCCAATAAAATATCACACACATCAAGAAGAGCTACATCACAAATCACCTCATCCTTGAATGGTTTAATGGAATATGAAATACAACATTGCTTAGTTACTTGAATGTCTCACCCTTGGCTTACCAATCCCATAGAATATGGTTGTGGGTTTGGCGTTGTCTTCAAATTTAGTCTTTCTAAAGTCTCAATAGATATCAAGTTATTTTGACTACCACTATCAATAAGAAAATGTAAAGCTTTTACTCCTACCCACATTTGTGAATGAAATAGTCTCTCCTTATCATCCCTAGAAAATATCTTTGCTATGACCACTTTGGCATATGGGTCAACTTCGGTGATTTGTTCATATTCCTTTTATTTTCCAAAATCTATCGCCTCATGTTTAGTGGTTTATTCATGGGTTTCCATCATTAGATTCTTTATAGTTCTTCAATCTTTGGTGTTATAAGAGGGACTTTTGTGGACTTCACACTACATACCTAATTCTTGGCCTATTTTCTTTACATGCCATATCTTTTTTGCTAGTGAATATGGAAATGGCTCCTTTTTGTTTGTTTTCCTATAGGTTTATTATCTTTACCTTTACATTTTTTGGTGATTGGGTTTTCCCTTCTCCCTTTTTGTTTGAAATTGTTCTCAATTTTTGATGCATATTTGAAAGCACTTGAAAATATCTCTATATTCACGAAATACATTTTAGTCTTGATTTATTTATGGAGAACAGTCTTATACTTCAAAATTTGATGTTTTTCTAAATCTTTTATATTTTAGTCTACTCCTGAACTAATTGTTCCTTCTTCTATCTGAGTAATTGTCATTAGATATATTTTTGTTCATAGACATCTTCAGGGCAATATTCTTGTTTTATATGCTCCACAAAATCTTCCCATGTTAGTTTACTATCTAATAATTAAGAAAATCCATGTTCATCTTGGGCTACTTAGGGTTATTTAGTTTTAGCATAAACTTCCCATGCCAAATTCACATGATTCTTAGCTTCAAGGAGGTTGAATGTGATTTTTTCAATATAAAGAAATTATTAGCTCAAAAATACCTCTCTAGTTTTGACAACCAATCATCTACATTGTCTGCATCAATTTTCTCTTGAAAAGTTGGGATATCATTTTTCACTTGCATTTTAAATGTGGTTTGCTCACCAAATGTTGAATTCCTTGTATTGGCTTGTAAATCTTGTTTTCCCAACATTAGTGAAAATTGCTTCATCATTTGTTTTTTTTCTTATTCAATGCATCTTTCACTACTATTTTGAAGGATTTTTCCATCCCATCAACCTACTATTTTGCCATCTAGGACCATCCACGTCTCAAACAAAGATAATCTGAAGGATCTCTTGTACCCAATCCCAACCTTTGGTAAGATGGACACATATGATAGGACACACATAAGTGAACAAGCTCTGATACCACACATTTGAATTATGATTTTGGATTACAACACCTAGCGTGAAACTTGGGGTATTGTTAATTCTAATCCAAATTCAACAATTTCAGTACAATAGGTTATGCAAGCCAAAAAACTAAGCTATTTAATTCAAAATTAGTGTTTATTCAAATTTAATGGATTCCAAGGTTCATCACTATCAATTGAAAATGAAAATGAAGAGTCAACAACACAATTAATTAAAAAAATAAACTCTAACAACTATAAATAACTACAAAAATATACATTAAAAATTATGTTTACTTCTAGAAGTCATGACTTTCTACTCATAGCTTGAAATCATGAACCATCAAAATTTCTGGAAAGATCTTCTAAATTTATACATTTAGAGTTTTGAAATATTTAACATAGCTATTTCCAAGTGGTCTAGCTAAGAACCGCAAATTCCCTAGAGGCCTCTAAAAGTTGTAAGATACTAGAACATTGAAAATATAGAAAAAATAGATTTTGATATTTTCTTATTTCCTCTTTTCTCGGCCTCAATAGGCTCATCATGGGCCATTTTCTCATCATTCCCCAACCCCCCTCTTAAAAGAAAATGAGTCCCATTGCATCCACACTTTGCTATAGATGTGGAAGGTGGATCTGAATTTGTTGACACACAAGCCACTTCCCTTGATGAATAAACTGACTTTCTATTACCACACAATACAAGTGAATAGTCTTCTAATTCTTCAATTGCTTCACAAACTTCTTCACAATTTGGTCAATTTGGAGTGGATTAGGCACTTTTGGATTTAAAATTTATACAGTTGATCTCCTTAGCAAAACTTGTAGTGTCTAGTAATGGAAGAATATAAGGCTTCAACAGTTCAACATTAAAAACTAGGTGAATACCAAAGAATGGTGTTAAAGTAAGTTCAAATCAATTTTCACCAACTTGTTTGATAATCTTGTATGGACCATGATGAAGGGGATGGAGCTTTTTATGAGGTCCTCGCAATCTCTTAAGAAAATGCAACCATACCTTATCCCCAATCTAAATATTATAAGGAGTTCAATATTCATCATGCCTTTATCTATACTTGTTAATGGTCTGCTATAAAATATCATGAACCTGTTGCTATGAATGGTGAATTATATCAATGAACATCATTACCTTTTACTTCTCTTTATGCAATAATTAGGTCAAATTAGGCTGCATAGATGGGATATAAATATTTATTGGTGCCAATGACTAGTATCCAATACTGACTTCAAAAGGGCTATAACTGGTGAACTATGAATTTCCCTATCATAACTATGTTGTACATAAGAAAGACTTTCATCCCATGTTCAAGGACATTTTTTTGTCAAGGTCTTGGTGGTATGAGATTTATATATTATTCTTTTCTCTTCCTCATAATGAATCATTAATAACATAAACATACTAGTTTGTGAAATCAATCTTCTACATTATTTTGCACTAATTAGAGATGTAGAGTGAGTAGGACTCACCTCTAGTATTTGCTACTTTTTTTCATTCAATTTGATTATCAAACTTCTTGGCTCAGATTTATACACCCCATGGTATTGATGCATGTATGATTTTCCCAATAAAATATCACACACATCAAGAGGAACTAAATCAAAGATCACCTCATCTTTGAATGGTTTTATGAAATATAAAATACAACATTTCTTAGTGACCTGAATTTCTCACCCTTGGCTTAATCATCCCATAGAATATGGTTTTGGGTGCAGTTTTTTCTTCAGATTTATTCTTTCTATAGTTTCAATAGATATTAAATTCTTTTGATTACCACTATCAATAATGAAATGTAAAAAGTTAGAGCTTTACAACTTTACCACTCAAGAGGTTTTTCACCCTACAAGCTTGCTACACTTAGCATTCTACACATTTCCATGGCTTCTTAGTCTTGGGAAGGATGGGTTCCCCTCCCTTCACTCCCCTATTAGAACTAGCCCTTTTTTGTTTGGATTTAGATATAATCAGAAAATTCTAGAATGGTCACATTCTTCTTCAAGAGGACAATCCTATTCTAATGGAACCTAGTGCCAATCCTAAAGACTATGCCTATTTGGGCCTTAGGCCCCTAGGCTATCTAGTGATGGTAGAAACTTTAACAATGACTCATAAGTCAAACTGGTTGGGGGTTGTTGTTGAATCCAAGAATCCTATGGATACCAATGCAAAACTCTCATTCTCTTTAGGACACATTAGACCTTTGATTTCACTACTTGACTTTTTGGTGGATTCTATTTCCTTGATGTTTACCTTGTGCCTTGTTGGAAAGTTTGCCTCTTTTTGACCTATGGTTGATATGGCTTGAAAATGGTTTTCATCAAAGTAGAAACTAACGAGTTCAGTTTCTATTTTTGGGATAGCTAGAGCCCTCTTCTTGTTCAACTTCATGGCTGAAAAAGATCAAGATTTGATCATGGTAGGATCATGGTACTTTGGAAAACACCACTTGTTTTCTAGCAAAATAGAAACTAGGATTTAACCTAGAGAATGATCTTTATAGATCCACCCTGGTCTAGATACAGTTTTCTAGGCTCCCTTTGGAATTTTGGGATGAGTTTTTTTAGATGGATTGAAAGCTCCTTTGAATTGTTCATAAAAATATTGCTAGGATTTGTGTGAATGTGAGTATGAACAAACCTCTACCAACCATGGTGAACCTAAAGTCTAAATTGGCTACCTAGTTACAACCATTAGTTTATGAGAATGTTGCCCCCTTCTATTAGAAATGTAACAGCTTTGGTTACTTCTTTGTGGATTGCTCAAAAGGTGACAAACTTAAGAAAAATGTTTCCTCTCAAGGTGTGGAGGTGGTTGAAATTTCAAAAATAGCTGAGATGGTTGTTGTATCGAAAATCCATGAAAACACAGAATTAGTAAGTTTGAATGAAACTCAGCTGGAGAGTCATGAAAATCTTAAAAGAACTGATTGCATTGAGGAGAAAATTAGAACCTTTGGGAATGATGTGCAGGGTAAGGGAACTATAAGTTATAGGACTGACAAAATGGAAACTACTTTTCGTGAAGAGGGGGAGATTGTTGACATGTAGATCCTAGAAATGCGGCATCTAGGTGGTGGTCTACTAGACAAAGAAATGGTTGTGGATGGAGTTATGAACTCCTACAGCCTAGCCCTTAACTAGGGGATTGGCTCACCACTTGTAAATGAAACCCTTGTGGTCTCCCTACCAGGTACTTTTGAATTTTTTTCTCCCACCTCTAAGGGCCCAAGCCTTCTTAGCAATAATATTGAATGGACACTCCTGAAGAGAAATCCCAGGCGAGGGAATAGGGTTGATGTTGGATCAACCAAAAGGGTTGGGAGACCTCTTATTAGGAACATCCACCAAAAGGGAAAAAAGAAAAGAAAAAGTACATAACATAGGGAGAAAAAACCTGAAGGAAATCCAAAACCTTAAAAGATGAAGATCATATCCTGGAATGTGAGAGGGCTAAATAGCCCCAGGAAGTAGTATGAAATCAAATAAAATATCATTGAACTTAATATTGATTTGATTCTTTTGCAAGAAGTGAAAATAACTAAGCAAGTTTTCACTAGAGTGGCTAATTACATTTGACCAAGCACTAAATATACTTATAGTGAAGCTAATGGGGCTTCTCATGGCATTGTTGTGATTTGGAAATCCTGATAGGATGGTGGTCATGGTTATCTCTATCAAAACCCATTTTGTTGCCACTAGTTTCACCACCCAAATTGATAGCTAGGTTGTGTTTAACTTCTATGCCCCGAACACTCAAAATGGTTGACTTGCTATTTGGGATGAGGCTACCATTGTGGCTGATTCCAATAGATAAGGAAATATTTTTTCCATGAGAGAATTTAACACCTTGCTTTACACTTCAGAGAAAATGGGGGATTTGGATGATTTTTCAAATAGTACATGCAGGACTTAGAGGATTTTTTGAGAAGTAATGATATGATTGATATTGATCTCTAAGGTTTGGACTTCACTTGGTCTAATAATAGACTAGGGAAAAACTTGATTCAGGTTAGGCTTTTTAGGGTCCTAATCTCAATTGGATGGGAGATCCTCTAACACACATCCTTAAAAGAGAATCTAAGGACCATTTTAGATTATTCTATGATATTTCTCTCTTGGAAACAATGTTCAACCAGATGAAAGCCTTCAAAGCATGAGATTATGTGGCACTTTCATAAAGAGTCTAGAGACTGTATTGTGCAGGGTGCAAGGAACTAGTCAAAGGCACAACCATGTTTTGTATTGTTATAAAACTAGACAAAATCTTGACAAAATGGAGAAAATCATCATTTGGGAACATATCCAAAGAAACTCTCCAAAATCAACTACACAAAACAATGCACAAGTTGAGCAACAAAAAGATGAGAGGGAGTGTAGAAATAAATGGAAAATTATCCTAAATTGGAAGTCTTCTAGAAATAGAGATGTAGGGTTAGAAGGTTCGAGGAGTGAGATAGAAACATGGTGTTCTTTGATAGATCAACCTCAAGAAGAAAAAAGGGGAACACTATTAACCTATTTCTTGATGATAAAGATCAAGAAGTTACTGAAGTGGAATAGATTGTGGATAATGCCAATTCCTATTTGTAGAAAATGTATAACACCCTAACTACCTAGGTTAATAGTAACTTGCAAAATGATAACCTCTAATATCCACTTTGAAGGAGCATTCCAAATCCGCAAAAGGAGAATATAAAAAATTGTCTTCCCCACATAGCTTCCTTCCTCTTTTATAAAAAGGAGTCCCACCTCAATAGGGATAATGGGGAGGAAGATAATCTTCAAAAATGCCTTTTGTTGATTCTACCCCACCTTCCAAGAATTGATCTTTTGAGAAGGAATGCTCAACCTACTATTAGCAATACCCACACACCATATCACTACCATAATAGATGATATCTCCACCTCAATAAGATTTATGAGCTTAACAAAAATTAGCATGAACAAGTCCTTAAACTAGGAAGTTAGCCAAAGGTGCCTTTGAAACCAAAGGCAAGACTTCATCTCTATAAAAATCTCTAGGGGAAAATGTAGGAGAAAGTATAAAGACCACCAGATACTCAAAAAAAGAAAGCACTAGATTTTGTTGACCGGAAGCACCCCCAAAAAGAGCTCTACACTTAACCAAGCATAAGGAGCCAAAGAATGCCTTTGAGTATTTAGGCACCAGTCCCCACACTAGTACAAAAAAATCAATATGTGACTAAATGAACAACTAAATTTTTTATATATGTTACTAAACTTAGTCACATGACTAATAGTAGTTATTATCTGGTCATTTATAAAACTATTAAATTTACTACTAATTAGTGATTTATTTGATCACTGATTTTGATTGTTGATTTAGTGGTATATGTAGAAGTATATATAGTGGTATATTTAGTAGTATATTTAATAATTAATTTAGGAGTATATTTAATCATGTGGTTAGTCACATATTTAATAGTATATTTAATCACATAACTATATGTATATTTGATAGTTGATTTAGTCACATATCTAGTACTATATTTAGTAAATTTAGTCACATGTTTAGTGGTATATTTGATCAAATATTTAGTAGCATATTTAATAGTGCATTTGGTCATAATAGGACATGATGAAGTCAAACCACCATCCATATACTTATAAAGCAGGTGCTCTTCCATTGAGCTAGCACCCTTTAAAGAATGATCATACAATGTGTAACTTTCTACATTGTCTTGGTTCTTATCTTTTGTGTTAATTCTAATCATTTCTTTAGTGATTTATTACTAGTTTCTATATATAATTAGTGTACCTTTATCTTGATTTTTTCTTAGATGGAAGTATAATTGATTATTGTACTTAGAAATAGCTAAATTTCCTTTATCTACATGATGTATATTTCTCCTTAAGTTCTACATTGTACAATTAAAACTATGAATCAACATATTAATTAAGCATCACCATTGTCAAATATTGCATAAACATCTAATCATGACTCAGAATTAATCTTAATCAACACTAGATTATAAAATTGTTCATTTTTTGTTAAATTTCAACCTTTAAACCAAATTAGACCTAACAATTTTGACTCCGTCTTTTGTTCAACACTCCATATTCCTTTAGCACAAACTCATTAACCTTTTCTTATAGAATTAAATATATCAGACTTATATGCTAGGTTTTTAATTTCACAATTTAAATTAGATATACAAGTTGCACCCAATCACTAACAAAATCATGCTAGCGAGTTGAAAATCTAATTAGAACCTAAAATATCTAGGTCACATAATGAAGGGATAACATTTAGCAGAATTCCACTTACTTTCCACCTCCAAGGGGTGAATTTGTATGGACTCTCTTAGTTATCTTCATCAAGGTGAATAGACTTGCAATATGTAAATACACACAATACATTAGAATCAAGTGTCCTAAAACCAAAAAAGGATGATGCCATATCACTTTCACATTATGATAATGCTTTTAGATTTTGATTATGTATTTTTTTTTTTCATCAATAGTTTGGATCATTTTATGTGGTCCATCATCAGGAAAAATGAGAAATATCTGTCACATATTGTATCTTTGATCTCCATATTCTGTAGTTATTGTGCAACATGTAAGTTATGATATTCCCTAGGTACAAGGTCCCTTTTATGACCAAATCATTTTATAAAACTAGCATGTTTCTTAGAAGAGCATAGGTAATTCTTGCATGACACAAATAATGAGACAATGCCTAAACAATAAATGCCATATTATTCAATAAAGAACATGATAATATTTAAAGTATGAGTATATCTATCAATACAAAAGACTTTACATTTAAGGAGAAATACAACAAAGATACTAATTAGAAAAATAGAAAGATGATTTAAATATTTGTTTGGGAAAGATATACATTTACAGTTAGTAATAAAGTGATAAATTATCAGAAGTTAAGTTGTGGTTAATATCAAATAGTCATGCATTCCTTATTATGAGTTGATTCATCATTATTGCAAGTTTCTTTTGTTCTACTAACTTTGTGTGTTGTAACTAGAGAAGAACATTTAGTAGATGTAGTGCAATGTGTGTTAAGATATTACATATATATGTATACATAAGGTTCCTTGATTCTTCTAGGGTGCTTCAATATTATCATTTTCATTCATTATCATAATTCTACTTTAGAAGAAACCCTATGGGATATCTCAACATTAAGATAAGAGATAATTTGTTAATTAGTGTTGGTGTTCATATTATAAATTCATGTGATAAGTACTATAAATGGTATCTATTAATATTAAGGCTAGACTTCTCTACAACTATTTTCTTTGTATGTGGGAAGAGGTTACGTTTCTTTAAGTTTTGAATGTAGCCTTTTTATTCTAAAAGTTATAGAAGAATATTGAAGATAACTCTTTTACAATGTTGGCCTAGTTCCTATTGAATCACAAACACACACTCATGATAACCTATGGTGGCTAACTAAAGGATGTTGATTTAATGTTCATCCAAAATCATTGAATCATTTGATAAAAGAAAAATAAAATATGGAAAAATACTCAAAAAAGTGTCAAAATACAAATTTGTTTAAGAATGATGCAAGTTTTTGAAGATTCATAAGAAAGTATAATTGTCCAAACTAAAAAGGTATGTTAGGTATTGTAGATTGTATGTTAGGGGTATATATTTGTTTTGTTTAGGGGAAAAATCATTCTTCTCAAGTTTTTCCTATATTAAATTAAATATTTATTATCTCCTTAAGAATAAATTAGTGTAGATGTTAAAGTAGTAATTCATTGTTATTTTGGATTTGGTGGTATGTTATTTGATTGAGTGGTCTCAGAGATATCAATGTTTTTCTATAACTAACATAAACCCTTGATTAGGGTAAGAAGTAAATCTCTAAAATGTGGATATCCAGTATCTCTCATGGATAAAAGCCCCATAATTGGAATGATTTTGGAGAATTGTATGTAATTGGAAGTAAGTTTTATATGTCTATGTCTAACTATTTACACGATGAACTTTACCATGTCCAAGTAGTTCTTAGTCCCACCAGCCTAGTTGTGTCCATTGTCGCTTGTGCCAAGCATGATACAGAGATTGGTCCATTGAACCAAATATACAAGAAATTTGATAAGTGAGTTCTAGGAAAGCTTATTTATAACACATATATATGTACCAAATATGGAACTAAAAATATTGGTGTAGAGGTATCCCACTATCTTCAATTGGTATGAGATATTCCTCTATAGATTTGGCTTACAGGTTTATTGATTCAAGTTTTTTTAAATTATTGGTGTAGAGGTATCCCACTCTCTTCAATTTATATGAGATATGTCCATATATATTTTTTATGCCCAAAAATATGGAACATTGGTCAATGTAATAGGTCTAATTTTGATAAGACATCCTTTTCTATACATTCTATTACTTTAGGAACACATTTTAGTCTAATTGCTGATATTTTTCATGTCACAAAACTAATTATATGGCTTTGAAATCTATTGGACTCCATGGAGGTATAAATCCATTTCATTTTGCCTTTTGAATCACTCAATCCCATGAAATATTGGAAAAATTATTCAATCTTTAGTGTAGGCTGTCCAAACTCTTAGTCTGTCCAAATTTTGAACATCTATTTTTTGTGTTTTACAAGGTGAGAATGATTCATATCTGATGATCCATCTAATATATATATATATATATATATATATATATATATATATATATATATATATATATATATATGTATGTATGTATGTATGTATGTATGTATGTATGTATGTATGTATGTATGTATGTATGTATGTATGTATGTATGTATGTATATAACTTAATCTTCTTCATATTGGTTCTTTTGGTACATGATTTCATGCATTATTGACAAAGATATAAGACTTTTTCCATAGACTATCAAAGCCCTCATCTAGGGTATCTAGTGAGAAATAAAATATAGTTCATTTGCATTACAAATGGATCAAAGCCCCACAACTGATCATATGGAAAAGGAAAAATATAAAAAAAAATTCCATATTTTTGTAGGAGGTCATGGATCAAGTGGAATGTGAATCCAATAAAAAGGGCAAACAAATTTTCTATCTTGGATTGGACAACACTATTGAAGGTCCGTCTAGCTTGAGAATTTAAACAATAAAACACATTTGTATTAGGAATATATTAGTATGGGAAATGATGGTCTCTATGTGGTTGAGAATAGGGAGGCACTAGCTTAATTACATAGGTGGATGTTTCTATAAGGCAGCTATAGGCATAACTCTTTGTTTAAATGTTGGATAGAGTTAAAGTTTGAATGCTTGGTAGTTGGGAAATATATAGTCAAGGAATAGTAGTGCATTGAATATAATGAGACAGGAATCCTCTATAACTATTAGATATCAAAGGTATAATGTGTAAAGTCTGAAATGAGACAAAGATTTGAGTAAATGCATTATTGGAATAGTGAATATGGACAAGCACACGTCACTTTTGACAAGGTTAGAAAGTTGATAGTGAGCATTGAGTTATCTCAAAGATGATGAAACAATTAAAAAAAATATTTGTTTGACTAGAAAATAATGCTATCATTCAAGATGATTGGAACAACCAAGGAAGAGTCCAAGTTGAGGTGAAAAAATTATGACAAAGGTAAGACTATGAAAACAAAAAAAAAAAAATTATTTTGTTTTATTGAGTGAGAGTTTGTGAGTGAGATTATGGAAAGATTGTAATGTGAAAAATTCCTAGAGTGTATTATAATTGATCCTAGGATGAGATAAGACATGAACTAGCAAGTTAATGGTGTGAGGAAGGCTGGTAACATAGGGTGCATAACTCAGTAAATTCATTCTTTTTTGACATTTTATATAGATTACTAATTTAAAAAGATAACTTCAAAGATGAAACATATAAATATCAAATGCATTCAAAATATAAACTAGATGTTTGAGAATCAATTTCAATCTAATCAATAAACTAAAAACATACAATGACGGAGGAGTTCAAACTTTAGGTGTCCTATCCATTTTCAAAGATTATATTTTGATCCCACGAAGAAGTTATCATAAACAATCACCTACCTAATTAGATATAGTGACCATAAAATTATTAGTAAATCAAAAAATTACTCGAAAATAAGGAACAAAGAGAAAACCATACTTATAAGGTAGATGCTAGAAATAAAATTTTAATTTCAACAAAGGTGGACTAATTAAAAATGTAAATTATATTAGATACCACAATAAGTGTGTCACATAGAGTTAACTAGGACAACAATGACAGTATAAATTCTAAAGAATCAAGGATATGCACAATCATGTTTTAGCACACAATATTTGTCCTATATGTAGAAAAGTATATCTTTTAATATTGTCATCTTAGAATGACACCTCATTGTAACACCAAATTTCCATCTTGCCAACTAGAAATAGAATCTAGATAAATTATAATGTTGAGTTTGTCACATGTAAGAAATAAATCTTGATTTTGGATCAAATATATGCAATATGCTAAATACTCCAAACACAGTAAGTACTAATCACAACTAAATTGAATTGAGTAATCAAAAAGGATGAGAAAGCTAAGAGAATGTTGGGACTTCAAGGCATATATATGAAGGATAAAGCTTCTTATGCTTTTAGGCATGATTTACTTAAATTACAAATTTTTTTATAAGAATAGCCACTTAGACACATGCTGCAATTAACATTGGATTTATTTCCATACAACGCATCCTATAACTACATATTCTTCTTGTTAAGAAATACCTAGGAAAGATTAGTAGTAATACATATTAGAAAATATGATACAATTGAAAAAGTATTATCAATTGAATTACTAAAAGTGAAAATTAAAATCTCCAATTCTGTAATTCAATAATCTTAGACAGATGCTATTGGTAGCAATAATTAGAGACTTGTCTAGATTTGATGGTTGGGAAAAGCCTATAACACTAGGTAATGTTTGCAGCTAAATACCTTCTTGAAAGGAATTAGATTAAAGAAAGAAGAGAAATTTTATTTCTTATAAACATAAAATAATAGACCTCCAATAGAAAGAATCCCACAATTCAAAATGAATAGTTTTACTATTGATAATTGACACATAAATATTAGCTACTAAAACTATGATCTCAAATATAGGGTAGAGGGTATAACTTGGAATTAAATGACACTTAAGCTATAGAATTTTCCATGAATAAGTTAATCCATAGATTGATTATCCAATGATGTAATAAAAATGATCTATTTTTATGAAAACTAACATGAAATACTTTCAAATCCATCACTATACCAATGCCAAATTTTTAGGCTTTAAATCAACATCAATGATTCGAGATGCACCTATGATTTGTGCGCCTTCTACAATCTACAATTGTACAAGTTAGAAATTAAACATATGACATATCTATAAAATATGTAAATGGAATCCTCTATATTTGTCATTATATGAGGATGTTAGGATCAAGTATAAGAAGAGTAAATGAATTATAGCCATGCCAACACTTCCTAGACCAAAAAAAGCCACAGTGGTAATCAAACCCTGAAAAAAAAAAAAAAAAGGTAATCATCTCTTCAAAAAAATTGTTAAATTTCAATTTGCATAAGACACTATACTTGTATAGCAATGGGGATGTTCCAATTCTTCAGTTAAATACTACTGGTAATGACTTATTCTATGACATTTGATAATTATAATTGTCTTAAACATTGTAGCCATCCTCCAATTGAAACAAACTATCTACTAAATAAAAAATGTAGTATCTTTACCCATTGTGAGCCGATAGCTAAGAAGACAAACTTTATCAGGAGCAGTGATTAGATCTATATTGACAACAACATCAACTTCTAAAACAATGTATTTGGTGAAGTTGAAAAGACCCAAAAAATGGTATATAGGATTCCCATTGATGTTGAATCTTGTACCATTTTCATTTACCATGGTTCCCACAACTTTACTCTCTAATTTTGGAACATATATTGCTTTTGGTTGACTTGCAATCCACATACTCGGTGCAATGTGGCATGAACACAGGTATAACCAGATTTCCCTCCTCAACATCCTTCACATTTCCCCCTCACTTTCCACTCTTCAGCATCATACAAACTCAAAATGTGATCATTTGGAGCACTAACATAATCCCAACTCTTTGATCATGCTCCCAATTCTTTGGTCATGCTCCATCTTCATGATAGAAAGACTTTTCATTAAGAATATGTTGAGTCTAAAGAATTATCTATTTATGTGTAAAGCATTAACTCAAATAAAGAATGCACTCAAAATTTTAACAAAAAATTAATGAATTCCTTTACATTAGAATATTTAGTTTTGGATATTTTACCACTACCATTAATTTGGGCAGTAATTTGAGTAGCACCCATTTATTGTTTGATCTAGATTGTGTGCAGATTTCCATAATAATTATTAATTAGAATATATGATTTTTTAAATTCTATAAATTGTCAAATCCACCCCCCCGCCCCCCCCCCAAAAAAGCATCTAATTTATATCAGTTCGAAAGATTCAACTGATATAGTAAGAAATCATCTAAGGAAACTTCTTTTGATAAGACAAATGAACAACCATTTTCAAGTGTGGTGCTTAAATGCCTTACTAATCTTACACTCTTGTTGATCTAGAAGTTATAACCATTTATCTACTACATAAGAATTGGTCTCTTTTAAACATTCATTGTAAAAAATGTCAAGAATTCCATGTTGCTAGATTTTACACAATTTCTTTCTAATATTATTTCTGGCTAATAAGCATGAAGATTGAGTCAATATTAAATACACTAATTTAAAAAAAAATTATGATATTACATAGAATAATCATAGCTTTTGAACAATGCATATTTGACTAAATCGCAGACTGGATTGAACAATGAATATTTGACTAAATTCTAGACTAGACTACATCAGAGCACAACTTACTATTTCACCTAGCATATAGCTGGCACCATTGAGATGAAGCAATTGAGTGTCATGAATACACTCTTGATAAGAAAATATAATTATCATAGTACATAGAATGAGGTAATTTTTATTATCATTATAATAATGAATAATAGAATGAAATGCTACTATCTTAATCTAGACTCCAATTTTTATCTCACAAATGAACAGGAAAGGAGTTTGAATGAGAAGCTACAATGATTTCTTTTCATCTGATTAACTTTGAGAGTTTCAGATTTTAGGTCACTTAGTCATATTTGCAAGGTCCAGTATGATGGAAGGAGCTGAGGAATTGGTATATGTAATGATCTGTACATTTTCCAAACATTTTCATGAATTGACCTGGGATGCTTGCAATGGCTATCAAAACTCAAGGAGCTCTCTTCCATCATGTAACTTTGCATGGAGCCTACTTGTTTACCATCACTTGCACCATATTTTTTAGGACTTGGATGGTCAGTATTGTGAAGAAATATGAATTAAATTTAAAAATCACAACCCTAAACCTAAAACTTTTCTTGGCACATGAAGGTGTCGAGTGCAAGTTTTGCTCAGCACTTGAAGGTGCCGAGTCATAGATTGCATAGCACTTGATGGTGCCGAGTGACAGGAAACAAGTGTCGAGTGATGGGATGCTTGGCACTTGAAGAAGAATGTAGTAGGTGCCGAGTTAGCTTGGCACTCAAGGAGAATGCTCCACAAAAATGGATGCCAAGTAAGCTCGGCTCCAACTGAGAAAATTTATAACTTAGAAAAATTCTAACGTGAATGCTTTCACCATTAAAACCAGAAAGCCAAGCTTTAACCTTTCAATTTTTTTTTTTGAAATGCAATGAATAGAAGAGGAAGAACAATAGATTCAAGTATTCCTGCTTTCTTTTCTATTCAATTGAGATTTAAACTATTACAAAATCTAGGAGCATTCGGCTTCAACCAGAAAATCGTAAAATAACCCTAAATATTCAAACTAATGAAACTTCAACCTTTAAATTTTAAACTTACAGCTCTAATGGCTACATATAACAGCACTTGGAGCAATCACTACTTCATAAGTCGAACCACACAATAAACTATGAACTTACAGAATGACCAGAGAAGAAACACATGTATCTACAGGCATGAAATGAACTTCCTTGTGTCTCTACAATCTGATGAATAGATCTGTTGACCACTTCTTTCTTCTTCCTTCTCTGCAACTTCTAATCTACTCTTCCCCTTACTTCTCTCTGTCTGGTCGAATGAATCTAAGACATTCCTTTTGTTTTCTACCACACAAAATTTCCCCCTCTTTTCCAAATTTGAAAAACTCACCTACTCATATTAAAATTTTTTTGGTTGTTCTACAATCTGTCAGGGGTGGTAGGTGGCCATTTGGCTCTAGGGGCAAGACAACCACCACATTAAATTCCAACACTCCCCCTTTGTCTAGAGCCAAACAAAACAAGGATCACTGCTGATCCACATCAACTACACCAAGACACTCTCTTAGGTGTACAAAAGTTCCAATGCCTAATAGCTTGGTAAAAATGTCTACTAGCTACTGCTCAGACTTGCAAAATTCCATCTTGATATCCCCATTCTCAACCAACTCTCTGATGAAGTGATATCTAATTCCTATATGCTTGCTTCTCCCATGGAAGATTGGATTCTTGGACAATGCAATTGATGAGATATTTTCACATTAAATTGTGGTTCCATCCTCTTGCCTTTCATTCAAATTTGTCAAGATCCTCCTTAACCAAATAGCTTGACATTCTGCTACATTTGTTGCTATGTATTCAACCTCTGTTGTAGATTGAGCAACAATAGGTTGCTTCTTGGATGCCCATGAAGTTGCACCCAATCCCATATGAAACATGTATCTAAAAGTGTTCTTCCTATCATCTAAACTTCCAACCCAATCACTATTAGTATAACCTACCAACTTGAATTCATTTGATGCAGTATACAAAATTTCAAATCCATTGGTACCTTTCACATACCTTAGGATCCTCTTTCCCGCTTGCCAATGGAAATCCTTTGGTGTTTCCATAAATTTGGAAATCAGACTTACTGCATGCATTAGGTCTAGCTGAGTTGTAGTTAAGTACATTAAACTTCCAACCATACTCTTATATAGTGTTGGATCCACTCTTTTTCTGTTGTCTTCTTTGCTTAACTTCAGACCTACTGCTGTTGGTGTGGGGGCTTCCTTACTTTTTTTCATTTTAAATCTCTCTAAGATCCACCCTACATATTTTTTTTGAGAGATGAAGATTCCATTATGCATTTTTTTTACTTCTATGCCTAGAAAGTATTTCAAGAGACCTAGGTCTATCATTTCAAATTCATTTTTCATGGCCTCTTTGAACTCACCAATTAGAGCCTTGTCATTTCCAGTAAAAATCAAATCATCTACATACAAGACAATAATCAACACATTTTTATTTGCTGCCTTGATGTAGAGAGTAGGTTCACGATTGCTTTTGCTAAAGCCATTGCTCATTAAATATGAGTCAATCCTACTGTACCATGCCCTTGGAGCTTGCTTGAGCCCACAAAGAGATATCTTCAATCTATATACTTTGTTCTCTTCACCTGTAACTCCTTAACTAGGTGGTTGCTCCACATATACTTCTTCTTTCAATACACCATTTAGGAAGGTGGACTTCACATCCATTTGAAATACTTTTCACTTGTGTTGAGCTGCAATTGCTATGACAGCATGCACGGTTTCCATTCTTACAATAGGGGCATATTTTTCATCATAATCTCTACCATACTACTGTTTGTAGCCCTTGACTACCAGCCTTGCCTTATGTTTATCAAATTTTTATTCAGCATTTCTTTTGGTCTTGTAGACCCATTTCACTCTAATCACTTGCTTCTTGGGAGGCAATTTAGTTAGCTCCCATGTCTCATTTCTTTATATAGCATCTATTTCCTCATCCATGGCCTTACACCATTTCTTCTCCTTAATAGCTTCTTCAAAATATATTGGATCACTATGAAAAAATAACACAAAATTAACACTCTCATCATAATCTTCATACCTTTCATTTGGGTATATCTCCCTAAGACTCTTGGTCTTTCTTGGTAATAGGGAGGAGAGTGTGGGATCAGAATCTTCAGTGCTTCTACTTTGCCGACTAGTTCAATCTTCAATAGTACTCGGCACTGACACTCAGTCATGCATAGAGGAGCTTGACAATGACTGAGGTTGCTTGTCTTTTCTTCTATTTGCTCCTTCTTCTTGCTATTCATCAGCTTCCTCTTCACTCATAATTGACACTTTACTAGAAGTTCATGGCGACTAATCAATTTGTCCATACCAAGACTGATTTTCAAGAAATTCCACATCTCTTGAGAGAATCATCTTGTTGTTCAATGGGTCATACAATCTATATGCCTTTGATTCTGAACTGTACCCTGTGAAGATGCATTTCACACCTTTTTCATCAAATTTTTTCCTTTTCTCTTTAGGAACATGTGCATATGCAACACATCCAAACACCCTTAGGTGTTCAATTGTCCATCTTCCTCATGACCGTGCTTCCATTGGAATTCTATCACAAACTGCCTTTGTAGGACACCTATTAATTAGGAAAACTATTGTTGTCATAGCCTCTCCCCAAAATTCATTTGGGAGACCTTTCTCTTTCATCATTCTCCTTGCCATTTCAACAATGGTCCTGTTCTTTCTTTTAGCCATTCCATTCTACTGTGGTGTATAGCTAGCTGTGAGCTCTTTCTTTATGGCATGTTTCCTACAAAAATTTATAGAAGAATTGGAGGTATACTCCCCTCCTCTATCTGATCTTAGGACCTTGATATAATGTCCACATTCTCTTTTAGCTTGGGCTTTAAATTCTACAAATTTATCAAATGCTTCAGATTTATTCTTTAAGAAATACACCCATGTCCTATGACCAAAATCATCAATGAATGTCATAAAATAAGTACTCCTCCCAATGGAAGTAACTTGCATAGGAATGACTAGGTTAGTATGCACTAACTCTAATGGATATCTAGCCCTCCTATAATTTATTGAATTAAAGGAAATCCTATGTTACTTACCCAAAATTCAAGCCTTACACTTGTCACATGAATTTTCTATATGTGGCAAACCTTCTAACATTCTTTTATTTGACAATAAATTTAAACTAGCATAGGCAAGATGACCATACCTGAGGTGCCATAGCCATGAGGGTTCTTCAATCACACTCCTTAAAGCTAATTGTGTGGGAGGTGCAGCACTAATTTGAGATGAGAAACATGTCACTATCTTCAAGGAAAACATTCTATTCTTTGTCATTTGAACTGCTGCAAGTAAGTTCTTGCTCCCATCCTTTTCTTGGATAACACACATGTCATTCTCCATTTGCACTTTGTATCCATTTTGAATGAGCTGACCAATGCTCATCAAATTGTGCTTCATACCAAGGGCAAAATAAAATTTTTGTATTTTATTCTTCTCACCTTTCTTGGTGTGGACCATAATAGATCCTTTCCCCACAACTAGTAGGGTTCCATTGTTACCCATTTTAATCTCAGATTTGAAACTCTTGTCAATGAATGAAAATAAGGTTTCATTACCACTCATGTGGTTTCTACATCCACTCTCAAGGTACCAAACCTTAGGGCTTCCTTCTTCACCAACATTACACATGATGAAGGCAGTGGCATTGTTTCCACTTCCCATATTTGCATCAGCCACATTTGCTTGTCTTGACTGATCATTTTGCTTCTTCCAGAATTCACTTGCATAATGCCCATATTTATGATAGTAGTAGCATTATACATTAGTATTATTTGAGTTTTAGTTTTTCTTACCTCCTCTTGAAGTATTTTGTGAGCTACTTGCTCCATCTGCCCTTCCTGAACTTTCTGCTGCAACATTTCTTTGTCCTCCATTACCTTGGCCTCTACCTCTGAAGTTTCTGCCTGAGCCATTTCTTCCTCTCCCCCTTCCTCTTGGATTTGACTAAGCCTTGAATGCTTGCTCTTGGGAAGAAGAAGATGTAGATCTGTTGATCCTATGCTCATGGATTTGAAGAGTACCCATCAACTCATCCATTGTCAAAACAGTGAGGTCTTTTGCCTCTTCTATGGTCATGACCAAATTGTCATATTTATTAGATAAACTCCTCAATATCTTTTCCACTATCCTCTACTCTTGATAGTCTTCTCTATTTGACTTCAGTTGGTTAATCACATTGGAGGTCCTTGAATTAAAGTCTACAACTGATTCATTTTCCTTCATTTGAAGGTTCTCAAACTCCCTCCTTATATTCTGCAGCTTTATTGTACAAACTTTATTAGTCCCATTGAAGTTCGTCTCAAGAATATCTCATGCTTCCTTTGCATAATTTTTTGCTGCAATCTTTGGGAATACTGTCTCTATCATTACTACTTCAATCAAACTTAATGCCTTTGCATATTTCCTCCTTAACTCTTTCAAATGAGTCTCTTGTGCATTTGTTAGAGTAGCATACTAAGTTGGGTCTATCACATCATTGAACCTATTAACTAAAAACTCCCACAAATCATTTGCAACCATTATGATTTTCATCTTCTTTGCCCATGTATCATAGTTTTGTCCATTGAATGGTGGTGGCTGCTACCATATCTTTCCTGCATCTCCTTCCATGTCAAATATCCAAAGAAAAAACTTTGCCCTAACTCACTTTGGATGTGAGGCCTCAAAACTCTGATACCATGTGAAGAAATATGAATTAAATTTAAAACTCACAACCCTAAACCTAAAAATTTTCTTTGCACATGATGGTGTTGAGTGCTAATTTTTCTCAGCACTTGATGGTGCCGAGTGACAGGCAACAGTTGTTGAGTGACAGGATGCTTGGCACTTGAAGAAGAATACAGTAGGTGTCGAGTTAGCTAGGCACTCAAGGAGAATGATCAACATTAATGGATGCTAAGTAAGCTTAGCTCCAACTGAGAAAATTTATAACTTAGAAAAATTCTAACGTGAATGCTTTCACCATTAAAACTAGAGAGCCAAGCTTTAACCTTTCAAACAAATTTCTCAAATGCAATGAATAGAAGAGGAAGAACAATAGATTCAATTATGCCTGCTTTCTTTTCTATTCAACTAAGATTTAAACTATTATAAAATTTGGGAGCATTCAGCTTCAACTAGAAAACCCTAAATATTCAAACTAATGATACTACTACATACAAGAGCATTTTAAGATGTTTTTTTGAGACAAAATTGGTATTTTGTCTTTAAATATAAAATATTAATTTAATTAATTTAAGTTAAAAAATATTAGTTTTTGATTACCTTTTACAACTAAGAGCAAAATAGAATATGCATTTCCCCAAAAGTGAAAAGACGTGCATTTTCACTTTCATGGGTAGAAGTGAGCAAGGCAAACGAATGCCGGGGAAGCAAAATATTAATAACTTTTTAGATTAACAGATCAATCCAAATTATATTGCATCTTTATTCTTCCAAAAAACAAAAGAATATACAAAAATATCTTGCTGGAGACAAGTACAGTTGGAGGATATATTAGTTTATACAGTGAAATCTTTTCTAAATTGTGAAAGGGGTTTTTACCAAGTACCAAGCAAATACAATTGTTTTATTTTATCTATTTATTTCATTACCCACTACTCTTTTTTTTTAATGTGTTTGGTATTATTTATGTATAGGGTAATAGTGATCTTCTTTCTTGTTCTACGACATTTCTTATTCAAAAGTGATCTCCTCTATTCTTTCTTAGGGCACGTCTTCTTCAGAACAAGGGTTTTGTTGGGAAAATACAAAAGATTTACATCTGATTACACAGTTTCAGGTATCTAATATGTTATTATTCTTTAAATTATTTTTTTTTATTTGAGTTTTAGAAAAATAAAATAAACATCCAAAAAGTCTATAGGCTATAAATGTTGTGATATAAATTCTCCTAAAAAAATCTGCAGACTAATAATGATCTTCTCTTCTGTTCTTTCTCAAGGCACATCTTTTCAAAACAAGGGTTTTGATGAGAAAACTCTGAAGATTTACATCGATTCTAGGTATCTCCTGTATTACTATTCTTTAAATGTATTTGTCTAGTTTATGTTTTTGAAAAATAAAATAATCTTCAAATAAATCTACATGCTCTAAATGTTGTGATATGAATTCCCCTAAAAAATTCCATAGGGTAAGAGAGATCTTCTCCCCTATTCTTTCTTAGGCCACATGTTCTTCAAAATAAGGTTTTTGATGAAAAAGCACTAAAGGTTTATGGATCTCATGTATTACTATTCTTTAAATGGATTTTTTCTTATTTGGGTTTCAGAAAAATAAAATAAACATTAAAAAATCTAGAGGCTATAAATTTGGTAATATAAATTCTCTTATAGAAATCTGTAATTTGTTAGTATAGACTACTTTTGGACAATGAAGTGAGGGAACTAAAATTTCTTGGCTCTCATAAAAAGTTTAGGCATTATTGCATTTTGGCTGTATAATTTATGAACTTATGGTTCTCTCATATCATTTGGTTATTACATTAAGGCTATCTAGTTTTGTTAGATCATTGTGGCTTTGTAGTTTAAGATGTAAAAGACTAGTTCAATGTTCCCATGGCCTCTCATGGGTGCTCTTCTAAAATTGCAAGCAAATCTTCTTAATAACTTAAAAGCAACTGGTATTTTCTGACTTAGATATCAAAGTTAGGTGCTCTTCAGAAATTTCTATTATTTTGAAAGCTAGGTTAATTGTGTGATGTTATTTAAGATCCCTGGAAAACCATTGAGAAAACAAATCACCAAGAAAATTATTATCGTCTATAAGACATTTGGACATAGGATTAGGCTTTCCATCTTTGAACACATTATTTGATTGCATCATTGAACCTTTAGTAGATAATGGTGCTAGAAGATCTGTTAGGATGTCTAGATCTTGATTTTTATAAATTAAGCTCATCTTCTCCATTAGGGAAGCACATTTGCAAGTCATTTGTTTCTATAGTTGGGATTTTTTTGCTACAGACCAAATCCTCACCAATAACTTTGTGGGCATTGCTATCGCTCTCCATAATTTTCATTTTGAGCTTCTTCTTCAAATGGGTATGCTAGAAATTATTTATCTCATTATCAATTCTCCCAAGAAGAACCAAAGAAATATCAGAACACCTATAACTCATCAATATTTCATAAGATATTAGTAATCCATTATTGTTTTGTATAGATCTTAGTTCTTTTTATTGACCATTTTGATGGAAAGTATTTACTCTAATAAATAAATGACAAAAAAGTGAACTATTTGAAATGTTCTCATTGTTTTTGAAGTATTTACCCTAATAAATAAATGACAACAAAGTGAAGGCCAGCACTACAATACTCATCCGAACAGTATTTGTATGGCATGTTTTACCCCATGAAGAGAGGTCATTAGAATTCTACCTTGGGAATACCTAATAATACATCCAGCCCCTAATGTCCCTAGATCACCCTACGAGGCTCCATCAAAGCTCAGTTTGAATTTATGCTTAGGAAATGAAACCCTTTTGAGTAAATTTTTTCTTATTGAAGAATGGTTGACCCCATGATTCACATGAATGGGCTATCCTTGAATTTTGAATAAATAATTTGGCAAGAAAGTTAATGTTTACTTGGCAAAATAGTTGAACAATGGTGCTCAATCTTTGTGGTCAAATTTCATATGAATTAGAATAATCCTAATGAACAAGAGAAGTTTTAACTTTGTTTTCCAGTAATGAATAGTAGCAATAGAAAAGATTAGCCAACCCAAACAGTAAAAATCATTGAAGCGAGACATAATTTCATTCATAATGTTCTGAACATGATTCAAATGCTATTCATAGCCCTATAAATACATTCTCATATGGCAACCTCATCTTCTTTGATTAAAATGTGTTTATCTTGAACTTCAATAGTTGCTTTTGATGGGGTACTAATATTTACAGAAAATCTTGTTTGGCTATCATCATCGCTTTTATCATTTTCTATAGTTACTTCAGATGCGAAATCATATTCAACAGAAGCACATATCCCACAATCTTTCAAAGCTACTAACAAAACGTCTGGATGGATCTCTCCTTGTCTAGAATACCATTTTGATAAAGAAGCTGATGCACTCAATGATGTTACAGAATTCAAGGAAAGTTTGCCATCTTTTATATGAAGTTCTGCTTTCAGTTTGGCCACCAAAAATTTTCGTTGTCCAGCCTGCTTTGGCCTAAGGTGAAATGCTAAATCTATTGTCATATCTACTTCAATTTCATCTTTTACACTGGGTATGCACAAAGTTTGTCCCTTGCAGTAGAAAAAAGCTAGATGTTCTTTTAAGTCTATCTTGTTTACTCCTTTATGCACAGCTTCTGGAAACTACAAATTCACAGAGTGTTGATATCATGATTCTTATTGACCAATTAACAAACAAAGCACTAAATGATGGCTACACTAAATATACTCTCCTGAATTGTAGAAATAAGATTTTGAGGCCTATACAGTCAACTCACCAAGACAAGCTTTGGTTGCAATTTCTTCATAAGTGATATGATCTCCTCAGACCTAAAATTTAAAACAAACAAAACAAATTTTGATTGCATTCACAAACAAAGCATTATGATGCTTTGACTACACACTCCATCATTTCAGTCATTTTTTCCATTGATGCATAAATATACCAGATCACTCATTGCAAAATGGCCAAAGTTTGTAAAAACTGAGAAACATTTGCTAACTACGTAGAACTCTTGATAGTTAGCTTTATATTAGCAAGGGCAGAAGTCTATTAGCAAAAGAATATCAGTTCTCTACTGTTTGACGTAGACACTGTTAAGTGTAATTTGATTTATTTGAATCCTCAGAAGTCCATAAATTATTAAATAGTGTAGTCTATGGATTACATACAAAATATATGTACCTTAGTCCAGATGGAAGAGGGCAGTGAAGAAGTTTCATTGCCATTGGCTTGAAAGGAGCAAGCAAGAGATCAATATCAATCATATCTTGTATAGAGCACTTCCTCATTGTCATTCACTTGAAAGGAGCAAGCAAGAGATCAATATTAATCATATCCTATATAGAACAAAGTGCTGGAATATAGAGAAATTACAGTAAAAAACAATGAGAACAATATTTTTCCGTATTGAAGCTTCTATTATGGTTGCTTCTTTTTTGTGACAATTTCAATATTATTTGGCTTCTTAGTAGTATCTTATATTTTCATCTTCATAGTCTATTATTGGCACCTCATTTCAGTGAATTATATTTCATTTTTCTTTATTGTATATATTATTTTGCAACATATGATCAATTGATACAATGGTCTAACTATAATATTTTTGTGAAATTTTTGTATAGATCAGGTCCAAGAATAAAATTATGAAATTTCACACTCAATTTATTAAACAATAGTTAATGCTAATTTTTGGTTGATGAATTGAAAAAATAAATTAATATGTTAGATTATTATATATTACTTTGAGATTATGCTCAGAGTATTTAGACTTAGCTTTAGTAGATGCCTCTAAGATTAGCACCCCTTTTTTTCAAAAAGACTTATTTTTAGTGACATATTTTTAATATGATATCTGTAAGAATTATCTTCATTCAAGCTATGTTTTAAATTATTGATTTTTTTTTGGTTTGTCTAGGGTTCTTATAAAGGTAAACCTAAAGATTTTGTATTTAAAAGTTCTCTTTTTTTCTATTTTGGGTGAGTTCTATTTTTTTTTGGGATACATGTATTTAATATTTCATTATTTATTTATATAATAATCCTAACCAGCATAAAAATGCTTTTATTTGCATCATTCTATTAGGTTTCCTTTTTGGTATTCATACAAAATGGCAGACTAGGTATTTATGTCATTATCTTTTGTACATGCATTATCATTTTAATTAAATGAAACTACTAAAGTACATTTAATAGGTAGCACACAGAATAATATTTCTTGTCTTTATTATAATGAAAATATTGAAATGGCCAGTAATGAAAAATAATATGTTTAAGAGAAACTTACCTTAATCTTCATTTTGAAATCACTAAAACCCTTCAAACTAGCAAACAAATCAAAAAAATTCTTACCATACTACAAAACTAGGGGTATTTGATGAGGAAGATTAATCAAATAATGATTCAAATTATTCTAACATGTTATATTAAACTACTTGAGACATACAAGAATTAATATTAGTTTATTCACCTTAAATCCACATTTTCAAAGTTTAATGTTTTTGAAGTTGCATCAGTCTTGTTCTCTTAAACAAGATGTAATTCTCAAGTTAGAATTTGTACTCTTAGTATTTGTAATACAAACAACATTCAAGGAAACAAAACATCATCAATGTTCAAATGAATTTGAGAAGGAACTTCTCTAGGTACAAATTATTACTTCAAGGAAATGATATGTTGCACTTGAAAATGCTATCAAAAGAGGAAACTTAAAAAGCAACGAAGTTTGTTGGTATCCATATATTGAACTATGTAATTTAGATATAAGAGGTATACTATAATAGACATATGTATATGAATACAATTTAAGAACACAATTTCTTTCACCTCCAATGTTGATGCTATGCATCTACATTGCAAATGTATAAGAAAGGGTGATCCTAGAACAAGAAAATGCACTTAAAACCCCATTTTTTCAAAGTTCAAAATTATTTGTAAGTTTTTGCACTAATAAATTCTAACATATCATACACCTAAGTCGTTATGATCTCTTCAAAAATAAGTGAATCAAGTTAAATGTTGCACTCTTATTATTCATGATACATAGTCTATTCAGAAAAATAACATATCATCTTCATCTGAATACTTAGATGAACGAGTACCAAGACCTGCTCTAGGGACAAATGAATACTTCAATGAAAAGATATATTGCAGTTGTAAAAGATGCCAAAATAGGAAACTCAAGACACAAAGAATTATTCTTGCCCACAAATTGAAGTATGGAGTTTTTGTAGAAGAGGTATACTATAACTAAGAAATTGGTATCTTATAATTAATAATATGCATACTATATTTTAGCATGTAATTACTGATCAAGTCAATTGATTTTTTTGATAAAAGCCACTTCCAAATCCCAATATTCTTGAAGAAACTATGGATGTCACTGATGATAGCCACTCTCAAGATGAAGACCAAGACACATTTATGGATGAAAACACTTCACAGATAAATGAGGTTGGCATTAATGAATTTATCCAAGACTTCTACCTCTCTTCCAAAGAAGTTCTTGATTCTCCCATTTCTCAATTGGCTAGCATGCCTCTTTTCTCAAATGTAGATACTTATATATTAGCGACACTTATGTTGTTGTTGAACTTGAAGTTTACACATGGATTGACAAACACATTCTTTACAGATTTGTTAAGGTAGGATTTGATATTCGTATGAATTAATGTGGTAGATGTCTTAAGATTTTCAAATATTGTGTATACTTATCTAATAAAATTTATCGGTTGCCTTATGTAGGCTTTTGGCAAACAAGATTCTTCCAAAGAACAATAAGTTGCCTCATTCACATAGAGAAGTATCTTTAGTGATGAAAGACATTGGAATGGAGTACAATACATATGATGCATGTCCAAATGACCATATTTTATACTATGGAAAGAATCCAAATTTGCAAAAATTCCCAGTGTGTCACATAGATAGGTATTGTCAAGATCAAGTTTCCAAGAATGTTCCTTATAAAGTACTAAGACACATTCCACTAAAGCCAAGGTTTGAAAGGATGTTCAAATCTAAGGACTTGGCAAAATATATGAATTATCATGCATAAACGAGAAGCCAAGATGGTGTCATGCATATGGCCATAGATAGTAAACATTGGAAAGAGATTGAAGAAAAATGGCCACATTTAAGAAATAAACCAAGGAATGCAAGAATTTCTTTAGCAATGGATGGTGTGAATCCTTTTCAAGATCTTAGAACAACATATTCTATTTGGCCAGTTCTAATTATTAACAACAATCTTCCTCCTTGGATGGCTATGAAAAAGGAGCATGCAATGTTAGCCCTTATCATACTAGGTACTATGGCTTATAAGTTAAGTGTTTTCTTGAGGATTATATAAAAATATTTTAGTTCAATTCATTTATTATTATAAAAAAATTTGTTTGCTTAGGGAAGTATCAAGTAAAAGATATGGATGTATACATGGAGCCCCTTATTGATGAGCTTCGTGAATTATGGGATGGTGTAAATATGTGTGATGTATCAAGACCTACCAATGATAGAAACTTCATTTTTCATGTGATCTTTATCCAGACAATTCATGATGCCCCGGGGCTCTCTATTTTTTGTGGTAGTGCATTATAAATTATATTTGTAATTAATTTTCTCATTCTACTATTCACTAACTATGGTTTCATATTTATTTTAGGGTTGCAAACAAAGGGGAAACATGGTTGTCCATTATGTGGGCCAAAGACTTGGTATAGGCAGTCAAAGGATCTCAGTAAAACTATTTATGATGAGTATAGACAATTTCTATCACAAAATCATCTCTATTGAGTGTGCGAGAAAAATAAGTTCAATGGAAAAGAAGTGGAAATGAGGAAGCCAAGAAGGATGACCCCTACTAGGTGGAAATCACTATATGACAAAAAAGAAGGGACGCGTTTTCCACTAGGAATGAAAAGACTATCTATTTTCTACATATTACCATATTATGAGAACTTTTGGAGAGCCCACCTATTTGATACTATGCACATTGGGAAAAATGTGGCAGAGTGTTTGTGGAAACATCTTAATGGTACAAACCTTGAAGCACAAATAAAGTTATGAAAGGATCTCCAAGTTGCCAATATTATGCCAAGCATGTGGTTGCATGAAAATAACTCATTTGATGCTTCTCCATAGATTTTTACATCAAATGAGAAACAAAGCATCATTGATACAATGAAACGAACAAGATTTCCTTCAGGTTTTGGTGCAACATTAAAGAACTTATTCACAAAAGATGGATTAGAGTTCTCAGGGCTAAAAACACATGATTTGCACAATTGGATAAATGTAACTTTGTAGAATGTTATATTTATTTGCAACATAACTTGAAATTTATTTATCTTAGTGATAGAATAAATTCAAGCATAATTTAACTTGGTTTTTGTAAATGTTCTTCTAGTATGTGTTGCCTGCAGAAATACAAAGCACCTTTGATCGTGATGTCACGTTAACCATTTACAAACTATCCAAATATTTGAGGTATTTTGAATCCTTCCTATGCATACTCTATCATGACTCTTATCCTTTAAAGTGCGATGATTGTAATATCTTAATATATGTTTATACTATTATTTTTTAACAAATAATAATTCTTACTTATAACACACTAAATAATATTTGTAGGTGGGTTTCATCTAAAGAGATACACCAAGATGAATTGAATTATTGGAAGAGGAATGTTCCACTTTTGATGTGTGATATTCAAATGTTCTTCCTTCCAAGCTTCTTCCATTCTCAAGAGCACTACCTTGTACACCTAGTAGAGGAGATTGAACTATGTGGTCCTATTCATATTCGGACAATGTGGCTTGTGAAGAGATATATGAAGGTTTTAAAACAATTTGTGAGGCAAAAGGCTCGACCCGAAGGGTCCATCGTTGAGGGGTACACGGTTTTCCAGACAATGGTTCATTTGAGTGAGTACTTACCCAAATTGCATCTTGAAGCACCACGATTATGGGATTATAAACAACCTCAATCATTTGATGGAGAAAAATTAGAGGGCCAAGGGACTTCAAAGAGGATACAAGGTACATGAAAATGTTGCAAGCAATTATTTGTATCTTATTTTTCACAATACAACTTTAAATTATTATTAATACATTGAATAATTCTATTTTCCATCATAGATGCTAAGGTGTGGGAGTCATTGCATTTGTATGTTGCATACAATTCTGACTTTATATTGGAATGGATGGAGAAGTAAACTACACAAAAGAAATTAGAGGATGAAATTGCATGGGCCAATATATATCATAGACATGGTCCAAATACTGCTCGAGGACTTCAAGCAAGACATAAAAGAAAATGGCCTGATAGATGCTTATGGCATTGGCTAAAGACCAATATTGAGCATGAAGCAACAAAGAGGAAGAATAGAGTGACACAACAAAAAATGGATTTTTAAAAGGGTCTAGAAATGGGGAGGTGATAAATCTATATTAACATATTTGAGTAATTTAGTAATTTTATTTTCAACTTTTATATTCTTCAATCTAACAAGTTACTATACACATGAATTTAGGTAACATATTACAAAGGAATGTGGAATTTTGGTCATCATTTTTGCATCAAAAAGGTTGATGACAAGAGACAAACTTATGATTGTGAAGTTTCAGCATCATTTGAGGTGGAATGTCGTTCACATGCAAATGATAGGCGACCAATCACAAGAACACTTTGCTATTATGGAGTATTGGAGGATATCATAGAGCTTGATTTCATATATTTCAAGATAGTTCTTTTTCATGTTGAGTGGTACAAGCTTATAAAAGTGGGTGCAGAAAAAACAATCCTCTTGCACGATAATGGATTCCATATGATTAACACATCTAGGTTTGAAGCCACATCTGAGCCTTATGTCTTTCCAAATTAATGTGACCAGATGTTTCTCATTCCAAATTTAGAACAACCTGGTTGGTCATTTGTGATCAATTATGATCCAAGAGGACGACGGGTAACATTTTTTCAAGAGGAAGAGAACCATGATTTACTTGGAGATGAAGAAGTTCCCCTTGAAGACCTAGATGACTAGGATGGTGATGATGGAAACTTTATTGTCAATGATATTTATGACCAAGAGGAAGATCATGATGAGCCTATTGAATTATATGAAGGATATGAGCAACCAAATGAGCATCAAGTCCATGAAGATGATGATTTTATTGATTTTCATTTACCTATAGTTAAAGGTGAAGACTATGATGGAAACAATGGCATTAATTTATTTGTAGATTTAGGGCCCATCAATGATGGTCACTTTATGTCATTAGATGAGGATATTTTATGTGAGAATGACATTGTTTGATCATCATATCAATATGAACATGGTTGTGAAGATTCAATGCAATATAATTAAATCTTTATAGCTTAATTATTTTGTTTTTGTAATATAGACCACATGTAATGGAATTAAGTAATTTGAATTTTTTAAGTGTTTAAGTGATTGATATGATGCAAAATGTATTTGATTCTTGGATTCTCTACTTTTGATGAGGTAGGTAATTTTTTTTTTTCAATTGGATAATTTGTTTCATATTCTTAGTTCTTTAAAAACTATCTTGAAAGACACTTTTGTGTTTTGAGACTTACCACTATCAACACCTAGGTACTTTATAAAACTAACAAATAGGCAAGAGAAATACCATATCATAAAGCTAAGAAATTTGGAAGTTGAACATTTTTTTTTTTTTTGGTTATATATTGAAACATAATATAAAATATTTATGTTATTGTTCATGCGTTAGTGAATTTGAGTTATGATACTAATATTAATTGCATGTGTTCTCTAATATATATTTTATTATTTTATGTCCTTATGTTATTCTTTAAGAATGTTCCTATGGGTGCTCAAGATTCTACCATGGGAAATCCATTGATTGTAAATGCTCTAATTGAGATCTTAAGGAAT
Source organism: Cupressus sempervirens (assembly GCA_028749045.1). NCBI lineage: Eukaryota > Viridiplantae > Streptophyta > Pinopsida > Cupressales > Cupressaceae > Cupressus > Cupressus sempervirens. The sequence continues at coordinate 212,304,853 of CM053786.1, read as the reverse complement.
GGGCAAGGGAAAAATATTATTGAGATGGTGCACGAGGTAAGTTTCAAAATTGTATTTAAATAGGTTCAATTGTCTCATCATCTATACTATATTATGTTAATTTATCTTTGTGGAATGCAAGCCATATCTAACACAATTCCACAAAGCACACAACTTGTAAGAATGAAAGATCCAACTATGTCATCCAATGCCCCCAATATTATGCAGAAGGTAACATTTTGATCTTATGTTTTTCTAGATTTGATTTTCTTATTTCCTTGAGTACACCTCTTATAGTTTTTCCTTATAGGATACTTCAAGAAGATATGTCATGTCATCTACATCTAGACAATAAATACCTATCATGAGAGTGGCATCAAGCATAATACCTATTGGCACACCCTTTACATCAAACATGGATTCTCCTTGTGTTCCAATTACAAAAGACATCCATGCCCCTGTGAGGAGTTCATCTAATCCATCAAATATGGGTTCAATCAAAATTCTCCCACCAACACCTGAGCAAGTTTTCTTGAGGAATGTTATAGAATCTCAATCAAGAATATTAAGGCTACTACCAGATACCATTGAAGCTGTTGAAACTAGAAAAGAGATACTTAAGCGAATTGAGATATGCGAGAGGACATTGTTGGGGAGTTCAGGGAGTGCTTCAGATGAATAGGTACAACTACCTAAAAATATTATCTTATTATTGTTTATTACAATGGATTAGGTTTCACTTTAAAGTTTTACATTTTTATATAGTAGATATGTTTTAATTTTGAATATTGACTTTATAACTACAAAATGATCATCTCACCAATTATTGTTATATTTTTATAACATAGTAACAAGAGGAATTAAGTATTGAAACCTATGATCCTATTGTCTTGGCATAATAGTCATTATTAACTTCATTTTTTTCTTCATAAGTCCTTTCCTTGGGATTCCTTCTCAAACTTCATAGGCTTTTTTAATAAAACATATTCTTCTCAGCCCAAATATTCATAAAAATAAAGTACATCCTTATTGAGCATATGTTTTAATGTTGACAAGTATAAAGAACAAAACATTTATAGCTTGTAATATATTATGAGATATTCTATTATTGAAACCATTTGTGTATAATAATCCACAATCCAAACATAGAAGATATCAATAAAAAGGATCTCTCATTTCTGATTATGATTTAGCCTATTACAATTATGCACATTTAGCTCCATATAAAAGTCCATTTCATCATCCTTATTTATGAAGACCCTACAAGCCTCTTTTCCTTACTTCTAGTTATTCATTATCTTATAGAACACACCAAGAAATATGATTCATTTTTAAGTAGTTGTAATATTTTATCATTTTTATCTCTCTTCAGCACTATGTTGATCTTTTATTTATTTATTATGTGAACCTCTTTAGTGCTTATAGCGAAATGAAGTTTTCAATAATTTCACAATCTCATTGTAAATACAGGAACTTAATGACAAAGTAACTAATGTACCTATAGGGGCATCTACCTCAACCCCTAAGACTATAAAAATATCCTCAATGACTACAAAAGGAATGCAAGAAGTTACAATCTTGCTCACCTCAGAAGGAGAAGTCTTGAAGGATGAAATGGGGCTAAAATTCTATCATTTCATTTTTTGTCATGCAGAAGAAATATTTGGCAATACTATTTAAGTGGATTGGAGGAAACAGTCCAACTCTAAGAAAGATCAACTATTTAAAGATGTCATACTAGCATTTGGAGATCCTGGATTTCATAAGGAATGCATTCTAGATATTGCACACAAATATATTCACTCTAAAAGAGACAACTTAAGGTCAAAATTGACAAAGGATTTGAAATACCCACGTCCAGCTTGGATCACACACCAAGTGACATGGGATGAGCTTGTGAAAGATGCTAAATTTAAGAGAAAAATCTGTAATAATCCAAATTATTTTCCATCTACACAAGGAGGAACTAAAAGATGCCTTCGAGATACAAAAAAGGCAACTCAAGCTAGGGTGTCAAGCATTAGATCCCATAAATTAGGATCTGGTGGGTACAATAGTATTCGTGGTGGCTTGGTAAGTGAACATTTTCATGTATAGTATTTTTTATTTCTTATAACATAGTCATGAAAAACTTATGAATTACCTATATCTCACAAGTCATTGTATCTCATGAATTCAGTTTTATTCATTCATGTAGGTGCACCAATTCCTAAAAGAAGCATCTAATGAGGATTTAAAATATGCCTTACTGCATGGTTTCCATGGCCTTAGAAAACATATGCTAGATAGAAGAGAGAAATTAGTCATTGGTCATGAATCTGAGGTAAGTTTATTAGGATCTAGTATGGTTCATGCAAAAATCTTATTATAGGTACTATATTTTCTAATAAATTAATCTATGTTGTGTATAGGAAGCCCAGAATCAAACTTGTCAGGTACTGAAAATGAAGAGGACCAAGAGGAAAATAATGAATTATTTGGTGCACACAATGATTCAATTATCATTCCTAAACCTCAACAAGAAACCATCCTTCAATTTCAGTAGTTGAGAAAGAAGAACAACAAGGAGGGTGCTCAAAGTGATGAATAATCAGCACCCTTGATTCAACTAGTGCCAGGGAGAAAGAGGACACAAAGGAATAGAATTGGTAGAAACAAATGAACAAAAGAAATATTTTTAGTCAAATCTTTTTTTTTTTTCATTTCTATTATAAACCTACTTCATGTATCATCATGGACTTGTTCATTGATACATCATAGTTGTGTTGTTTGATGCATGGGGATTCTGAATACAATTTCAATTTTGAGATATGTACTATTTTTGTATGTCCTCTATTCCTCTATATTATCATAATATTATAAATAAATACTAAATCAGTTGAACAAAATAGTGTGTGTTTTGGATTGATTGTCTTGCTACAATCAGTAGTTGAAACAATGATTCCATTCTTTTCTATTTTTTTTTAACTTCATAGATTCTGGTTTTTAGTGGTTGGAAACCCCAGTGCAAACCTCATTCCACCAATCTCTTGCAAGATTATGCATTTTTGAATGCACAAATGTGTGTCTAATGATTGAAAGTTCTATAAGTTTCAGTTGTGTGAGGATCTTATAAATGCTAATATAGTCCAAACTAGTTTAGAAATGAGCAGTAGAAGTGTAAAGAGCATAATTTTTTTTAACAATTACAAGTGAATGGTACATTTGCATGAAGATTTTATGGATGAAAACTATAACTATTTTAATAGCATAGGAATAATTACAATTTATGACTTTGTATCCATTCAAATATGTTACAATTTTTTATCGTGGTATAGAGTTTTTTGTTGTAATTTTTTTATAGATTATGACTCTATGCCCATTCAAACAAGAAGCATAGGTACTCATATGCATGATATATACTATTGCCCATGTCATGGTATCATGGTGTCAGGTATTATCATTTCCATGATTTACAATCAAGAATTAAAAGTGAAAACCCTTGATTTCCATTGTTGAGTTGGGGATAAAAACCCCTAATTCAAAATTGAGAGCTTTCTTGTTGAAACAGATTGTGACATACAATGGAATATTTGTTCCAACTAGAAAAGGGAGAATTACATACAGCATAATGGATGTGAGGAATTTCTAGAACAAGATGCTTCAATTAGTATGGTCCAAGTAATTATTTTGATTAGTAAGCTACATGCAGCATATAAATACTATTCGCATAACTTAGATAGAGTGCTCCATTTCAACCTATTGATTGTAAGATATTGATTATCAAAAAGACCAGCTAAAGCATTGATTGTTTACAACTGTCGCACCAGATGACTCTTTGCTAGTAAAAACTAATGCAGATTGCCAATTTGTTATAGCAGGATAGCTAGAATGTAGCTACTACAGGACCCACTGTGACTTTATACTACTGAAATCATCTAGTTTCCATTGAATTCATCTATGAAGTAATCTTTCCTGTTACTGGTATCAAAATGAATTAATGGTTATGGTAAGAGTTGGAACCTCGAGGGTTTTCATTCTGAGAATGCACACTGTGGTAAGACTGCTAGATGTGATGATGTTTTTAAAGAAATCTGTACCACTACCTTCTATTATGGTTATTGCATGCAGTCATTTTGGTAATTTTTTTGAGCTACAATTTGACAAGGTTGGAAAAATTCCAGGAGCTATTGTTCGAACATATCTACTAGAAAGGTCACGTGTTTGCCAAATTTTAGATCCTAAGAGAACCTACCATTGTTTTTATCTTCTCTTTGCTGCACCCCAAGAGGTATGTAGCAATGCAGTAATTTGGCTACTAAGATTATAAGTGACCATTGAAATATAAGATTCAATATTGTTGTTTACTATATATCTCATATTTTGAATCTCTTTAAATCATTGATTTGAAACTGCAAAATGCCAAGAGTCATAGAACCACTTTGGTTTTCCTTGTTTCTGGTTACAGGATATTAAAAAATATAAGTTGGTAGATCCAAGCTCATTTCATTGTTTGAACAAGTCCAAGTTTTGTTAGCTTGATGGAGTTGATGAAGCTCAAGAGTACCTTGAGACGTGAGAAGCAATGGGAGTTGTTGGAATCACTCCTAAAGAACAAGTATGATTCACATTTTGTACAATGAGAAATTAAAATGGTTACATCTTATTCTTAGAGTACCATCTTTTATATGTTGATAGTGTTTTCTAAATCAACTAACGTTTTCAGGATGCAATGTTTTAAATTGTGGCAGCTATTCTCCATTTAGGTAATGTGAATTTTATTGTAGGGGAGGAAAGCGGTTCATCTAAGCCAAAAGATGAAAAAAGTACTGTCCATCTTGAGATGACAACCAAATTATTCATGTATGGATCCTTTCTGAAAAAAAATCTCTCTATTTTACTAGTTGTAAATATATTGCTTAGTACCCTTTCATCCTTGTAGAGTGCGTACTGATTGTTTTTGTTTTAATAGACCACATTTATATTCTCTTAGGTCTGATGTTAAAGGTCTAGAAGACTCTATTTGTAAGCATGCCATTATGACTCGAGATGAAAGCATCCAAAGACCTCTTGATCTAGTTGTTGCAGTTAACAGCTAAGATGGACTGGCCAAATTAGTATACTCACAATTATTTGATTGGTACGGGATTCCATTTGCGAGGCTTGCTTTGTGAAGCACATTTCTCAATTCTTCTAGAATATTATATAAAGATACTCTTATGGCAGGTTATATTGGCCGTAAAACATCTACAACAATCCATGGACCCATTTCGTTGTGCATACAAGAAAGAGAAAATTTGTGGAAGGTAAGCTTACATATTCTTACATTTTATATTTTATGAAAAGATCATGAATATTTAAATAGTTTTTTTTTTAAAAATTATAAATTGGCTTGGTAATATAATGATGCAACTTTGTCTCTAGTAAAATATGGAATTGCTATCAATTTTATTCAAGCTAGATTTAAATGACAGAATATTCATGACAATAAAACATACTTATGACTAAGAGTGGGTATGATCCATGCATAGTTCATTTTAAGAGATCTCTATTATTCATAGTATTCTCTATACATTATTTCTCTATTTATGAGTTATGCTGATATGGGAAACATCATTTGATTAGTTAAATTAGATTCTTATACTTGTTTTATATCTTTCAGGATATAGGAGAAGGATGAATAATACAAAATGTTTGCTGTTCAACTGGATACTTTCTATCTTTCAAACTACAAGAAGAATATAAGATGTCTCTCTCTTAGTTGAAACAACTTGCTGGAAAATTGCATCTACAAGTTCTCATTCTAGATATGGCATGCTGAAAATAGTACAACTTTAACATGTTCAAAATGAAAGATTTCTATCTAGTTTTTTCCCTAGATATATGTAGTCAAATCAAGCAGCTGATCATGTGCTGCAGTGGAAATGTATAATATGAAGGAAATAATGGTCATACCATTTCTATTATATGCTCTTTTGGTTGTGGAGAAACTCCCACATCATTCTGTAAGATAGAAACATTGAAGATAATTAAATCAATATAACATTTTCTGTGAAGTTTCCTTGTCAATACAATTTCATGGTTATGCCAATTCCATTGTACATTTTATGGATTGTGGAGGAATTGAGCGATCATTTTATAAGATACAAACTTTGAAAATAATTAAAATTAATATAATAGTTATGAGAAAGTTAGCTTGGAATGTTGAGAAACAAAATATTGTAAATAATTATAGAAAATATTGTATTATTTCTATTTGAAAACATTGATAGTTGAAAATCAAATTTAAATTATTTTAAAAAAATTATTAATTTTTTTTACTATATTTTTTCATATTGTCTTTATAGAGACAATAGTTGAGTTTTAAAAATATATCATCTTTTGAGAGACAATAGTCAGATTTAAGAAATATTGTCTCTAAGGAGACAAGAAGAATTGTCTTATAGAGACAAAAATATTCATTATTCATATTGTCTTTACAAGACAATTTTCTAAGACAATCTATTGAGACACTAGTGCCAAGACAATTTTTGAGATAATATGCAACTTTTTTCTTGTCTTGAACAAAGACAATTCATACAAAAATTGTCTTGAAATTTGTCTTAAATGTCCCCTTTATGTAATAGTGTGAAACTTCAACCTTTAAACTTTAAACTTGTAGCTCTAATGGTTGCATACAATAGCACCTGGAGCAATCACTACTTCACAGGTTGAACCACACAATAAAATACGAACTTACAGAATGACTAGAGAAGAAACACGTGCATCTACAGGCACGAAATGATCTTCCTTCTATCTTTTCACTTTGACGAATAGATCTGTTGATCACTTCTCTCTTGTTCCTTCTCTACAACTTTTGATATGCTCTTCCTCTAGCTTCTCTCTGTTTGGTCGAATGAATCTAAGGCATTCCTTTTGTTTTCTACCACACAAAATTTCCCCCTCTTTTCCAAATTTGAAAAACTCACCTACCTGTATTAATTTTTTTTGTCTGTTCTGAAGTTCGTCAAGGGTGGTAGGTGGGCATTTGGCTCTAGGGGCAAGAAAACTACCACATTAAATTCCAACAAGTATAGTCAAGTGGATGCTCACTATTTTCTGAATGGCCACTTAATGCATGTGGCTTCTTCACTTCCTCATTGATATGAAAATCTATCCTTCTAGATGATTGTGTGCGGTCCTCTACATGATCTGTGGATCTTTTGGATTCATCATCAAGCTTTCAAGCCTTTACTCAATTTGTAAATTGAGATGTTTTGTTTCCACCAGACATAAAATTCTTAATATCTTGTGGCAAATGAGAAGGTGACAAACGTCTTGCACCATTTATTGAAGTCTTTCACTCTAAAGAGATAAAGTATCCTCTTCATCACTAAAAGACATATGTGGAGATGGCGGAAGATTGTATCTTGTTATCCCAAAAATAGGAATGGCTTAAGTGGTAAAGTAAAGTGCACGTGTGTTTGAGAATGCTTATTTTCTAAAGCTACTCTCAAATCTGAGTTTCTGTCTTGTTTTGGAATAAAGTTCACTTGATTTGGAACATGAAATGCAGTTGCATCATTAACCCTATCTTGTTTGATTCTTGATATTGAACTAGCTTGACAAGATGTATTTTTAGTTCTGGACTACAAACCTGAATCATTTTGAGGCCATTTTTGAGTATTTCAAATTTTCTTACTAGCACAATGTAGTTTAGTCGCTTTGCAGTTGGAAGTGGTTGAAATGACTTCTTTGGGATTTAGAACTGTTAATGCTTCCTCAAGTTCCTATTTAGATGAGTGCATTGAAAAACAAACATCCCAAACACCAAACTGGTCTCTTTTTGCTTCTTTTAGGACTGATTTCGTTTGCCTTCTGGAAATAACTGGTACAGGAACCAAATTAGAACCCATGCCTTCAAGCTTCTTCTCACATGCATACCACTGTGTAGAAGGACAAATAAAAAGTGGCTTTGGTTGACCACTTTTTTCAGCCTTGGAAAACTATTATTTTGCTCTTTCATATAATTTGTGGAAGCCTTCACAGACCTACACATGAATATTCCAATAAGGGTAAGATTTCCATAAAACCAACATTATAGGAATTGGCTAGGAAACATCACATAAAGTGAAAGTACAGATAGAAATGACTCAGAGATAATGGGACACGAACATTGAAATAAGGGTTTAGCATTGTATTGCTGACATGACTTTTGCTGGATGCAATATAGCAATGTTGAACAAGTCATCTACATTGGACGTATCCTTATCAATTTCCTAGTGAGACACATAATTAATAGTATAACAAATATCCCTTTGAATAATCATTGCCACATGATAATTCTACCAATGGGCATCATACAAATTGCTAACTAGTAAGATTACTACTACAAGTCCACACCATATACACACAAAAATGAAATAGTATGAAATAATATGATTAACCTTAGGTTATATTTGTTAAGCATCTAAGTAACCATGTAATTAGTAATATGGGACATTGTCATATCACTATCAAAATTTAATTGTGTAATTTTTTTTTGAGTCAAACTCATTGACGGCTATTTCATGAGTTAAATCATGATAATATTATCAGAATTTGACTTCTTGTGGAAAATATCTTTGACTTATCAATATGAAACATGAATCATTTTTCCATCTTGGCTAGATATAAAGCTTCTCAATCTTATTTTGGAGAGGATATGAGATTAGACCTTGGTCCTCGTCTATTCTTAGACCTGTGTATTTGAACAATTAGTCATTTGACTTTAACTCTTGCATATTTACACAAGGAAGAAGTATATAAAAAGGTCAGAGATTCGAAAATATGTTCAAACAAGAGTAGAAATCATGAAAAAATAAAAAGAAAATAAATCATTAGCAATCAAAGTCAATTGTTGATAGGGACAGAGAAGAAGATAAGGCAAAAAACTTGTATAGCATTAGATTCTAAACATTCAAATATATCTAGCAATTATATTCAAAGGAATATTCACTATTGGAGAACAAGAAACCACCAACTAAAGGAGACATTTTATCAACCATAGCTACAACAAAAATATTCATAGCAATGATTAAAATTGGGAAGATTATTAAATATTACATAAACAGTGTTGAATCTTTGACATATTACTAAATTGATCTACAAGATCCCTTCACATTGATCAAAATAATTGGCATACACACAAGGGTATAAGAATCAATATAAAGGACAGAGATGTAGATGATTACATCAAATCCATACATCCTTCAAATGCCTTTTGGGAATAGACGAGAATTCCTAACATATTCAAAGTACTTTAAGATAATATTAAATAAAAGTTAATTGATTTGAGAAGGAAGTAGGCATATTTCAAAAATAATATTAATCCCATTTAAGTTCACTACAAAAATATTAAGGACTAAGTATAAGTTACTAATAAATAATTCTATTGTGATTGAGATTTGAGATCAATATGTGAAGATTCCATGCTAATTTAGAAAGGGATACCAAATTCACAAATGCCATTCCACCTATGACTGGCACTCCATATGTTTATGGCCATACTCCCCTTGTTTGGGTGGGACATGATGTACCTCAAAGTCATGTTTCTCATGTTTGGAGATGAGCTAGGTCAAGGACCTTGTTCATTTAGATGTCTTTTGAACTATCTAAAGTCACATTTATCTCGTGCAATCAAACAAAACCTTTAATACATTACTAATCAAAGATTTCAGCTAACAAAAATGTTTTGACACATAAATTGCTTCAAGGAAACAAAATCCATATTATTAGCACAAGTTTATGTGAAGGGGATGCTTTGACATTAATGAGAGCTATGATATTTTGACATTGAATATCACACTTGATCAAGCTTTAATATTTACATTTAATCCAAAACTATCTAAGGATGAGACTTGTGTATTTAATTAGAGAAAACCCCATATGTACCTTGCAAGTATAAAAGACCAACATTGTATTGTCCTATGGGTTTTCCAAGGTCATTAGTTACTCTATAAAGCTCTATTCCTAGAGTTGGAATTTTATATCTAGTTGAGACTTTACCAAATTGATTTAGTGGACTAGGGTCTTGCACCTCCAAAACAATAATATATAGAGAACCAATTCCAAGTTGAAATTGCAAGTAGAAAAAATAATGAGATGTTCATTAATAATTGAGGATCCAAGAAAGCAATAATTATACAAGGTTCACAGCTCCTTGAACAAGAAAGTATTCCACATATTTAAATCAATAACATGGCCAATGACACTACAAGTTGCAAAAAATAGGTCATGTCTAAGGAAGATGACCAAATCAATATTTCCCTTATTAAATAAAAAGAGCATTAAAACTCTCCAGCACAAAGATTGCTTGACCTTAAGAAAGGTGTGATCAAACTAATTTCCTTTTGAAAATTTTCAATATCCCAAACCAAACTTGCACATTCAAATAAATATTTTGTGTAGACTCTATGTTGCACCATGAATGCAAGTACTACCTCTTTAACTCTCCCAGAAGTAGGTTGAATGGGTCCTCAAACATTGTACAAATTTCCATCAAGTTTTTGTTGTTCTACTTTGATACAAACATCAACATGCCTTGAGCTGTAAAGAAACACATCAAGATCCAACAAAAGTAAACCCTTGAACATGCCAATGAAAGATCCAAAGACATCATGCTCTCATACCAATTAGCTGCTACCCCAAATCAGTCATTAAAACTTAGCTGTAACTTGTTCTCTCTAAAATGATGCCACTCACCCTAAAGTACACACACCATGTGTATAGGGTCATGGAGATAGAATAAGGGTTCAACAGAAACCCAAGTGTATGTTTTTTTGTTGACTAATGGTTTGTGTTGCATCTTGTAGTTAATTCCTTGCTAAAATTCCAAATAGTTGTAAGAGCGTCCTAACTAGTCAAAAGCTAGCCAAACCTAGTCAAACAACCTAGACAAGGTTCCAAGGAGTGAGATAGGTGAATTAGGGTTTGATAAGTCCTAAAATACCATAAGGCATTAATTTTGTATCCATTTATGGAAAGGAAGCCAAAAGTTGTCAAAAGGTGTCAATTGTGCAAAAAATGAAAAGTTGCAATGTTACAAGATTATGCAAACTTGACAAATCAGTTGTGTTCTTTCAAAAGGAGATCAAGAATAGTTACTACCTCCATATCAAGAATTGTAATGAGTGATTAAGCATATTTAATTTTTTCCAAGGAATTTGTACGGTTGAAAAATAACTACTACTGAAGAATGAATGAAAAGTTACATTTTTTGATTGAAAACCTACTGGTAATACCTTTCATTGACGTGAACATCGAAAAATATACCTAGTGTTGATAAGAATCTATAATATTTGAATAAAAATAGTGCAATTTTCATAAAACTCTACCACATATGGAGAGTATATAATAAGAGGAAATGAATTCCATTTGGTGTAATTATATAAACCACTATGCACTAAATGAATAACAATATATGGAAACAATGAAATTCTCTATATTAGAAGCAACATGGAATATTACTTCCCACACTTGCATAAGTGACTTACAAATTCATATAGAAACTTTTATACATGTTGTCTTATGGAGACTAGGATAACCATTAAACATATGAATCGATGCTATTTTCATAATTAATATGTTTATGATAAATAGTGGGAGTTTTCAAGTGTAAAGACAAATTCATATTTGAAGTATATTGAATCATAATTTTCATTGGAAAAGGCTTAGTGAATTATAAAAGGGAATATGAATTACCAGCATATATAAACACACTCTCTAAATTTAAAACAAGTAATAAAGCTCCAGATGCAATGAGCATGTAGAGGTTGAGGCTATTTTGAGTAGTATTTGCATTTGAGTATAAATGACTCTCTTTATCATATGAAAGAAATCTCTTATAAACCATATTTGAGTTAAGAATAGAAATTAGGGAGATTGAAAGACATATTTTCTCTATCTTATTCATTGCAAAACAATAGCAAGGAGTTAAATGTAGTAGTATGCATCACAGGCCTGTCAAAGTAATATTATAGTCATGATATGATAACTCGCAATATTAAATTGACATATAAATAGTTGAAACCATAGTGATATGTATAGACAATATGATATATTGTTAAAAAAAAAAAAAATTCAAGGTAGTACGATCACAAAGAGAGACCAAGTTGGATATGTGAGGGTTTTCAGCCAATATGGAAAGTAGAGTATTCAATGATTGGGACCGCAAAAAAAATTGAATTAAATATAGAAAAAGAATAACACCAAAACATAAATTAGAGTTAGAGACAATCACATGAACTCAATATCAAGAAATACGTGCTCATAATTAATCTTTATTCCTAACCTTTGCCATTTATTTTTGTTCCTTTATAAATAGGAGCATCATAATAATGATGTTGAGTTGGGGATACATCCTTGGCCATATTTAGGCCATAATTAATCCTTTTTGTATGAAAGTATACAATAGAAGAGTACACACCTTAGTAGGATGAGACTGTATAAAAAAGAAACAAATTAAGAGATAGTTCAATTATGCTAAGAAACAAGATTCATGTGCTAGGATATTATCAAAGTAGAGAACCCCAACCATGGTGCATATGCTTAACTAATCAACTGGTCACATTGCTAAAAAATATAGCATTACAATATGCATAACATTAATTTATAGAATGGAGGAAAGAAAAATCAAAGAGTAAGGTCATTATTATTAGACAATATGAAGTCAAACATATGTCTAATTGTGAAGGAAATTTATAGCAGTAGTGATATGCAAATCTGCATGAATTAATGCCATGAGACTAAGACATCTTATAGATATTGATACTAGGGAAAATTTTCAATTATAGATAGTGAAAAATTTATTTGAATTGAATTCCAAAAGCTATCAAAGGGTTTGAGATATATTTAAAGAACAAAGTCAATCAGAGAGAGGAAGAACCCATAAAACCCCGATCTCTGAGAAAGCCCAAAAAAATTTGACCTACAAGATTCTTGCATTCTCTAAAAGGGATTTGTCAAACAAGAAAGAAATCTCCAAACATTTCAGAGCTCATTAATAGCATACCCATACTTTCATAACTTAGGCACTTTGTGAACCCAAAACCCCCTGTGAAAGATGCATCACAAGGTATGTACAGGACTAAACCCAAGAATTCCATCATTACCATTACCATTATGGAGTGAAGGTTGGTGGGATGAAATTATTTTCATACTCCAACTTTTAAGGAAAACTAAAAAGAAAAAGAAAATCCACAACAAATATATTTGACAGCAATAGGAGGCATATTCCACTGGGTTGAAACACAAAAAGTTTGGATGGTCAATGGAGGAGGCTTAAGGTTGTGGTTAGTTCACCATGCTATTGGGTTTGAATCTAGAGGTCTTCTTTATCAATACACTAGTTCTAAGGATGAGTAGGTGCCTCACTTCAACTAAAAAAGATATATATATATCTAGTAAAAATAGAATGAAGCTACGGAGGTTTTGCTAAGAGAATAAGATGTTTGCAATATTCTTTATCTAGAAGTAAGTTTGAAGAACACTTTTAATCAGTATTTAATAAATATATAATGGGAATTTTTAATGTGTATATTTCTTGGTAATGTATAAATGGGGTTATGTTAATATTTATTTGGTCAGATTTTGAAAATGATAGTTAAAGTTGATAGCTTTTTATTCTAGATTGTATTGTGGAGTATCTACTATGTAAAGTATTTAAAGGTGCTTATTTTATTTATGTTATGTATTGTATGACCATAACCTTATTTTTTATACCACACTTTCAAATTATCAATTGTTCTAACCAATTTATATTGAACTTTGCTCTACAAAAATCACTTGACTTTTTTTAACCAAATAACTTTGTTTAGTGTCAATCCTCTAAAAATGAATTTCATTACTGTGCTTTATTTTTTTCTCATCCAAATTATTTTATGTAGCTCGCTTCTAGAATTTCTTGAATTTCTAAATTGGATGAAGATTAGTCTATAGTTTTCAGTTCTAATACTAATATCTCAATAAAAACTTATTCTATTGTAAAGCCTCATATTTCTAGTTATTATGGCACTAATATTAATTTAAAATAATTGAAACTAGTCTTTTCCACCCTTAATAATCTCTACAAAGATTAAACATGTTAGAGCTTTGTTAGCAACTTTGATACTATCTAACAAACCCTTCTGCTTGATACACTTACCATCCTTAAGTTATAGAATACAATTCTTCTTGCTTCCAAGAACATCTAAAATATGAAAACTTTTTCTAAAACATATGAGAACTATGCCAGAAGAAAATTTAAAACAATAATTTATATCCAAGCAAGGATATTACCAAAATAATGGTCCAACTTTTAATTAGTTCAATAATGACAGATTGACTCTTGAATACCCTAAAGTGTTTGACTAATGTATCCTAAAAGAAAATGCTCTATTTTTAATGTACAATAATAATTTTCAACTTTAAACATTTAATATTTACTAGTTGCTATAATTTTTTAGGAAGCATGATATAGGTTTGAGTAATTTCATCATCATTTTCACTCCTACGCAACACCAAAAGATAGTAGTCTAGGAATATAGCCCTATTAAGTAGGCATTATGAGATTATTGCATTCTTAAATATCATTATTTTGAGGTTATATCAATCTCTACATAGTATTTTGGAGTGATATACTATTTTTAGATGGATTTTCATTTCAATGGCATCCAACACTTAGTTTATGTATAAAAACTTTAATATTTCAAAATTAAATTATGATTTCAATGACATCCAATACTTAGTTTATGTATAAAAAATTTCATATTTTAAAATTTAATTAGGACAAATTTGGTAATTTTACTTTGTGACATATAGCTTGTTAACATTCAATGTCTACTTCCATTATTTTAAATTTTAAAAAAATGAACTTGTAATCTAAATAATTGCAAAAATTGATCAACTATTTATGTACAAACTAAACCTAGCAATAAGTCCCAGTTACAAAATAAAAGTCAACATCATATCAGTAGAGTACATCCTCCTAAATCTATAAACATGGTTTAGCATAAAAAATGCACTATAAAGATGTTTGAATTCATTGTCCTTCGATCTTCCAAGATCATGTGTTTTAAATTTTGTTACTCATTTTTATTAGCATATACATAAGATGATGGATAAACAAATTTGGGATAATTGATACAAAGAAATGCTATAATGAAGATGAAAATGGTAATTACAATAGGATATTAAGATGATAAATATTGAAGTGTTCTCAAAAAAAAGATAGAGATGATCCCCTCGATTGAGTGAGCAATTACATTATTCTTAGTTTCTTTGGGTTATTTAGGATCAAATAAGAAAGAGAGGTGTTCTTTTAGTCAATTCCTCATAAAAATAAAGGTTTTAGGATAAAAGTTCAAGATGAGAATATAAGAATAAGAGTAGGTAGTTATAATGCATAAGAGAATGAGGAGGAGACAAAAAATATGGGCAATAAAGGAGATTAGATGTGAAAGGAAATGAGTGGATGAGATAGAGTGGTAGATAGAAAATATTATGTTATTGGAACACATAACATGATGGAATTTATTTAGACATATTGGGAGATGAGAGAGGAAAATGGTTAATGAATTAATTCAATTAAATAAAAAATTTAAAAATTTAGTAATGCAAAAGACAAATAAAAAATAATTAATGTTTTTCATATGACTATGAATCATAGTTGATCCATGTGAGTGTAAATGATTAGATACAACCATGGGTCATTAATTAGAAAAGGGACAATGAAAAGATAAATTAAAAAACTAGTATTTATTTAATCGTGGATATAAAAGATGATGAATAGCATGAATAAATAATAATAATTTTTTATATAATAGTTGATAACACTAGAATGAATGAATTAATTAAATCTAAAATATTTATTTAATAGATAAGATATTATATGATACAATAGTTAAATAAATTAAATATCTATATAACTAACATCAATTTTGTTTGTTGATATTAAAAAGAAATAGATGAGTTTTCTACTAGTGGAGCTAGCGAATGGAAGTCTCTTCTAGATCAATATGCTCATGATTATGGCCAAGAAATCAATTTAGACAAAAGTAAATTATATTATTTTAATACTGGACTCTCCTTGTAAGATAAGATCACTCTCATTCTAGGATGTTAGCTGGCTTCCCTCCTAGATACTTAGTTGGGTCTCCCCCTCATAGTTCAAGAGGTCAACCAAGAGTCTTAGAATTCTATACTAGAAACTCTTCAGAGAAGTTGGTACTATGGAAAGAGAAAGGCCCTTAAAAGAGTGGGAAGAGTTGAACTCATTTCTACTTATTTGCAAGACATCCCTATTTGTTTCCTTTACATATTCAAAGTATTCTCTTCTATGAACCTCAATCATAAGAGGATTTAGAGAAACTTCATTTGGACTAGTATGGAAGAAAAAGAAAGGATAAGATTGGTCAGCTAAGATGTTGTTAATAATACAAAAGCCTTGGGTGGTTTGAGCATTAGAAAAGTATTTGATATAAATAAAGCACTCTTGACGTAATGCAAAGCATGCATTTTTAGAATTCCATAAATATTGCAAATCAAATGCAAACATAGGGCTATTTCATGTTTTTGTAAAGATCTCAGAACAAGGATTTTGATTTAGATGGTGGAAAGAATACATGTTTGACAGTGTGAATGGTTTTTAAAGTTTTGTGAAACAAGGCCCTTCTGAACTATATTTTATTGCCTTTTTCTATGGTAGTTCAAAATTAGTTTATGGGGAAATTGTGAAGTGGATTTATCCCAAATTTGGAGAGAATGCTCTTAATGAATTTCCTTTTTACTATTGAATCACTTTAGTGGATTTTTGGGAAGAGTTTTTGTAGTAGTTTTGGCTTTTCTCTTGTAGTTAGTTACTCATCATTTAAGGGGGATTTTGATGAGTTTATTGAACCATATAAAGATGATTTGATTTTTAGTTGAAGGAGATAAGATGAGAGAAGTTTTGCAACTACAACAAATCAAAAATGTTCAGATGATAGATGACACACAAGGATAAGATCCAACCTATTCCTCTTTTATCTCATCTTCTCTTCTTTCATTGTATAAGGATGGTTCTTATTTCTTGAGAAAGTTCTTAGCTTGTGATTCCACCTTTCTAGCATTTTATTGTGCTTGAGAAACATTGCATAGTTTCTAGGAGAAAAATAAATGAATTTATTTTAAATCTATTGTAGTTTCTTTGAGTTGTTGAGTCATTTTTCAATATAAATCAGAAATTGCATGAAATATTAATGAGAATGATAGTTTCATCTAGATCTCTCCATTGTGTAATATAGTAAAGTTTTGATAGAAATAAAAGTTGGTTTAATGTTCTTTCAAGTTCTTGTTGTGAGATGTGTATTTATTCTTTCATACATCAATCCAAATGATTGACTAAGTTGGATGTGAGAGAATATATATTTGAATTGATATTATGTGTGAATATGATAGATAGGTTGGATTGAAATTGCTGTTGTGAGATATTATAAGATGTTATTTAACAGATCTAAGGCTAGTTCACCAATCTCTATTACTTTGTTATATGTCTTGCACCTCAAATACTGAATTGACAAGGCAATGACCTTAGCTAGATTATGTGAATTCTTTTTTGTCTCATGTATTGATCTCGTTGCAATTTCAATCAAATTCATGTTTCCTATCATGTTGTGAGAATTGAATGTAGACCTTCACTTTTCTTGTGGGTTGTTGGGTTATGTAAGTAGCTATTGCATCCTTAATTTTTTGCATAGGTACACAATATTATCTAGGTCAAATATATTTAATAGATTCATGAATGTTTTAAACCCTAGTTATGTTATAGGAATCCAAGGTTCACGTGCCTAGTTTTGGAGATCTTAAAGAGTAGAATGCAATTGTTTTCTTCCTACTTGTGTTGGTGTCTCTAATTATTGTTGTCTATTAGTGTGAAATACTTACTCATTTACTAGGAAGAGTTAGACAATCATCACTATGACCAAACTACTCTATATAGATCGAGTCATGCACATAAGTATGTATATACTAAGCTTTTTAGAAGTCAAGTAAGTGTGAGGTCATCGATTATTTTTTATGCCAGCTAAGATCAACACCTACCAAGAATTTTCAAGCATATAAGTGTGGAGTTGCATAGTATGTGCTTTGAAAAATATAGACTAAACATCAATAATGTTGAGTATCAAAAAATAATAAAGGCTGAGTAATACTTAGTCTATATAAAATTCAAGAGTGATACAAAATTTGAGGAATTTTATTTTCAAGTTGACATGGAAGAAACATTTAATATTTGTAGAGGTTGTTACAAAGAGTTTTATTCATCTATGACATGGATCATAGAATCTATCTATGTTTTGTGATCAATGATTTAGATGAAGAGGAACCATATGGAAGCATCTAGAAAACTCTTTACAAAAAAATTTAAATGGAGAAGGTTTTAACCTAGGTTGTGTGATGAAGTGAGTAGAAGTGTAAGTGCAAAAAGAAGAGCAAGAAAGGAAGGCAAGAGATATGTAAGAAAATCAAGATCAGATCAAAAGATAATGAAAGTGTTATGTTATGTCTTAATAGATAAAGTGACTAAATCATAGCACTAAAGGGAAATATTTTTTTTATCATATCAGAAGAGAGCATTAGTTTACATGGAGAAGACTCAAAATTAGCTTACAAAGAATAGCGAGAATTAGGTAATGAATTAGTTGTAATCAACTTGAATAAGGGTAAATCTATTAATAGATTAGTCTTAACAAATCTTTGTAAATCTCCCATCAGATTCCTTACTTTATTGTAAGTGTCAAATCCTCTAATAAGGTGAGACCTAGCAGTCCCAAATTCTTTTAACAAGGTAGACCCCTCATAGGGTAGATCATATATTATGATCAAATATTGTAACCCTATCAGGTTAACTTTATTATTGTAGTAGTGAAGATTTGTTGATGTCATTCCCACCCTAGTTTTGCCTTCACCTTGTAGGATTTACAGGTAACAAATATTGTGTTATGTGTTTAGTTTTGAGCATGTGATAGTTTATATTTACATGTTATAGAAAGTTTATTATTACAAGTTTTACATGCACAATACAACTAGTGAATGTGTAAATTAATTATTAAAAATAAAAGTTTCATAATATTATGATTCACATTGCTCCCTGCCCCCCGTCGCACATCTCAATCTCTTGTTATCCTTTTCATACTTCCATCAATCAACAATTGGTATGAGAGGGTCTAGTTCTTTGGGAAGAGCTTAAAATCCCTTGGAGATGGAGGCTTTTAAATTCGTTAAGGCTATTGACAATCAGGTGATTGGCATCCAATTCATACTACAAAAACTTGAGAAAGCTGTTAGGAATAAGGTGTCTCAATTTGGATAATTCCTATTCTTATTATTTGTTTCATAAATGTATTTTTTTTCAAATAATGTAATTAAATGTGAGTGTACATGTCTAGTTGTCATGTTGATGTGTCAATCCACTTGCATGTGTTGGCATCATAAATTGTGTGTAAGGAAATCATGATTGAAACAGTTATGATGGATTCCTATGATGCATAAGAGCTATCTTTGGAATATTTAATTGTGTAAGGAAATCATGACTAAAATGGTTATGATGGATTCCTATGACATGTAAGAGCTATATTTGGAAGATTCCCTAAAAATGGAAAGTGCATTATATAAGCATTCATAGGGTTGTAGATAGTGGAGAGCCTGAGTAGTGTAATTATTGGTTGCTATTGTATAAGTCTTTCATGTCCTTAAAGAGATTGCATTGTAAGTGTGTTGTAACCTTTGAGTTGAAGATAATACATTGTGTAGGTTTTGAAGGAGTGGGGTTAATTTATCGAAAGGTTTTTCCCACTAGCATATCTTTGTGTTTATGTGTTATTATTTCTCTATCTATTTTCTGTATTTATGGTTGACTTCAATATTATTGTTTATATAATATTGAATCTATAATTTTAAGGATTTTAAAAGAATTTGTACAATACTTAACTTAAGAGATTAGTGTAGGAAGTTGTTTCTGCACCTGAGTTTCCTTACAAGTGGTATTAGAGCTTGATCAACTTTTGGTCCTAGTTGTTGGGTAGGGTTTTTTGATCTAATCTCAAGTTGAGTGGGAGTTTTGTGTAGATCATTCTGAATATTATTTGTAGATTGAGATGTCTAGTTCATCATATAGAAAAAAAATAGGTGGATAAATTTAATGGCAATAATTTTGAGTTGTGGAAACTCAAGATGGAAGACTTGCTTGAAGATTGTGATCTATGGTAGGCAACTTCACTTGATGTGAGACCCACAAAAATATCTCAAGCTGATTGCGATCTTAAGGATAAAAAAGCTAAGGATCTCATTAGACTCTATCTAGTTGATTTAGTCCTTTTGAATGTTCTTGAGAAGAAGATTGCAAATAGTTATTGGACATCGCAAAGGTCTATGTATTAGGCCAAATCTCTAGTGAACAAGTTGTTCCTAAGGAAGAAGATGTATTCTTTAAGAATGGAGGAAGGAGGATTTGTCATAGATAATCTAAATGTGTTTAATTTACTAGTTGGTAGTTGCACAGTTGACATCATCTAGTGTCAAGATAGAGGAGGAGGATTGATGTATGACCCTATTATGTTCCTTCCTAGATTCATGGGACCATCTTATGATATTTATTGGAAGTACTTTAGTCACTTTCAAAATGGATGATGTGGTGTCTTCGCTATTATCTAAAGAGATGAGGAGACAGTCATTAGATTTGGCTAAGGAAGCTCTTGCTCTTCATGATAGATCCAATGATAGAGGCAAGAAAAATGAAAACAAGTCTGGAAAGGATAGTTTTGAATCCTATGGAAAATCAAAGACTCCTAGAAAGTCTAAGGAAAAATGTTGGAACTATGATAAGATTAGGCACTTTTGTAAAGACAGTAAAGAGTTAGAGAAGAAGAAGAAGGCCTTAGATTCAGGTTCAAAAAAATCTCAAGAGGATGGTGATGGTTTCTTTATAGCATTGCCAACACATGCATCTGATGATGTGTGGTTGATAGAATTGGGTGCTTCTTTCCACATGACCTCTCATCAAAGCTAGTTCTCAAAATATAAAGTTTTTGATGGTGGAAAGGTGCACTTGGGTGATGATTCTAACCTAAAGATAGTTCAATGAGGATGGGTCACTATCAGATTCCCTGATGGATGAGTAAAGGGGATTAATAAGGTAATGCACATCCCTAGTTTGGCATGAAAGCTATTATCTATAAGTATGCTTAATGATGTAGGTGTGCAAGTTGTTTTTTCTAAAGATGGATCTAAGATGATGAGAGGAGCTGTGGTGCTTGCTAAGGGTACTAGAAGAGGTACTCTTTTCAACTTGATGCATGCATTTCTTAATGTAATAGTTCTTCTATTTCATAGAAGAGAGTAGCTATCATTTCATCCCCACCATCTGAATGAGTAGTAAAGAAGACTGTGGTTATGGTTTGAATGGTAATGTAACATGTGTACCTAAGGGTACAAACACATTGGAAGGAAAGTTTCCTATAGAAAAGAAAATGTTGTGGCATATGAGATTTGGCCACATTAGTGAGAAGGGTCTCAAAACTTTGAATAACAAGAACCTCATTGAGGGGTTAAATGATTTTAATCTTCAGTTCAAATTCTATGAACATTGTATCTATGTTAAACAAAATGGTGTTCAATTGTACTCTAGTTCTCAAAAATCTTCTAATGTTTTGGATCATATTCATTCTGATGTATTTTGTAATATAAAAGTTCCTTTGATCTCCAAGTTTTTATTTTAAAAATCTTTGATAGATGAATATAGTAGAAGAACATGGTTTTATTTCCTAAAAAGTAAGACACAAGTCTTTAGTTAGTTCAAGGAATTTAAAGCCCTTGTAGAGAATCAGACTAGCAAGAAGATTAAGTGTGTGAGAACTAACAATAGTGGTGAGTTTTTATTAGTAGAGTTTGGATAGTTCTCTAAAGAACAAGTATAGAGAGGCATAAGACAACTCCTTATACCCTAGAGCAAGGTGGAGTTGTAGAAAGAATGAATAGGACATTGATGGGGAAGGATAGGAGTATGCTTAGTGGCGCTAGTCTTGAATAAATTTTTTGGGCTAAAGCTATGGCCACTACTTGTTATCTATTTAGTAGATCTCCTACATTAGCTTTTTATTGGTAAGACACCCATGGAGGTGTGGTCTAAGAGAGGCCTTTAATTAGACATCTTCATTTTTTTGGTTGTGAAGCATATGAAAATGTTCCAAAGGAGAAAAGATCTAAGTTGGAAAATAAAGCTATCAAATGTATTTTCATTGGATATAGTGTTGGTATGAAAGGATACAAGCTTTGGGACCTTGTGTCTAGTAAGGTATTGTATAGAAGAAATATTATTTTTAGAGATCTAACATCTTCTCTTATTGTGCTACAACTAGATGAAAAAGAAAATAAGGAAGATATTGTTTAGTTGCCTCCTATTCCTAAGAAGACTAAATAAAAATGCCATGTTGTGTCTAATAATAAGGAGAGATCTAGTAGCTTTGATAGTTCAAAAGAGGAGGAAGAACAACCTCAACCTTCAGCCTTGAGGAGATCCATAAGAGTAAGGAAGTAGCCAGAAAGGTTTGGTTATTCTATGTTAGATTTTAGTTGTGCAGTTGCATTAATTACTAAAATTGATGAGCCTAGATTTGTGAAAGAGGCTTTGGATATGGAAGATGTAGGTCCCTGGATTGAGGCTATGGATGATGAGATGGATTCATTGGATAAGAAAAAATACTTGGGATCTTGTACCCTTTCTTAAAGGATGAAAACTTGTTGGTAATAGATGGGTGTTCGAGAAGAAATTATGTATAGATGATAGTGTTGAAAGGTACAAACCTAGATTGGTTGTGAACAGGTATTCATAGGTAGATGGAATAGATTATAGCTTAATATTCTCTCCTGTTGCAAATTTGACATCTATTAGATTTCTATTATCTCTTGTTACATCATATGATTTAGAGATAGAATAGATATATGTGAAGACAACTTTCCTTCATGGTGATTTGGAGGAAGAGATTTATACGTCACAGCCTGAGCACTACATTGTTAAAGGTAAAGAATCATTGATTTACAAATTAAAGAAGTCTCCATATGGGTTGAAACAATCTCCTAGGATGTGGTACCTTAAGTTTGGTGGCTTTGTGTTGTCAATTGGATTTGTAAGATCAAAATCAAATCATTGTGTTTACTTTAGAGTTGAAAATGATCAACTTCTTATTGTTGCATTATATGTTGATAATATATTGATGTTTGGGAAGGGTAAGGGTATGATTTTTTATTTTAAGTCTTAGTTGTCATCATAGTTTGAGATGAAAGATCTTGGGGTGGCAAGGTACATCTAGGGTATGGAAATTAGTAGAGATAGGTCTAACAAAAAACTTTGGTTGAGTTAGAGTAAGTATGTGAAGTTTGTGTTGGAAAGGTTCAACATGGTAGATTATAGACCATTTAGTTCCTATTTCTATGGGAACAAAGTTATCTATAGATGATTATTGAAAATCTCCTAGAGAGGTGGAGCACATGAGTAGAGTACCTTATGCTAGTACAGTTGGTAGTCTTATGTATGCTATGGTCTATACTAGACTAGACATTGCCCAAGCAATAGGAGTTCTAAGCCAATTTATGGCTAATCGTGGACGAATACATTGGGATGTAGTTAGCTTAGTATTCAAATACTTGAGGGGTACATCAAATTAATCCATTTATAATCATGGTAAATATTTTGGAGCTCTTCATTCAATTTGTATTTGTAAGTTTGTGGATTCAAATTTGTTAGGTGATATTGACATCAGAAGATCAACCAATGCTTATGTGTTCACTATGTTTGGTGATGCCATTAGTTGGATAAGTAACTGAAAACTTGTAGTTGCTTTGTCGACTACAGAAGCTGAGTACATGGCTACTACTCATGCTTGTAAGGAATCCATTTGGCTTAGGAGATTGTATTCTCATATTAATGTTGATATAGGACAAATTACTATTTTTTGTGACAGTTAGAGTGCAATTTACCTCACAAAGAATCCAACTTTCCATGCTAGAATGAAGCACATTGATGTGCAGTTTCACTTTGTGAGAGATATGGTGGAGGATGGAAAGGTAAATTTGGAGAAAGTATATGCTATAAAGAATGTTGTAGATGCATTGATGAAACTGGTAGGCACAAAGAAGTTCATATTGTGTTTGGAGTCTATGGGCCTTTTGGCCTATAGAGGTTAGTTCTTGTTATGATCCTATTGCTCTTACAAGGTGTTCGACAAGTGGGAGAATGTTAGGAATAAGGTGTCTCGACCTTGGATAATTCCTATTCTTATTATTTGTTTTTTAAGTGTATTTTTTGCAAATAATGTAATTAAGTGTGATTCAATAGGTCTAGTTAGCATGTTGATGTGTCACTCCACTTGCATTTGTCAGCATCTTAAATTGTGTGTAAGGAAATCATGACTAAAATGGTTATGATGGATTCTTATGATGCGTAAGAGCTATCTTTGGAATATTTAATTGTGTGTAAGGAAATCATGACTAAAAAAGTTATGACAGATTCCTATGACATTTAAGAGATATCTTTGAAAGATACCCTAAAAATGGAAAGTGTATTATATAAGCATTTTTAGGGCTGTAAATAGTGGAGAGCATGAGTAGTGTAATTGTTGGTTGATACTAGATAAGTCTTTCATGTTAGGATTAAACCATAGATAAAAATAACAATTACATGCAAATATAACCAATAACAAAAAAATATAGATCACATGAGAAAGAACACAAGAAATCAAGAGCTAACGTGGTACACTCAACCCCTGGGCTACATCCACTAAACAACAACTCCAAAGTTATTATGGTCTAGTGATTACAACCTGATTACAATTTGTAATCCCTTATAGCTCAATACTACCACAAGAACCAATTTTTGCATCACAACCACAACACAATCCCTAACACTAAGCTATTTTATACAATTAATTTTTTTCTACTTTAGGGTTACAACATGTCAACTATATGTTGGCCATAGGTATGGCATATGTCGACCATGACCCATAATGTTTTTTTGGGGTGCTACCCTAAGCTCCAAAGAGTTTATTAAGTATGTATAGTACTTCCCTAATTAGTCACCACAAACCAAAAATCTCCTACTTATGGACTAATCAGACTCCACACTAGACAATAATCTCCCACTTAGAGACTGATCCTGTAGCAATACCACTACCACATGTGCTCCCACTAGATCAAACCATCTTGGACTCTATTTTTCTTTTATTCATGTTCAATCAAGAACACCAACTGAAGGTAAAGAGGAATTTAGCTTCTCCCTTGTCACTATCTTTGTAAACATATCCACTAGATTCTTATCTGTATGTATCTTATCCAACTTTAACTATCCATCATCCAAAACTAGCCAAATGAAATGGTACTGCAACTAAATGCATTTTTTCTTTGAATGTAGAGATGAATTCTTGGCAAGATGAATGACACTCTAGCTATTGGTAAACAAATAATTATCATTTTGAGGGTGTCCCAATTCTTCCAAGAAGAACTAAATCCATATCATCTCCTTGGTTACTTCTATAGTGGATAAAGCATAAACCTTTTGTAACCTAGAAACCTAGCTCATAGCAACCCCACCAACAATAAAGACATAACCTATAGTACTCCACCTCGTATCAATATGCCCTACCAAATCAAAGTCAACATAGCCTTGTAAGTTAGTTGTAGAGCCCCCAAAGTGTAAATAGTTATTAGATGTTCCTCTCAAATATTTGAGAATCTATTTGACTGCATTCCAATACTCAATTCTTGAATGACTCATATACCTACTAATGACTCCCACTACATATACAATATCTAGCCTTGTACATACTATAGCATATATCAAGCTTCCTACAGCTGAAGCATAGGTTACCTTGGAAATCTTATCCTCCTCTTCATGTGTCTTGGGTTACATCTCCTTAGTCAACTTCAAATGACCAGGCAAAGGTGTGCTGACAGCTTTAGCATTCTCCATAAAGAAATGTTGCAATAGCTTCTCAACATAATCAACCTAAGAGAGTGTCAATTTCTTGTTCTTCCTATCTCTTCAAATCTTCATACCAAGTATTTTTTTTTGCTACCCCCAAATCCTTCATAGAAAATGCATTTGCTAACTGGCATTTTAGCCCCTTAATCTGATACATGTTAGACCCAACTACAATCATATCATCAACATATAAACATAAAATAATGTAGCTATCATCATCCAACCTCTTAAAGTAAATATAATGATCTGAATGATACCTACTATATCCATGTTCATGCATAAAATTGTAAATTTTAGATACCATTTCCAAGGTGCTTGCTTCAAGCCATATAAACTTTTCTTCAATTTGCACTATAAGTTTATCTTACCTTTGATCTAAAAACCCTATAGTTGAGCCATATATATCTCTTCATCCAAATTACCATGAAGTAATTCTATTTTAACATCAATATACTCTAAATGCAAATCTTTTGTAGCCACAATACTTAAAAAAGTATAGATAGAAGTCATCTTAACAATAGGAGAATATATGTCAACAAAATCAATACCCCTTTTCTGTGCAAATCTTTTTACAAATAACCTAGCTATAAATATTTTTTTACCTCCATCCTCTTCTTTTAACCTGTAAACCCACTTATTTTGTAAAGCCTTTTTATCTATAGGCAATCTGAATAAATCTCATGCCTTGTTTTTCAGCAAAGAGTCCATTTCATCTTTCATTACAGACTCCCACTGAATCTTAGTATCCACCTACACAGATTCATCATAGCATTTGGGTTCACTAACATCCGTAAGTAAAATAGAATACAAAGAGGGAGAAAATATTTATGGAGGTCTAATTTTCCTTGTTGACTATCTAACATTCATTGGTGTGTGTGATATTTTTTGTTGTATTTGTTGCACATGATGAGGAATGGCTGAAAAATCACCTTTTGGAGTATCATCAAACACTACATAATCATCCTCTTTCTTATCATGTTTCTACAATAGATCTTTGTACAACACTTTTGCATTGAATATGACATCCCTGCTTCTTACAATTTTATGATTTTCAAATTCCCAAAGCCTAATGCCATTTCCAAAAAAACACATTTCTTTGACTTAGCTTCTAGCTTGGTTCTATTTTCAAAATTTACATGAGCAAACGCTTTGCAATTGAAGGTTTTGAGAAAAGAATAACTCACCTTCTTAGTAGTCTATGCTTCCTCTAAAATACCACAACCCAAAGGAGTAGTGGGACCTCTATTAATCAAATATAAAGCAATATTGGTAGCCTCTATCCACATGTGTAAGGTCAACCAAACATGCAACCTCATGCTTCTTGCCCACTCCATTATAGACCTATTCATGCATTTAGCCACTCCATTTTTTTGTGGAGTCCTTGGAATAGTTTTTTATCTACAAATACCATTAGTGGAGAAATAATATTCAAATTCATGATTGCAATACTCACCACCATTATCAGATATAGGACATTTTAATTTCATACTGGTTTCATTTTAAACCAAGCATTTCCATTTTTTAAAAGTTTGAAATACATCATATTTCTATCTAAGAAAATAAACCCATACTTTTCTAGTTGTGTCATCAATAAATGTAACATAATAGTGAGAGTGACCAAGGGAAGATACTTGAGCCAGGCCCCATACATCTATATGCACAAGCTCTAATTTCTCTCTTTTATTTTCCTTCCCAATCTTCATAAAACTCTCTTTTGTTTTTTGTACACACAACTTTCATAGAAATCCATATTAACACATTTCAAACTTGGTAGAAATTTATTTGAATGAAGTACTGTCATACCTTTCTCACTTATCTGCCCAAGTCTATTGTGCCACAATGTTGTATCAGAATTTACAATAGCTATTTGTTCCCGTTGCTCAACAGTAGCAACTCTTCCTAAACATTCATGTTTCTCTAAAACAATTAAATTAGAAGGAAAAATATGACCTGTACAAAGATATAATGTGCTTACTTTCACACATTTTTCTACTACAAGGGAACCTTTTGAAACCTTCCAAATTTCATCATTAAAAGTAACTACACATCCCTCATCACCGAGTTACCCTACTAAAATTAAATTCCTACTTAGCTTTGGAACATGTCTTACCTCATGTAGTAGCCAATGATTCCCATTTTACAACTTAATCTTAACTTTTCCCTTTTGAAAAATGTGACAAGGTTCATCATCCCCCAAATAAACAAGCCCAAAATCCCCTTAGATGTAATCAATGAAATAACCTCTATGAGGTGTAGCATGAAATGAAGCACCATAATCTAAAATCCATGAATCATCAACACTTTCTATAGATAGAAGCAAAGCATCCTTTTTGAAATTGTTACCATATTTTCCTCCTTGTCTCCATTTAGTTTATCTCCTTCATTTTTCTTTCTAGTCCAACAATGTTTCTATTTATGCCCTAGTTTCTCATAGTACTAATAGTCATTCCATCCTCTTGATTGAGACCTCCTCCCCTTTGACTTTCCTCTTAATTTCCCTAAATTTTTGAAATTATTTCCTCTCTCAGTTGTTCTACCTCTTCTTTTTGTGTTCAAATTACTTCTTGATGTAAATATACCTAATTTTTTCCTATCAAAATAACACCGATCACATCTTCATATTTTAGCATACTAGATCTAGGAACAAAATTGCTCACAACCATTATCAAGCCATTCTAGCTTTTAGGCAAAGAACACAAAATAAAGAGAGCCCTAATTTCTCCATCAAAATTGATACCTATAGAAAATAACTAACTAGTAATAGTATTAAACTCATTTAAATTATCTGCAATAGATCCACCTTCTATCATTTTTATATTAAATAAACACTTCATGAGAAATACCTTATTTCAAGTGGAGGGCTTTTCATATAGTTTCATTAGGGTTTGCATCAACTCTTCTGTCATCTTTGCTTTTGTAATATTAAATGTTACTAATGGTGCCAGGCATAATCAAATGCTTCCAAGTGCCTTTCTATCCAAAAGATCCCAGCCATCATTCGACATAGATTCCTGATTCTTGGTTTTGGCTTTGAACAGGTTCCATAAATATTTCTGATAAAGACAGTCTAACATTTTCACCTTCCATAACTAAAATTTATGCCCATTAAACTTATTAACCTTAAACTTACCCTTGTCTGCCATCACTTACACTCAACCTTGGGACTCCCACTCAACCATGAGATTTTCTTGCAAAGGATAACTGAAAAAGATAACCTTGCACTGATACCACTTGTTAGGATTAAACCATACCTAGAAATAATAATTACATGCAAATATAACCAATAATATAAAATAATAGATTACACAAAACACAATACAAGAAACCAAAATTTAACATGGTTAACCCAATCCCTAGGCTATGTCCACCAAATAACAAGTCCAATATTATTATGATCCAATGATTACAACCTGATTAAAATCTGTAATCCCTTATAGCTCAATACCAACGCAAGAACCAATTTTTGTATCACAACCACAACACAATCCCTAACCCTAAGCCCTTTTATACAATTAATTTTATGCTTCTTTAGGGTTATAAAATGTTGGTCATATGTACTTATGAATTATGTGAAGAACTTCCTTGATCATTCACCAACAACTAACATTCTATGTCCTGAAAGAGCTTGCACTGTAAGTGTATTATAATGTTTCAGTTGAAGATAATACATTGACTACAATATTATTGTTTACATAATATTGAATCTATAATTGTAAGGATTTTAAAAGAATTTGCACAATACTTTCCTTAAGAGATTAGTGTAGGAAGTTCTTTCCCCACCTAAGTTTCCTTACAAAAGAAAGACAAGATCTAAAGAAATCCGTAAAAAAAGAAAGAAATTGGCTATCCAGTATGAATAATTTTCTTATCAAGAAGTTGAGACTAAATGACTCTTTGAATTAATCAATTGAAATCAAAAAGCATCTACATATCTACTTGAAAATAATAAACTCTTGAATGAAGAAATAAGAGGACAGAAAAGATAACATGAAATCCAATTTGTAAGATTATGTGAAAGTTAGCTAAGACAAAGAAGAAAGTTGAAGAAGAAAGGTCTATGGTTGAGGAAGAAAAGAGAGTAATGGCTACTAGACTTGAAGAAAGGATATCAATGTTGACATTAAGGCCAATTTTTCTACCAATGACCCAAAACTTAGTCAAATGGTTATACTGCTACTATAGTTGCTACCAAGCTTATGATTCATCCAACAATGTTAACCAAGTATCTTATTTTCTATTGAGCTAAACAAATAGTTTTTAATATAGCTCAAGTGTAGTAGTATCCACCAAGCTATCTAGTGTTAACCAAGTTCTATAGTGTTAACCAAGCTCTACAGTGTCTATTAAGCTCATAGTGTTAACAATGAATCTAGTGTTGACTGAGTCATGTAGTGTCAATTGAGTGATTTAGTAGCTGCCAATTTTCTCAGTGTTCATCAAGTCACATAGTGTTAATAAGTTCAAGGTACTCAAAATTGATCAGTATGGATTGAGCTTTGACTTCAACCAAGTGTAAGAGTTTTTTTAGCATTGATAGAATTTGTTGAGTATCATAAAATCAGCAAGTTTGTCTTTAGAACCTAAGTTAAAATAATTGGGCCAACTTTGTGAATTATGCTAAATTTGACATTGTAGCCAACTCTAGAAGGTAATGAATTGGAGTGGTGTATATGAAATGCATTGTCTCATATCTAAACAAGTATGTGAAGATGAATAAGGAGTGTTTGAGTGTGAATTGAAGAAGGCTACAAGTAAGATAAGGGATAATAGAGATTTATCTAGCATAGCTAGGTGATCATTGTAATACAAGGAATCTCATTCAACAAATTAGAGTTGTAGATAGAGATTAGCCATTGATTTATCCTAATAGGTGCATCAGTCAAATCCTTTAATAGGGTAGACTTAATAGTCCTTTTCTAAATCTCCTAATATAGTGCATATTTAATTTTATGTTTGTAAATCCTTTAACAAGGTGGACTTCATAGTCCTTATTGCTCCTAATAGGTTAGATCACCAAAAGTGGTTAATCATAAGCCTTAACAGGTAAAATTTATACTACAATACTAAAGCTTATGGGTATTGTGATACAAAAATACCAATTTCATTGAATTAAATAATTCTATTTAATTAATTAGAGGCACTTTTCTTATTCAATTAAATAACTTCATTTAATTAATTAGGAATGACTTCCCATGTAATTAAATAATTTTATTTAATTAAGTAAAATAGGCATATTTATTAAATTAAATAAATTTAATTCCATAGTACATTAGCCTTAGGATATAATTTAATTTAATTAAAATATAAATACTAAATAATTAAATTAAATATTAGTCAATAGGTTTAATGTGACTAAAATGAGTAAATACTATAGGAATTAAATAGTAAGCATGATGAATGTTGATTAGGGTTTTCTACATTTGACAATTAAGTCAAGTAGTGAGTAGTAGAATAAGAATTTGCCTAGTGAAATAGGACTTAGGATTGATCATAAATAGATGAGAATTGGTATATTGGCAATGAGCCAATTTTAGGTTATTACAGGTATTATCCCCACCCTAGTTTTAATTTCTAATTGGAAGGTGTCTAGGTCACCATATCTTGTGTCAAAGTGTTATGAATTTTTATTGCTTTCATTATTTCACGCATGCAATTAGATCAGAATAATATATGAAAAATTAATTGGTGAAATAAGATAAAGTTTTATTGGTTTCATATTGACACCTCCCCTCTCAATAACCTAACATACCTTAGATTTTCAACAATTGGTATATGAGCTCTTAGTTATCATAGAAGAATTTTAATAGCTTGAGATAAGGCTAGAGTCAATGGAGGTATACAAGATAGATAACGCTATTGATAATTGAAAGTTGGATCTAGAATTGGCCATTGGACAACTTAAGAAAGTAAAGGAGAAACACTCTCATTCATTGAAAATATCTATTAGTGCAAATGGATGACAATATCTATAATGAAAGAAGTTTTGAAGACTTATGTCTATAAAAAAATTTAGATGAAGCTGATGCAGTAATCAAATACCTATTGAAAAGGAATTATAATCTTCAAGATAAAGTTACAAAGCTGAAAAGAGAGTAAGAAATCCAATTAGTTAGATTAGGTAAAGTCATGGAAGAAAAAGGCAAAGCCACAAAATTGATAGAAGAAAAGGACAATGAAATTCAACATCTATCCCTTCAATAAGTAGACTTTATTGATCAACTAAATGATGCAAATCAAGAGCTTATCAATCTAAGAAAAGAGAACGAAAGACTATAGAATTATCTGAGCATTGAAAAGAAAACCAATGAAAGAATGATGGAATCTCAAGAAAGTTCTAATTAATTAAATGAGAAAAATTAGTATAGACACAAAGTAAAAGATAGGTTAGGATATATAGAAGAAGGTGAATCATAAAGTATCAGAAAAATTTGGGCAGCACAAGCGTTCGATCGCATCGGTCTCCAAAAATTTAAAATGCATTTTTGAGGCTCTTAGGTGTGTCAGATTTCAAATTCAATCCCAAAAATGGATTCAGGACAGTCAAATTAGCTAGGGGTGTGATTTTTACACAAATTTGAGCACTTTGAAAAATTGGGTCAACAGCTATATAAGGGCTTGAGGGGTCATTTTCAATTTGTTTGTGCTTTTTTTTCTTCTAGTGATTTTGTGCTCTGAGAGAGATAAGGCAGTGAATGTGAGATGTCATCATTTTGAGTGCTCCAAATGACACAGTCAACCAGCAGACTGCGGACCACCAGTGAGTCATCGATTTCCTTCCTTCATACTTTCATTGTCATGCATTTTGATGTCATTTATTGCACTTTTTAACATGTTTTTAGAGGGTCCAATCTTTCTTTGTGTGAAGATCTTTCTTCGCGTGAAGAAATAGGTTGCAATGTTTCTTCGTGCACAACAGGAGGATCTTCACGCGGGAAGCATTTGGTTTCGCGTGAAGAAGGAGATTTTTCACATGAGGTGATTCATTTCTCGAGCAAAAATCTCTTTTCTCACACAGACAGTTCTTTCTTCGTGTGAAGAATGAATGTGTTCGCGAAACTATTGTAATTTCGCACGAGATTTGAAGAATTTCGTGCAAAGTTCCATGACAATTTTTTTTTAAAGTTTGAGTTTTGTGCTCAAAAATTACATTTTAGTTCATTTTGATGCTTCATTTTGACTTGATACTGATCATTTGTTTATTGTTTCTTGTTGTGTGTGCAGGAGGTCTTTGGTGATGTTGCATTTAGGTCTCATTTCCCACCATATGGGGAGCTATTATGAGGTCTTGATGACACTGATCGGGCACACATTGCCCGATTGGGGTTGTCTTTTTTGTGCTGGATTCCAACCATGATGGTGAATCATGGCCTTTTCACTACATTGGTTGAGCGTTTCCATTCAGAGATGAACACCTTCCACTTGCTGATGGGTGAGATGACCATCACACTAGAGGATATATGGAGGATTTTGCGGATTCCTTTCCATGGCACTTGGGTCATTTATGATATAGTGCCCCGAGAAGGGATAGAGGCATTATTTGTTGTGTTCGAGAGAGAGAGCTACTGAGGGGTAGGACCATCAGCTGGGATGAGCTTATGCACATGTGTGGGCTAACACGTAGGCTGGTAGCTGTGCTGGCTATATTTTTGAGTTGTTTCCTATGTCTTGACAGAGGATAGCATAGTGTGGAGTGCAAATGATGAGTCATGCTCTGCAGGATGCTAGAGGTACCTGAGATCTTTGGGTGGGATCAATGCATGCTAGGTCACCTTTTCGATGAGATGCATGAGGTCATCTTCTACAAGAAGAAGACCATGGCAACTGGGGTATATGTGTTACAGATCTATGCCTAAGAGCATCTTCCTGTATGTAGGCCAATTTTTTAGGATGCCAAAGGGCCCATGGAGCCCTATATATGTAGATATTGAGGGGATATTACCCAGGTCCACTTGGGTAAGAAAAAGCAGTGGAGTATTCATCTCGATGACCTAGTGTCTATTGTATGGCAACCCTGGCGAGAGACAAAGGACTGGGATGATGAGAGTTACCATGGATGTTCAGTTCTTGACCTCTGGCAGGAAAGACGACATCTATGCTCAAGAGATTTGTGATCTCATGAGTGTGGCGGTAGTATGGCTGACCATAGGACATTTTGGCTAAGTACTACACCTATGCCAGGTTGCAGAGGGACATTGAGCAGGGCTAGCCATCATAGGTGGATCCAGGGTGATCCATGATAGACATTCATAGCTTAGCTGTAGTTTAGTGGGACTACCTGCTAGAGGTAGGAGATGCAGGGATGATGCCTACATATCAGGCATTTTTGATTAGCCATCTATTCCCATGTTTTACATATCTAGTGGGGATGGTAGGGCAAAGACAAAGGCAGGTGCCCCCTCAGTAGCAAGTATAGCCACAACCACCAGTTCAGCCACAATAGCAGTCACGGGTCTGGGACCAGGTTTAGTAGATGCAGATTCCCCCATGTTAGATGGGATTAGACCTAAGTGCCAGGGGCAGTAGGAAAAGACAGAGTCAACACCATTGATAGAGGACAGAGGAGGAGGCCCGTCGGCAAGAGGCTCCCTAACAGCAGGAGGCACCACCACAGTTGCAGGCACTAGAGATGCTAGATGAGGATATGCTTGATCAGTCGGTCAGTGGGGTGTAGGACATGGTAAGATGGTAGGAAGAGTAGGTTCGTGTGGCCTCCCAATAGTTGGGAGAGTTACAAATTTCAATGGCAGTCCAAGATGCATAGCTAGTGGGATACAACTCTTTGGAGAGAGCACACTGAGACTACAGAGAAGAGATTGGAGCTAGCATAGGATGAGATCTAGTTTCAGTCAGCATAGGCAGCGTATTACTATGCTGCATATACCAGTGCGGTGCAAGATGAGACACTCTAGGTGCTGCACTTTTCTCAGTATGCGCAAGAGTCTAGGGGCACACGACCTCTTGCCAGACTAGATATGCTACCGCCACCTCCATCACCTATTGCTCCTACTGCTCCTACTCCTCTTGTAGGTGAGGGTGCAGGATAGAGTTAGACGCTCTATGGCTAACTATGATTTTAATTTATGGCTATGTATCAACTGGTATGCCAGCACCACATGTATCATTTTTGATCGACTGTGCTCGATTAGCACCCATTTTTTTATACTGACCCATTCTTTTGATATATATACGAGATCTTGAGCTGAGTATCCTTGTGTACATGTCATTGTCTATTTTTCTTTACTTTGATGTACATGAGATGTATGTTGTACTTAGATAGAATGCATATGTATTTTGATATGATATGATTATGAACATATAGAGTAGATGTTATGATTATGTGGATGTAATGCACATGGAAATGGATTGACATCTCCTGTAGTGTTGTGTGTTTGTGCTTGACAGTGACAAGGATTCCATTGAGGAGTGTGAATTGACAAACAAAATGCTTGTGCAGCCATGAAGGAATCTAATACATGTTGAGATGCCCCCCAATCCTTCATTACAAAGGGTAGGAACATAATGACCATCGAATTGTGTGCTTATGCAAATGAAGTATGTAATGCAAGACTACGTTGAATGCAACCCTAGGTCTAGTTACCAAGCCTTGATATTTAATCATCTATGGATGTAGAACAAAGCTCGTAGGTTATATAATTACCACTGACATTGCAATCATGGAAATATGAATATAACATACGTTATTGGTTTGTCAAGATTTAAATGTAAGTATTCGAGGCACAAGAAGCCAAAATGACTAGAACATTTGTCCCTTTTAATGTAGCAAGTTAACATAAGCATCAAAGCATAGACGCTAGGATGACCTGAATGTTGCTTGCATGATAGACACACCAAACACACGAGAGATCCATCTTATGCTAAGTACTTAGTATTTATTCTATCTACAATGACCCTTGCATACATAACCTAAGAAAAAAGTGTGCTAGATATACTCGCAGTGACCTGTACATTCACTTAATAGGACGAGTATTAGTATGTACTATAGCATAAAGAATTCACTCCAAAAAACAAGGAGAAAAACCAATATTATTAATGTATCTATATAAAAGGAGTCA
The DNA here is from genome assembly GCA_028749045.1 of Cupressus sempervirens. NCBI lineage: Eukaryota > Viridiplantae > Streptophyta > Pinopsida > Cupressales > Cupressaceae > Cupressus > Cupressus sempervirens. The sequence goes on along the minus strand of CM053786.1, from coordinate 212,268,817 downwards.
AGGTACACATGGCCATCCAATACGAAATGGAGTCTCTTATAGTGGACACCCCTTTTATAGGAACGTATCAACTTGTTGAAACTAAACCACAGACAGAAAGCCAAGAAAAGATCATGCCCCCAGTCATTACTTCTCTAGTTGAAGATGACATCATCTAGTTGCTCGAGGAGACATGATGAAAGCAAAAAACAAAGCAAACAAAGAAAATTCTAAGTATATCCAAACAAGTATGTCATTTTTGAGATCAATGTTTTGGGATTGATGTCAATTATCAGTGTCAAGAATATGTTTGAAAGAAATCTCTTCAGTAGGGTGACAATAGTAGGTAGACGCAGTCAGAATGACTGGTAACTGAGGTCAAAGAGGAATCTTCATGTTGAAGAACCTAAGAAGGACTAAGCAACAGTAGGCAGACACAGCCATGACGACTAGTGACTGACGTAAGAGAGCTCTCCCATAAAGGAATCTAGAGACATAACTTGAGCAATAGTAGGCAGACACAACTAGGATGATTGGAGAGTGTTGCGAAAGAGATTTTATGAGGAGAATCTTGAAAGAGTGACACTAGTGATAGTAGGAAAATGTAGTGAGGACCACTGGTGATTGTCGCAAAGGATATTCTATGAGGAGAATCTTGAAAAGAGAGTGACACTAGAGATAGTAGGTAGACGCAGTGAGGACTACTAGTGACTATCGCAAAGGAGATTTTATGAGGAGAATCTTGAAAAGATTGACACTAGCAATAGTAGGCAGATGCAGTGAGGACCACTGGTGACTATAGCAAAGGAGATTCTATGAGGAGAATCCCAAAAAGAGACATGCTAGAGGGGAATGCCCCTGAGTTGTGGCAAGACTCAATCCATGGATACATGAGCTGAAAGTAGGAAAAGAAGGAAAATGAAAGCATGAAAGTGATTGTACAGAAAGCTAGAAGATGCGCTGCAAGATGGAGCATTGGGAACAAGAGGCACCTGTTTACCAGGTTTTCACCTTCTTGGCAGGATTCTTCTTCATTTTTTTATTCATTTTATTTTTCAATTTTTTTATTTTTGTGTTACTAAGGTGCCTATTGCTAAGTTTTCACCAGGGTAACAATTTTTTCTAAGACTTTTTCTAATTTTTAGATTTTTTAGGACATTTTGATATGTACAAAGAGCTTACTGATATCAGATCAACTTTAAAACTTCTTCAGGTGGAGAGTGTTGACAAGTTCTTTAAGCACTTCTCCTTCGATTTTAGAAAGCTGATAAGCACCAGACTATATGCTACAGTGATGATGTATGGACTGAGCTAGTTTGGTTCAAACTTTCCCTTTTGTACTTGTTGTTATTGATTCTTAGGGTTCTCTCTCAGGATGAGATCAATCAGCTAGAAGTTACATGGCTTGACCTTTCGATTGTAGCTCCGGGCCATTCTTTGTTGATATGCTCACAGATGATCACATGCCACTTGTTGTCGTTCATCTAGTAACACCAACTCTTGAAGCTGAGCTATCCTATAGTCATCATTAGTGATAAAGCCCTTCATAGAGATTCTCAGGGTAGGAATCTCAACCTCTATTGGTGTTGAGATAATGGGTGTTGCACACATTGCATAATATTGTTATATTTTATTATTTTATTTTTATTATGCAATGTTGTACCTAGATGGACGTGCAACATGTAAAGATTCCCATGGGATATACTTGATGAGTTGTATTGTAACATTATGAAAATATTTTATGTAATTATTTAATATTGGGGAAAAGAATTAAATGCCCAATATTAAATGTGGGGTCAGTGGGTTAGGTAGCACATGGTTTTAGCACATGGTTTATGTAATACCACTTAGTGGTTTTGTGGGACTTGCTACTATATAAGCAGCCACAAGGGTAGTTGTTGTAGAGAGAGAAAGAGAGAAAAAAGAGTGACAAGGAGAAGACAAAAGGCAAGAGTCGAGCGGGACAAGGCTTGACAGGTTAGCCAAGGGAGCATTTGTGAAAGTTGGAAGCATGGCATGGGATGTGTGGATTCATGCTTGTTCACATAGTTTGCTCAGTTGTGGCTATGGCCATGAAGGCTTCCATGGTTGTATGGCAATGGTATTTTTGCTAAATAATACATGATGATGGATGCTTTTGGAGGCTGGGTTTTTCCCTCAATGAGGGTTTCCCAAGGTATATCTTGTGTCACATTTTGTGGGTATGTTGTCTATTCTCTTGCATGTGGATTTTAATTCTGTGTTTATTTTAGATCTATTATGGGTTATGTGGAAATAGTTATATTATTTGTTGCAAAGTTTCCTTACAAGTGGTATCAGAGCTATGGTTTTATTATTGTAACCCTAGATTGAATCCATGGGAATGCATGAGAGGATAAAAGAAAGGGCAAGATATATGAATGATTTATTGTAGATCTGAGGACTTTGGGTTTGCTGTTATGATGGGATGTTAAAATATTTGGGCATGTGAAATTGTTGGACAAAAAGATTTTTTCGGATGTTTCATTTAAAATGAAGGTTTTGGGGGTAGCTTGCAGAAATGACCTCCTGGGTAAAAAAAGACCTTACCATTGGATCCGGGTTGACATTTCCATAAATTTTGATATATAATATGCCCTAGTTTGGCCATGTTCAGAGCAAATGAAAGAGTTTTTTAGTTTCAGCTCATGATGGCCGTCAAATTTAATCCCGTCGGAATTTTCGTCACTGAAAAAATAAAAAATGAAAAATCGTACTAAAAATGGTAAAAAGACTATCTTAGTAAAATGGCCATAACTTTCTCTCAAAATATCGGATTTCAGAGTTCTTATAGGTGTTGGAAAGCTAATTCAGAGCACTACAAGATGGTGTAGGTTTGGTTCTATGATTTTGAAATTTTGTCAGGTTTTAAGAGCCCTAAATTAGATGTTGTTTATTTTGAGCACGGATTAGGGCATAACTTGGGCATACGGAGTTGGATTTTGGACTTCGAGTAGTCAACGGAAAGCTCTTGGAGAGCTCTACACATTAGTTCAGATTTGGTGCAGGTTTGGCATGATTTATTTGGTGTGATATTGATCTGAATAGTTTATAAGTATATTTTGACTATGGTAACATTGTGAGTTTATGGCATTGGAAATTTAAGATTTGATGTCATTGTATACTCAGTTCATATTTTAGATTGGTCTCATGATGATATGGTTATTAGTGTTTGGATATGCATGATGACTTGTTGGGTCTACAAGTTGTGTAGTGTTGTAAGTGGTCTATACTTACAGGTTGCATTTATAGCTTGGTTATGGGTTGTCTTTGCTCATTGATCTTTCATTATTGATGCATATTCAGATTGGTGGCTTGGTTTTGCGTTGTCTATGCCCTAAGTCACATGATTTTATCTTCATGTAGAAGGGATGAGATGTTGTTACCAGGTGCAGTCATGGCAGAGGATTGTGGTTGACTATGCTGACAGGTTGGACATATTGAGAGCCAGATGCTCGGTTCATGGATGTGATCATGGTGTCATGGATTTTGGCATGACATGATTGCTTATACAGGTACATCCTTGATGTTCATTAGCTTGGATTTTCTAATTTGGTTATGGTGGTACATCTTCTTAGTAGAGGATCATGGTTATTTGGTTTCTTTTGAGGAGCTCATGATGTGCACTTTGAGTTCTTTGATGGTTTGATGCTTTGGTTGATTCTCATGGTTAGAAGATGGTTTTTTCATCATTATGTCATGGATAGCTTGGATACACAGTTTAGTGGGAGCTTGTGACAGTGATGGGGTGACAGTGCAGGATTAGTTCCTGGTTTGGTTTGAATCTTCAAGTAGGAGATGGATTTTATGATGCCATAGGTGACTTGGTACCATGATTGAGTGGGAGTTTTTGGCATTGATATATTTATTGAGTGTTTGCAGATGTTGGAGGTTTGTCTTAGATCTTGTTGCTGCAGAAGCATCTTTGACATTTGCATGGTGCACTTGTTATCTTCATGGTGTTTGAAGATAGTTAGATCTTGAGGACTCATGGAGTTCTTGGTTATCTTCATGGTATGTGGAGATGGTTCTTCATGGTATGTGGAGATGGTTTTCTTCATGGTGTGTGGAGATGGTTGCATCTTGAGGACTCATAGGGTTCTTGGCAAAGGTGTGGTTTATGCTTTTATTTGGCATGTTATCCTTGGTATGAGGATGGTTTCATTATTATGTCATGGTATACTCTTGATATGTGTTTAGAGTTGTGACATGTTATGGTGTGTTCATGTGGAGCATGTTATCTCTTTAGTTGAGATGGTTAGATCATGTTGTCATGTTTATGTTCCTGAGGCCATGGTTGGAACTTTGACATTGATCTTGGTTTAGTTTCTATGTATTGAGTACACTGATCATAAGCTGGATACTTCATGATATTGCTATGTTGCATTTGGAGTTGGCATGGATTGATTGGTTACAAGTGCTCATGGATACTTAGAGATGGTGGTGACGTTGATTTCTCTTGGATTAGAGAAGTATTTGTTGGGACGGTTGATGGTTTCAGCAAGAAGTCCGAGGGGCAGTCACCTAATATGGACTTGAGAGGAGATTGTTCTTAGATGAGTCTTGGTTGGAGACTTGGGTATCTTGATGAGCATTCTCATTCCCCACTCTTGGTCTACTCGGCGGTTTGCTACTTGAGAGGTATAGCCCATTATTTTCTCTCAGTTGCATTATATTTATGCTTATCTTTCATGGATATGGATCTTGAGCTATGGTACATGAGTTAGTTCTGGAGGGTTCATTTGAGAGATGGTTAAGCATTGGTTATCTCCATGTGCATATGTTGTTATGCTGGTTGAGTTTGGGAGATGGTTTTATATTGGGCATTTTCCATGGATTAGGAATGGTTATTCCTTGGTTTAGGAATAGTTTATTGAGTTTGATCTTCTTGTGAGAGGCTTACATCCATGGTTAGTTATATGGTATGGTTTGGGTGTTGTTGAGGCTTCTTGTTGGGGTTTTATGGAGGAGATCATACTTGCACAGTTTACATCTAGAGGTGTGTGTAGAAGGACATGATACAGGTTATGATTTGCATGGTTTCTCCAGTCTTGGTTATCTTCTTGGATGTTCAGTTTTTCCTATATTGGATTTGAGATAGGTTAGAGATTGTGATCACTGGTTTGTGCTCATGTATGTCATGTGAGAGATGACATGGTTATTCATTTATCTCTTTCTTTTGTTGGTTGTGGTGAACTTCGGAGATTTTTGGAGACTTGTTACAAGAGTTCTTCTTGCAGGATATCAATTTATGTATTGTGGATGTCCTTGATACTACATGGATTCACTTCTTTGAGATGTGTTGAGTGGATTGGTTATAGATTTGACATTATCTTTTGCAATGGGAGCTTCTTGGTATATATGTGGCAGGTATTGCTCTTGAGGCTTGTGATTGCAGGTTGCAGATTGGATATGTCGGTGATATAAGATTCACTTGTTATACCTTTGAGGTATGGATAGTTGGATGGGTTTGGCACTTTCTGTGGGTGCTATTTCAGCTATGGATATTTTGACAACTACAGATACATGTGATTACCTTTGGATCAAGTTTTTTGTGCTTGGAATTTTAGTTGGTACAGGATTTTATGATCTTCTAATGTGACAGGTTGGGTGGTTTTCTCTTTGGATGGCTTCTATGTATGTCCAGTGGGAGTGGCATAATAGGAGGTGAGATCATTCATGTTTGAGATGCTGGATACTTTGATTTTTTTGCGGGTACTAGGATGGAGCACTTGGTGTATTTTGATCCATGATAGTGGATGTGTTGGGAGGGATTGTTCCCTTGTTCATTTATGTGGCTATGGATTGACCCTATGCAATGTATACAACAAGTGGGAGATTGTTGAGATAATGGGTGTTGCACACATTGCATAATATTGTTATATTTTATTATTTTATTTTTATTATGTAATGTTGTACCTAGATGGATGTGCAACATGTAAAGATTCCCATGGGATATACTTGATGAGTTGTATTGTAACATTGTGAAAATATTTTATGTAATTATTTAATATTGGAGAAAAGAATTAAATGCCCAATATTAAATGTGGGGTCAGTGGGTTAGGTAGCACATGGTTTTAGCACATGGTTTATGTAATACCACTTACTGGTTTTGTGGGACTTGCTACTATATAAGCAGCCACAAGGGTAGTTGTTGTAGAGAGAGAAAGAGAGAAAAAAGAGTGACAAGGAGAAGACAAAAGGCAAGAGTCGAGCGGGACAAGGCTTGACAGGTTAGCCAAGGGAGCATTTGTGAAAGTTGGAAGCATGGCATGGGATGTGTGGATTCATGCTTGTTCACATAGTTTTCTCAGTTGTGGCTATGGCCATGAAGGCTTCCATGGTTGTATGGCAATGGTATTTTTGCTGAATAATACATGATGATGGATGCTTTTGGAGGCTGGGTTTTTCCCTCAATGAGGGTTTTCCAGGGTATATCTTGTGTCACATTTTGTGGGTATGTTGTCTATTCTCTTGCATGTGGATTTTAATTCCGTGTTTATTTTAGATCTATTATGGGTTATGTGGAAACAGTTATATTATTTGTTGCCAAGGTTCCTTACAATTGGAAGCATAGCATTTGCTCCATACACCAAAGAAAAGGGAGTTGTGCCCGTTGGAGTTTTGATACTTGTTCTATATGCCCACAAGACTAGGTTGATCTAGAGAGGCCAATCTCTCCCTAACTTATAGACTATGCAATGAAGAATTTTGAGGATTTCCTTATTGGATGCCTCATCCTGGCCATTACCTTGGGGGTAATAATTCCTTGAGGTCTTTATTCTTGAATTGTCCTCCATTGTCAATAATGATTGAGGACTGTACACCATATCTACAAATGATGTAGTTTGTGATGAAAAGTGCTACAGTCTTGCCATCAGTAACTATGAGAGGTATTGCCTCTACCCATTTTGTGAAATAATATGTAGCAGTGATAATGAACTTATGTCCATTAGAGGAGGTTGGGTGAATCTGTCCCACCAAGTGGAAGGCCCATTGTTGAAATGGCCATATTGTAGTAGAGAGAATTAGCTCTATGGCTGGACCGTGGATGAGATTCCCATGTAACTAACACTGTTTGCAGGACCTAGCATACTTGATAGCTTCTTGCTCCATTTTGGGCTAGTAGTAACCATCACAAAGGAGTTTGCAAGCTAGTGTGAGGCCATTAGAATGAGATCTGCAAATGCCCTCATGAACCTCCATTAGTGTGCATTTGGACTCTTTGAGTTTTAAACACCTAAGGAGTGTTTCTTCGAGACCTCTCCTATATAGATCGTCATCAATAATGATATAATGTGAAGCATTATGGATCAGGTAACATTTCTCATTCTGGGTCAAACCTTTCGAATTGGTTTGATTACGAAGGTAGGAATAGATGTGATGGTAGTAGGATGATTCTTGTCCTATAATAGAATAGATCATCTTAGAATCAAAAGTTTCATAGGCTGGGTAGTGTAAAGCTTCCACCAAGAACTCATGTTGCAGATCATTTTTAGGCATTTGTAGTAGGGAGGCCAGAGTGGCCATAACATCAGCCACCTTATTATCTGTTCATGGAACTTGCTGAAAAGTGATGTGTGCAAAGTACTTCTTTAAGTCATCAACCATGCACTTGTAAGGAATTAGTTTATCATCCTTTGTTTGGTACACATCATTAACTTGGTTGAAAAAAAGTTGAGGGTCACCAAAGATATCTAACTGATCCACTCTCCATTCAACTACAATTTTCATGCCATTAATCAAAGCTTCATATTCAGGGATGTTGTTTGTACAAGGAAACAAAATCTTGTATGCTTTGGGTAATGAATATTTCTATGGTGTAATGAAGATTAATCCAACAGTTGATCCTTGTTGTGTGAAGGACCCATCAAAGAACATAATCCATGTGTGGTGTGTGAGTGTCAGAATTGACTCATCTGGGAAATCAATGTTTATTTGTAGAAGACTTTGTATGAGTGCCTCGGCCAACTAGTCTACAATTGCCTATCTCTTAATTGCCTTGCATTCAACATATTACATGTCGAACTCACTGAGTATCATAACACATTTAGACAATCTCCCTATGAGAGCTACCTTACTGAGTAAGTATTTTATTGGGTCTATTTTAGCCATGAGCCAGGTAGTGTGGGCAAACATGTAGTGTCTCAACTTCTGGGAAGCGAAGACAACTATCAAACAAGCTTTCTCAATAATGCTATAGTTCTTCTCATAAGAGACCAATTTTTAGCTCAAGTAGTAAATAGCCCTTTCTTTGTTGTCATTATCTTCCTGAGCCAATACGATGCCCAGAGATGTTTCAATGGCTGAAATGTATAAAAGAAAAGGTTTCCCATGAATAGGAGGCATCAAGATGGGTGGATTAACAAGATATTGTTTGATCTGAGTTAAGCTTTTCTCACAATCCTAGCTCCAATTGAATTTCACACCCTGTAAGGTCTTTGTGAAGGGTTGTGATCTATCTGCCAATTGTGAAATAAATTTGCGAATAGATTGAAGCCTTCCTTGTAACCCTCTCATTTGGCTGATCTTCCAAGGTGGTGGCATGTCCCTTATTGCTTGTACCTTCTCCAAATCTACTTCAATTCCTTTTGCAGAAACAATGTATCCCAGCAACTTCCTTGATGTGACACCAAATGCGCATTTCTTAGGATTGAGCTGAAGACTTAATTTTTCCATACGATCTAGGATGGGTCCCAAATCTTGCAAATGAGTATTGTGTTTAGCACTTTTGACCAAGGTATGATCAACGTAGTCCTCCATGGTTCTATGCATCATGTCATGAAAAATCGGAGTAACAGCTCTCTGATACATAGCACCAGCATTCTTCAAACCAAATGGCATCACATTCCAACAAAAGGTTCCCCATGCACATGTGAAAGCCATTTTCTCCTTGTCTTCTGGTGCAATTTTTATCTGATTGTATCTAGAAAAACCATCCATAAGTGAGTACATCTCATAGCTAGTCATTATGTCCATGATCATATCAATATTAGGGAGCAAAAAGTCATTTTAGGACATACCAAGTTAGGATCATAGAAGTCTGTAAAAACTCTAATAGATTTATCATGCTTGGAAACAAGAACAATATTGGATATCCATTCAGTATAATCAATTGCATAGATGAAACCAGCCTTTAGAAGTTTCTCCAATTTTGCTTTGATGAGCAATGCAACGTGAGGGTGCATTTTTTGAAGCTTTTGTTTAACTAGTTTGATGCCTAGTGCTATGGACAAATGATGCATGATAAGATCAGGATCCAATCCTGGCATGTTAGAGTATGTCCAGGCAAAATTTATTTTCTTTTCCTTGAAAAAGGTAATGAATTGTTCTTTCTCTTCAGGTGACAATGACTGTGCTAGATGTATCATATGAGGATGTTCTTTTGTGCCCAGGTTAATTGGCTGCATCAGCTCTACAAAAACTGATGATCTCTCCCGAAAGTGACTGGGAAGTACATCAAATATCTCATCCACAGGCACCTCAGAGAGGTTTTCACCCTTGGATGTCTTTTATTTTTATTTTTTGGCTTCCGACATTGTGACAATGTGGTTTTCACCATCGGACCATTTGCATTTTTTCCTTTTAATTGTGTGACTGAGATATTTGATGTCATCTTTAGTCATGTTGATGCTCTACTCATTGGTGGAAGATGTTACAAGTTTGATAGTGTTTACGTAACAGACAAGAGTGTAGTCATTCTGGAATGTGGGGACTTCACTAGATGTATTAGGGTTCCAGTCTATAAGCTCAAGATGTGTGAGTGAGAGAGTAGTGGTTGGTTTAATTACACTCACAAAATAGTCATTAAGTGCTTAGAACAATAATTCGAGACATACGACAACCTCGTCCAAAGGTGTGTTCAGACACCTCAAAATATGAATGTTAGTAATTGATGACTTTAGGACACTAGTTGAATCTAACCCATGTGACCTAACCCTAGACTTTTCACCCACTTCGATTTGGTTTTCATAGACATGCACTTGGTTAATGTCTTTATCAATAGTCGCTTCTGAAAGAGAGTCAAACTCATAGTCCTTAGAATCAGTGCTACATGGTGAGAGATTATAGAACTCTCCCACAATGATAGGGACATAGTCTCCTTGATCCTTTGGATTCTTACACAAATAATCAACATGACATGACTGACTAGATTCTTTTTTTTCTGAATGATATTTGAGTTGTTCAGCATTGTCCAGAAGAATCACTAGTATCATCCACAATGCTAACACATGGCACAAAGTCATTTGGCTCAGCAAAGAATTTAGCGAGATCATAAGGGATAGGATAAGGATAGGAATCCTCATCATTAGATTCTTCCTCTTGAGTATCTGACTCAGCTTGTGACTCAGTTTCAGATGAACTCTCAGGTTTGGGGATGAATTTATTTGATCCCAAATGGAAAGGGACCTTCTTAAATCCTAGGCCCATTGTATCATCATTGCTTCGATCTCTTTCTTTGATAGGATCAATTAGGCCATTGTTATTACACCCAATAGGGCCAATTCCCTTGTAACCAAAATGCTTCATAAGCCTAAGACTAGGTACATATTTCTTAGGAGTAATTTCTCGCACTTTTTCTGTTAGGTCCACAGGAGCCTCTTCTTTGTAAAGCCATGCAACAATGGCTCTATTTTCACTTTCATCTTCTAAGGGAAGTATAGATTTGATAAAAGAGCCATTAAACTTTGTCTCAGGTGTCAGCACGAATGACTTCTTTTCTTCTGAGGGTCTCCCATAGTGTCAAGGAGACTCGGGGAGAGACATTAATGATAACACTAGTTCAATGTGGTACTCTCTCGTACCGGTTTCTTTTAGTTTGAATGACTACTCAATTTTTTTTAGCTTATTGCGGTGATAATCAATGGACTCTCGGTTAGTAGGGACAAAATTTTCAGCAACTTTGAGCATATTGCAAGTGTAGCTAGTAGTGGTAGGAATAGTAACTTCAAAGCCATGAAATGTGAACTTGATGCATTGGTGGTATGTTGATGGTACAACACGCATCTCATGTATCCATGGCTTTCTTAACAGACTGTTGTAGGCCAAGGGAATGTCGAGCACCTAACAGGTGACATCCCTTTCGATAGGACTGATGCGAATTTGTAAAACCACAAGACCTAGAGACTTACGTTCCACTTTGTCATATGCTTTGATAGTGACCTTGTGTCAAGGATTAGTAGAGTCCCTAGAATAATTCAATTGTCTAAGCAAAGTAGCAGAGACAATATTTAGGCCAACATTTTTATCAATGAGTACTCGACGAACACGTGTTTGGTGGATCATAACCTCAATGTGTAGAGGCTGATTGTGTGGGTGATTCAATGAGTTGTCATCCTCCTTGGAGAAGGTCATAAGATATGGTGAGGTCAGGTGACCTACCATGGATTAGAATCGCTAAAGATCTAGATCTTGAGGAACATTTTCCTCAACGAGGGCTTTGTCTAGAATCTGCTTGTGAGCAAGCGAGACTTTAAGTAGCTCAAAGATGGAAATCTAAGAATTAGTTCATTTTAGCTAATCAAGAACACTATAATTGGTTGTGGTCAAGTTCATTGTGGGTTTTGCACCTTTACTAGATGGACTAGCAAGGGCTTTGTCTTTGTGTTGTTCAGGATTTGAAGTAGGAGGTGCAAGGCCTTTGAGCACCAACTTGGCGTGGGAGCGAGTAATAGTGTTAGCACAGTGTTGTGAAGGCATATTATCCACTTCATCAGAAGTAGGGCCCCTCAAGAAAATTGGTGTCTTGGGCTTGTCATTATCTTGTTTTCCCTTTATGGTAATAATGTCATAGTATTCAGAATCTATAGTTTCAACCATGTGAATGACATTGTAATCATTGGAATATGTATAATTGACCTTGTTGTAGGGTTTTTGTTTTGAAGTCTCTCCCTTTTCATAAGCTGGGAAAGGTTATTTGAATGCCTTTTGATCCAAGCTTTTGTTATTTCCATCTACCACAAGATCACCAATGTCAATCATGTCTTGGACTTTATGGTGCAAGTTTATACAATTGCTAGTTTTGTGTCCCTTGTTTTGGTGATACTCATAGAATGAGGTCTCATTCCACCATGGTGGACGTGCTTTTGGATCATAGGGACGAAGGTTATCCATTGGTGAAATAAGCTTGTGTTGTATCAATGTTTTGTAAACCACATTGAAAGGTTCTCCCAAAGGCGTATACTCTCACTTGGCGTATGTTGTCCATGAGTTTCTCGATTTGTTCCTAGATGTCTTATTGTCAGGAGGAGGTTTCTCAGAATTTTTGGCCACTTTGAGGCCATCTATCAGATTAAATGCAGCTTTAGCAGGTTTGGGTGTGACATTGTCAACAACTCCATAATGGACAATTTCTTGATTCTTGTTGACATGTTTGGTTTTATCCCTGTTGGAAGTGGAACCTTGTTTTGTGTCTCTTTGAAGAGTGAGTTCACCTTTCTTGACCATAAATTCTTCAATATAGATAGCCTGTGTAATCATGTCTTCAAAGGTTCATGGACCTTGTAATTGGACTTTATACCCAAAATTAGGTAAGAGGTTATCAACAAAAATGTCAAGCTTCTCCATTTCTAGGATTTTACGGGAATACTTAGTGTATAGTTGTCTCTATGTTTGGAGGAAAGTGAGAAAAGGTTCACCAAATTTCTATTTAAGGTTGCATAGATCTCGAATATTGATAGGATGTTGAATGTTATGTGACTATTGTTGAAAAAAGAGATTGGCAATTTCATCAAACGTCTTGATATCAGGAGGTAAATGTGAGAACCACTCCAAATTTTGACCACCTAGGCTTCTAGGGAATAAATGCATGAGGTGAGTTTGGTCATGTATAAAATCCATAGACAAAGCTCCAAATTCTTGCAAGTGATCTTAGGGATCAGTAGTACCAAAGTACATGTCATATTTGGGTAGCTCTACACCTCATGGGAAAAGTGGCATGGTTATGCTTTTGTCAAATGGAAATGAACAAAGATCGTCCAATGTGTATATCTTTGTGGGTTTCTCTTTCTCGTGCATCATCTGAGCCAATTGGTCTTGCATAATTTTCAATTGTTTTTGGAGTTTGGAAGTCTCAGTTTGTTCTTCATCTATGACAATGGTTTCCACATTGAAATTAGAAGGTAACTTTGCTCCTTCTTGGGCAAGTTTGAGAAAGTACTTTTCTTTTTCTTTGTTGATTAGAATTCCCATGACCTTTCGGAAGTTTTTGTCTCTTCAACATTTTTCTATGTGTTTAGGGAGTATTTCCACCTCTTCCTGTTCCTCATCATCATCATCATAGTCTTTCTCTTTCTCTTTGTCATTTTTAGGTATGTCTTGATATCGACTATGACAACCATGTTCAGGTTCACGATTAGTCATTATAGGAATGTGTTCAGTTTCCATATGTTGTGTTTCAAAAGATTCTCTAGAGAAAGGATCATACATCATGTTTGAAAATGTAGGACCTCTACCTGTCTCAGTATCCTCTTGGCACAAAGGATTCCTAATTTTTTGCGAAGTTATGGAAAATGTTTGTTGAACTCGAGATGACCTGGCAGGTGAGGGAGATCATGAAGATGTCTCACTAGCCATACTGGATATAGATTGTGTAACGAAAGGTAAGTGACCTCTGCCATGATTACGACCCCCATCATGACCACATTTAAGGTTATGGGGATAAAACATGTTGTCACTTTTGGTTGTGATAGTCATAGACAAGGACAAGAAGCTAGAATCTAGACAAGGGCTACACTAAAACTGAGTCTCAAAAAGGACAAGGTAATAGAAAGAATGTTGTACAGTAAGGCACAAATGGTCTGATTTAAAAGCGACAACAACCAAAGATTATGACCAATGTGACACAAAGTATGGCAAGCATTAAATCGAGGACCAAAAAAATACTTATGAGATGAGACTAGTCAAAGTACAAGACACAAGTCTTTGGCTAAGCGAAGTGTTGCTATTTTAAGACTATTTGTAGACAAAGAGCAATAAACGAACGTAGAAAAAGATAGCGTGTAGGCTGCAGATAGCTAAAATAGATGTCAATTGGTAATGTTGATACAAAGTCTCATGCAAGAAAACTTTACAAGTCGTGCAAAGAAGTTTTATAGGCCATGCGAAGAATTTTTATGGCTCATGTAATGTTCAGTGACAGTTTTTAATTGCGTGCAAAAAAGTTTGTAGGGTTGTGCAAAGACTGATGATTGAGGTTTAATTTTGCGTGAGAACAAAATGATTTCACGCAAGGACTAGATGATTTCGCATGAGACTCAAATGATTTTGCACAAGAAGGCAGACCAGTTTTAGAATAGCGGCTAATTTTGGAAAATTTGATCATTTTAGTAAGCAAGTAGATAAACAAGCATGTAGAATAGCAAATAGGCGATATCAAGCATGTTTGAAAATAATGAGCAAGGGAAAAAGCAACCTTGCACATGAAAAATCAAGTGACTTAGTTTGTGCTAATCCCTAAGAGAGCTATTTGTGTATGTTTTCAAAGAGTTTTGCAATCATTGCACACATTCTTAGAAAATAAAAGTTGGCCTCTCTAAGGTTTTTAGTTATGTTCTGACTCTGCAACTTTTATGACTCATAAGGGAGACCTCCAATTCTAGCACACCACAGTTTTGACACAGTCTGAGAACTTAATCTTCAAGAGCTGCTAGGGAGATCTGACAACCCACAATGAACCACACCCATGGAGATTTCTTCCACAAGGACATTTATATAGTGGTTGTGACTACCACATCAAAAATGGCTATTATCGCTCTAGGTTTTGTCACCATAGTTTGACCTATAGAGGGATGGTCTACTATGGTTAACCCTCTCTAAAGGTGATTGACTCACAATAGTGTACCACAAGGGGACTTAGCTTCCAGATTAAAGGTTTTGACACCTTTTCACTTTTAGCCCAATCAAAGTAGACAGATTAATCCGACATGCTAAACTAAGAGTATCTCTTAAAGATCTATGATATCAACTCCCAATGATCTATCAACCTCTCCAGAGAAAGGATGCCTCAATCAACAAGTTGAAGATTCATCTATCTATGAGATGCTCAAAGTATCCTCCCCACCTACAAGGGATCTTTCATAGAGAGGATTTTCACTAGGAACCCACTTTCTTAGGATCCATGAATAGTTTTCATGGGGGTCTAATTACTATGTGTGTACAGATGTTAATTCTCGAAAGAAAATCTATCCAAAAGTAGTCAAGGAGCACAAGGTGGTACACTTAACACTTTAACCAATGTGAGGTGAGTCCAAAGATGTGGAACATTTAACCCCTCACACAAGCCAAAATGACTCCACAACTCAAAAATTAGTGAGTTCTAGAAAGCACAAAAGGGTTTCCTAGTGGAGCATTTAATGCTTCTTTCCTGTAGACCCCTCCCCTTTGATGTGGGGCTGATATTGCAACCACGGGGTAGAAATGAGGGGCCAGTGGATTAGCAAGTCCAATAACCCAATATACCCAATTAGATCTATCACTAGCAACTGAGCCTACTAAATGAAAACTAATGGAGATCACAACCTAGTATCAAATTATGCATGTGTTGTAAAATGAGAATATGAAAGGAAACAAACACAAGCTTGACATGAGAGATGTTCATTTTAGGTCCAAATGAAGTGTTATCAATCAAAGAGAATTACCTAGTAATCCTCACAACATGCTTAGTAGATGTTTTACCTATGTTTAGCAACTTTATCACTCTTTCCTAATTGTCCCACAAACCACTATTATGCTATTCTAAAAAATTAGAAAAATGGAAAAACTAGTAATAGTGAGAAGTTAGCAGAAAAACCAAAAAACACAAAAAATCAATGCAAAAAAAAAAAGCCTCTGGTACCAAAGTCTCATGCAAAATTCTTGACAGACTCACACGAAATTTTTTTGAGCTCACACGAAGAAGTTTTACGGCTTGCATGAAGAAACAGGTTCTGTGTGAAGTTTTGCACGCTCAGGAACTTTCTCGCATGATGCGGAGAGAATCTTCACACGAATATTCTAGATCGTCATGAAAAAATAAATAGTTTCGCATGAAGATTCCTAAATTTGTACAGAATAGTAAGGATAGAGAACAAAAAAATGATTTAAAAAAAGCAGAAAAAGGCCAGAAAAATTAATTTTCTACCCCAATTGAAATGAAAAAGCATCTACATATCTACTTGAAAAGAATAAACTCTTGAATGAAGAAATAAGAGGACTAAAAAGATAACATGAAATCCAATCAGTAAGATTATGTGAAAGTTAACTAAGAAAAAGAAGAAAGTTGAAGAAGAAAGGTCTATGGTTGAGGAAGAAAAAGAGTAATGGCTACTAGACTTGAAGAAAGGATATTAGTGTTGACATTAAGGAAAATTTTTCTATCAATGACCCAAAACTTAGTCAAATGGTTATACTGCTAATACAATTTTTACCAAGTTTATCATTCATCCAACAATGTTAACCAAGTATCTTATTTTCTATTGAGCTAAACAAATAGTTTTTAATATAGCTCAAGTGTAGTAGTATCCACCGAGCTATCTAGTGTTAACCAAGTTCTATAGTGTTAAACAAGCTCTATAGTGTCTATTAAGCTCATAGGGTTAACAGTGAATCTAGTGTTGATCGAGTCATGTAGTGTCAATTGAGTGATTTAGTAGCTACCAAGTTTGTTAGTGCATCAAGTCACATAGTGTTAATAAGTTCAAGGTACTCAAAATTGATCGGTATAGATTGAGCTTTGACTTCAACCAAGTGTAAGAGTTTTTTTAGCATTGATAGAATTTGTTGAGTATCATAAAATTAGCAAGTTGGTCTTTAGAACCTGAGTTAAAATAATTGGGCCAACTTTGTGAATTATGATAAATTTGACATTGTAGCCAACTCCAGAAGGTAATGAATTGGATTGGTTTATATGAAATGCATTGTCTCATATCTAAACAAGTATGTGAAGATGAATGAGTGTATGAGTGTGAATTGAAGAAGGCTACAAGCAAGATAAGGGACAATAGAGATTTATTTAGCACAGCTGGTGATCATTGTAATACAAGGAATCTCATTCAACAAATTAGAGTTGTAGATAGAGATCAGCCATTGATTTATCCTAATAGGTGCATCAGTCAAATCCTTTGATAGGGTAGAATTAACAATCCTTTTCTAAATCTCCTAATAAATTGCATATTTCATTTTGTGTTTGTAAATCCTTTAACAGGGTGGACTTCATAGTCCTTATTTCTCCTAATAGGTTAGATCACGAAAAGTGGTCAATCATAAGCCTTAACAGGTAAAATTTATACTACAATACTAAAGCTTATGGGTATTGTATGCATGAATATGTGGCCTATGCTAACACACAAACTTCAACATGGTCATTATATGTAGATTCATCCCAGAATGAACATTATATTGTTGATCCAAAAATCAGTTGGCAAAGCGATCTATTGCCTTCTATCTAAAGGGAATTTCTTATTAGATATCCTTAGATTTGAGGTGTTTAAGCAACCAGACCCTGTAAAAATGAAGGATTTGAATGCAATTTAAGCTATATGAATGTGCAAGTAATCTAGATGAGAAATGCATTTTAATGTAATAACAAGCAAAGGAAACTAGATTAATCATATGCATATTATGCTAAATGAAATTAAGCTAAGCATGCAAATGTATGTAAAATATGAGCAAATGTGAGAAAATGCGAGTATGAATTCCAGCAGCAATTTGATGCAAATTCCAAAATTTATCCCCCAAAATGAAGAGACGAGGGCCTCTTAAATAGACTTTCCTAGAATCCATCAACGGTTGAGATCGATTTCAATCAACGGTCATGATTAAAGGTGAAGTTCAGTCATAAAGGAAGATTCCCCAATTAAAGGGAGTTAACTGATTTAATTTGAATAAAATTAGGAGTTAATTGATTTAATTCCTTTTTGATCAACAGTGAACTAGGAATCTCCCTTTTTGAATTGAAGAAGGATTTTTGAGAGATTTTTAATTTAATAAAATGAGATATTCTATCATAAATACCAATTTTATTTAATTAAATAATTCTATTTAATTAATTAGAGACACTTTTCTTATTTAATTGAATAACTTCATTTAATTAATTAGGAATGACTTCCCATTTAATTAAATAACTTTGTTTAATTAATTAGAAGTAAGTTTTCCATTTAATTAAATAATTTTTTTTAATTAATTAAAATAGGCATATTTATTAAATTAAATAAATTTAATTCCATAGTACATTAGCCTTAGGATATAATTTAATTTAATTAAAGTATAAATACTAAATAATTAAATTAAATATTAATCAATAGGTTTAATGTGACTAATATGAGTAAATACTATAGGAATTAAATAATAAGCATGACGAATGTAGATTAGGGTTTTTTGCATTTGACAATTAAATCAAGTAGCGAGTAGTAGAATAAGAATTTGCCTAGTGAAATAGGACTTAGGATTGATCATTAATAGACCAGAATTGGTATATTGGGAATGAGCCAATTTTGGGGTATTATAGGTATTATCCCCACCCTAGTTTTACTTTCTAATTGGAAGGTTTCTAGGTCACCATATCTTGTGTCAAAGTGTTATGAATTTTTATTGCTTTCATTATTTCATGCATGCAATTAGATCAAAATAATATATGAAGAATTAATTGGTGAAATAAGATAAAGTTTTATTTGTTTCGTATTGACACCTCCCCTCTCAATAACCTAACATAACTTAGATTTCCAACAATTGGTATATGAGCTTTTAGTTCTCATAGAAGAAGTTTAACAGCTTGAGATAAGACTAGAGTCAATGGAGGTATACAAGATAGATAAGGCTATTGATAATTGAAAGTTGGATCTAGAATTGGCCATTGGACAACTCAAGAAAGTAAAGGAGAGACACTCGCATTCATTGAAAATATCTTTTAGTAAAAATGGATGATAATATCTATATTGAAAGAAGTTCTAAAGACTTATGCCTATAAAGAAATTTGGATGAAGCTAATGCAGTAATCAAATACCTATTGTAAAGGAGTTATAATCTTCAAGACAAAGTTAGAAAGCTGAAAATAGAGTAAGAAATCCAATTAGTCAAATTATGTAAAGTCATGGAAGAAAAAGCCAAAGCCACAAAAGTGTAAGAAGAAAAGGACAATGAAATTCAACATCTATCCCTTCAACAAGTAGACTTTATTGATCAATTAAATAATGAAAATCAAGAGCTTATCAATCTAAGGAAAGAGAATGAAAGACTATAGAATGATCTGAGCATTGAAAAGAAAACCAATGAAAGAAAGATGGAATCTCAAGAAAGTTCCAATTAATTAAATGAAAAAAATTAGTATAGACACAAAGTCAAAGATAGGTTAGGATATATAGAAGAAGGTGAATCATCTTAGCAAGGAGCTTAAAAGAACAAAAGACCTACTTGCAATCATTGTGGTAAGTTAGTTCATACATCAAAAAAATGTTGGAGCAATGGTAAAGAAAAATTCAATGGAAAGTGTTATAGTTGCAACAAGCATGGACATAGAGAAAGTAAATGTACAGAGAAAATTAAGGTTAAAGCAAAGTGTCACAATTTTAAGAAACAAGAAAACAAATTTTTAGAATGAAAATCCAAAAAATGGAACCCAAAAGAACAAATTGTGAAAGCAATATTTGGATGAGATTACAACTCATGGTATAGATATCACTATTGTGGTGACTTTGGACACATTGGAATAAACTGTGTGAAACACCACATGAGGAAAAGAGATACTACAAAGACATGTTTTTCTTGTATAAAACTTGGACATCTTGCCAAGAACTACATGAACATAGGAATAATTGAAGATGAAAAGAAAGCCAACGCTGATAATATAAAACAAATATGAGGTAGCAATTAATACCAAAATCTCCACAGAATGCAAACCAAAGTCATGAAATTGTTGACTCTCAACCATTTCAACTTAGTTCCCTATGGAGATCACTAAGACTATGATTCAAAAGAAGTCATCTAACATCAGTTCTTGCCAGCAAGTAGAAATATCCATATCACCTTTCAAGATGCACAGTGATCATCGAGTGATAATAGAAGTTAAATTAATTACTAAGCAAGGTTGGGTTACATATCATTTTATAATGTAGATGCTGATTTGGTGACTCTACTAACTACCAAGGTTAGATTGAATGGTATTAATGTCAGCAAGTTTTGAAATTCTTTGAGTTGGTAGTTTCTATTGAGTCAAGAGACCTTACTGAGTTGAAGGTGTCTTCTGAGCATTAAAGACCGAACTAATTAGAGGACAACCTATCACTAAGTAAGTATATGTATGAAGCATTAATGATGTTTGCAAGAATGAAATTTTTTGAAAGGAAGAAATCAAACACATTATTTCACCATGAATCTTTAGAGCATAGAGTGAAGAGAAAACTCAAAATTTTCAATAGATTTGAGTAATTATTATTGAAGATTCTCCCATTTTTTAAACCCTATTGAGCAATGGCATCTTCAAGTAGCGAAGTCAAGAAAGGGTTAAAAAATGGTTGTTTGTGGAGTGGATTGCAAGACTTCCACATTCAAGATGGTTCCAATAATTGCAGAGGTATTAGACCCAACTAAAATGCAATCACAAATTTTTCCAAAGGTACTTCTTATTCACAATATCTATCTGTTCTATTGAAGAACTTGGAACCCTAAAAAATGAATGAAGTTATGTGAGGATGGCATTCTCAAACCTAAGCACAATCATTCAAAAACAAAGGGCTTAACACATATTCTACATATGCTGAAGGACATTCATGTCAAGTGGACTAGATTTATTTTGAGTTGAGTTCATAACAAATAGTTGTGGTTAGGTTACCCTATCTTGATAAAAAAAAGAAGAAGATGATAGATAGAATCATTGGATTACCAATGTTGAATAAAGCTAAGACCACTAAAACCCTAGGTCAAGAAAAATTGACAAAGCATACTCTCATTGAGTAGGATGGAAGAGACATGAAGCTAAATGGTGTGTGATGCAAGTAGAGATAGAAGAACTAGGGCCAAAGGCACACCCAACTACCCAATATATCATACAAAAGTTAACATAGTGGAAACAAAAAAAAAAGAAACAACACTAAGGAGGAAGAGAACAAAATTGTTTTATTGATTCATCAAATGATCAACATATATGCCCAACTATAAGGCCTTCTAGGTTATGGGCAATTAAAAATACCACTTCTAAATTCATGATCTAACATCATGTTCACATTTCCATCCTATATGTCTCCCTTAAAATCTCCTAAAACACAACCCTAGACTTACTTAAATACCTATATGGCCACAGGTTGGCCTACAAAAAAATTAAATCTTACATTAAATGCATGAATAGATACAAGTTGTCTCACATCAGATATTAACTACCTATACCAAAATTACATGTGAGGAAGGTTGGCCCAAACTAAAATTAGACACTCATAACTTAGGAAATCAAGACTTCCCAAATACTAATAGTCGCAACCACATGAGCTTGGCATCTAAACAGTTGATCTGCATCAACTACAAACTCAATATACTTCAACACTCAGCAACCAAAGGATCACTTGACAACCAAAGGAATCACTTGGCATCCAAAGGAATCACTTGGCAACCAAAGGAGTCATTCAACAAGTAAGAACTTGACAACCACTAAATGCTTCGCACCCACTGCCAGAATGAAAAAAAGTGTAGGATTACAAGGTTACCTAGGATGCTCCTACGTTAGACAACTAGGTTTGGAAGAAATGATTCTCTTAAATCATTGAGATGCCATAGCTTGAACCAAATACAACTCAGATTGAGAAATCTATGAAGCATATTCAATAGGTATTTTCTTCCACTTCACCAAATATTCATAGTAATATTTTGCTCTTCTGCTTTTCTCAAATCTTTGATCTAATACCTTTTCAACTTCTTCAATATTCTTCTTAGGATAATCATCTGATACAACAATTTCATCATCTAATTCATGATACTTATATAAATCAAGAACATGGAATATAGGAGATATATCTATGTCATCAGGTAACTCAACTTCATAGGCATTACTACTATCAAACTTCTTCAAGATTTTACAAGATCCAAACTTCTTCATTTTTAGCTTACTGTATGTTACAACAAGAAATCTTCCTTTCTTCAAATGAACGATCACCTCATTACCAACTTGAAAAATATGATGTCTTCTAAACTTATTAGCATTCTACTTATACTTTTGATTACTTTTTTTCAACCTCAACTTCAATTCCTTATGAAAAGACTCCATAAAATCAGAAAATGCTTCCCTAGCAACACTTCTCTTTTCTTCACCAAAAACATCCGTCAAATCTAATACTCCTCTATGTTGCATTTCAGTAACAATCTCAAAAGGTGTATTCCTTTTACTCCCATTAACAAAATTATTATATGCAAACTCAACTTGTGCCAATACTATTTCACAATTACATGGCTTGTCCCCAACTAAACATCTTATCAAATTACCCAAGCTTTTATTCACAACCTTTGTCTATCCATCCTTTTGTGGATGGAATGTAGAACTAAAATTCAACTTAGTACCCATCTTCTTCCACAAAGTTTTCTAAAAATAACAAATAAACTTGCTATCTTTGTCAGAAATAATACTTCTTGGTAATCCATGCAATCTCACAATCTCTTTGAAGAAAATTTCAGCAACATGCTTAGCATCTAATATCTTCTTACATGGTATGAAATGAGCCATTTTAAAAAATCTACCCACCACAACAAATATAGAATCATATCCATTCATTGTTTTAGGCAATCCAAAAGAAAAATCCATAATGATGTCACTCCAAGGTTTCTCAAGAACAACAATAGGTATATACAAACTAGTATTTTAACTTAATCCTTTTGCAGCTTTACAAACTCCACAACTCTTCACAAATTTTTGAAAATCCATATACATTTGTGTCTTCCATTCATACAAATGATCTTTTTCCTTGAAAGTAGTCTTCCATTCATTATCTTCTCTAATTCTGATCTAATGATAGCCACTCTTCAAATCAATCTTGGTAAAATACTTTGCTCCACTCAAACTATCCATTATTTCATCCATCCTCGGCATAGGAAACCTATATTTCACTATGATCTTTTTGATAGCTTTGGAATCAGTACACATTCTCTATTCTCCATTCTTTTTAGGTGCTAATATAGTAGGTATAGCACATAGACTCAAGCTTTCTCTAATCAAACCTTTCTCTAATAACTCATGCACCTATCTATTAAGTTCTTCATTCTCTATAGGTGTCAATCTATATGTTGCTTTATTTCAAAAACTAGCTCTACGAATTAGATCAATACAATGACTTATACTTCTCATTGGAAGTAAACCATTAGGTATATCCTCTGCAATAATATTGTTATATTCATTTAGCAAAATTTTCAATTTCTATTGGTAATCGACTTCTATCAACTTGTACTATCACTTGGCCCCTACTAGAAAATCTCAATCCTCTAGGAATTATAGCAAAGAAAATTTGGTTCCTTTTCATTTCTTTTACAATTATTTTCCCATTGACCATGCAGATTTTTGCAGTAATACAATTAACTTCATCTAGAATTTTAATCAAAGGTAACAATATTTTCTTCTTTTCATTCATCCAAAGAGTATATTGATTCAATCTTCCATCATGTATAGTATATCTATCATATTTCCAAGGTCTACCCAACAAAATATGACAACAATCCATAGGCATAATATCACACAAAACTTTATTAAAGTAATGTCCAATTTTTAACTTCACAAGGCATTGCTCACTTACCAATATCTTATGGCCATCTTTGATCCATGAAATATGATAGGGTTTAGGATGCTTCAACCTTTGCAATTGTAACTTTGTAACTAGCTCTTCTAATGCCAAATTTTTAGAGCTTCCACTATCAATGATTGCCTTGCAACATTTTTTACCCATCTTATATCTTGTCTCAAAAAGACTTCTCCTTAAAACAAGTTCCTCGTCACTTCCCTTATTACATAAGGTTCTTCACACCATTAAATTTTTTCTAGCCTCGAGTCCACTTGGTGAACCTTGATCATCTCCTTGAATCACAACATTTCTATTACTTTGCCTACTTTTAGAGGATCTACATTCAAAAGATCTATGTCCTTCTTTACCACATCTGAAACAATTACCATGAAAACAACCTCTAGAATAAGAATTATCTCTTCCTCAGTAAGAACTAGTACCTCCTCGGTAAGAATCACCACCTTTTCACTTAGTCTTTCCTTTATCATCATTCTTCCATTTAGATTTTCCCTTATCTTGTACAAATTTTTCAAGTTGGCTATCTTCTCCATACCATATACCTATTCCTTTTTGTAATCTACCACCTCCACCTCTTTGTATTTGTTCATGCTTTTTTGTCAAAATCTCCTTAGCTTTCAAGGCACATTAATATGCTTCTTCCACACTCTCCAACTTCACAAAACTTATTTAATCTTGAATTCTAGATCCCAATCCATTTATGTACCTTGCAATTTTCTCAACATCATCATCCACATGGCTAGATCTGATGTCCAATCTATAGAATTCCTTAGTACACTCCTTCACACTCATGTTAGTTTGTCTCAAATTCTACATCTTTCTCAAAAAACTAACTTGGTAATCAAAAAGGAGGAATTTTTTCTTTATCATGTTCACCATCTTCAGCCAAGTTTTGATCTTCTCCTTTCCTCTCCTTTGTCTATTAGTTTGCAAATACTTCCACCCTAGTCAGGCATGTCATTTCAACCTTGTAACTACAATCTTCACCTTCCTATTATTAGGAGTTTTTTCATACTCAAAGAACTTCTACATATCAGAGATCTAATCCAATACAACATTGGTGTCCAATTTTCCATCATAAGGAAGAACTTCTACATAAGGCTTTGAATTTTTCCTAGATAATACTCTCAACAACCTTACTTCATCTTGATCTTCTTCAGGTTTTGGATTAGGGTTTGGCATTACTGCTTCATCATCACTTACATTATCAAGATGTGCTCCTTTCCTTTGGGCTGTCTCCACAGCATCTAATCTAGCTGTAATTTGTCTTAATGTATCTAATATTGCATTATAAGCATTTTCTCTACCTCGAACCATCTTTTCAAATCAAGTTTTTGAATGATCATAACCCTATACAAGTTATAGGTCATATCTATAGATCTACAACCCTACAACCAAAATTTACTAAGGGTTCTACACAATCCAATCACCAGAAGGACAAACCTCAAGTAGCTCTGATACCACCTAGTGCAAGGACAGATAGAAGAACTAGGGCCAAAGGCACACATAGCTATCTAATCCACCTTGCAAGAGTTAACACAGTAGAAACAAACAACAAGGAACAACACTAAGGAGGGAGAGAACAAAACTGTTTCATTTATTCATCAAATGATCAACATACATGCCCAACTATAAGGCCTTTTAGGTTATGGCCAATTACAAATACCACTTCCACATTCACAATCCAACTTCAAGTTTGCATTTCCATCTTCTAATTCTCCCCAAAAAATTCTCCTAAAACTCAACCCTAGACTTCTATAAATACTTGTGTGACCATAGGTTGACCTATCAAAAAATTAAATATTTACATTAGATATTAACTACCTATACCAAAATTAAATGAAAGCAAGGCTGGCCCAAACTAGAACCAGACACCAATAACTCAGCAAAAAAAGACTTCACAAATACTATCTCTTGGCAACCACATGAGCTTAGCATCCAAAGAGTCACTCAGCATCAACTATGAACATGGGCATCCTTCAATGGTTAGTAACCAAAGGAATCACTTGGTAGCAATTAAGAACTTGACAACCACTAAATGCTCAACACCCACTGAGAGAATGAACAAAAGTGCAGGACTACAAGGCAACCTAGGATGCTCTTGCATCAATGTGATAGACATAGAATTGAATTTTGGGATCCATGTAGTTGCTCACAAGATATATAGCTCAAGCCAGTTGAATAATGTGTCATGTGAGGCTATTGATCTAGCATACAAGGTGGTGAAGAATAAATTGTCTTGCGACCTTGCCGAGCTATTGTTGATACAACTTGACAAGAATATGAAAAGCATCAAAATTTCAAAGAACAACATGTGTAAGTTCAATTCTCTTTTGACATGTCTATTTTTCTTTGTTGAATTTTTTCCCCTTCCAAAGGATTAGTAGTATGGAGAAAGGATGTTCTTGTATTATACCAAATCAATGGTTACATAGCAAAAATGGGTGAAATTTTAGCAACATTATGGAAAATTACCATGAGTGATTCAAGGAAAAGATGCAAAATAGATCCAGGATACCCAAGAAGCTTGTAGAAGACTATGAGCAAAATATTTATTTCATGGTTGACAATGAAAAAGTTTATATTGAAAACCTAGAGTGGCATGGGTAAAACCTTTGGATTATGAGGTTAACATTGATGACACTAAGGATATCATTGAAGCTCTACTTAATGATTTTATGGATCTTAAAGCCACTTATTTTGGAATATATGATGTGGCAAAGGCCAGAATTGAGCTTGAGAAAAAACTACCTCAAGTAGTAAGTACAGGAAGGAAGAGGATGGAGAAAATAATCAAGAATACCAAGTCATCAAGATCTCCTCTAATGATTACTAAGAGTAATGAAGATGATGTAGAAGATGAAGATGAAGAGGATGAATTAGAGGAAACTGAATTTGACAAAGATGTGCCTCCCAAGAAGAAAGATGTGCCGCCCAAGAAGAAAGGGAAGGTTATTATAACTAAACCTAATAAGTCCTCCCTTGAAGTATTTAAAAGAAGAGCAGCCAAGTCTAAGAAGAAGCTGAAGTTGGGTGAAGATGAAGTAGAAGAGATTATCTTTAAAATGTCTACACCTACACTTGAAGAAAAATTAAAGAAGATGGAAGAAGGAGCAGGTATGGCATGTTTTAGATCTCTTAAGCATGAGACTAGAATTGAAGAAGAGAAAAAGAAGATTGAGGATACCCTTATGGAAAAATTGGGGAAGTCAAAATACTCACCTTATGAGCTTTCGCAACAAATTTCTAATGAACTTTTGGAAGTAGTTAAGCTTAGATGGGATAGTGCAGTGAATACTACTAAGGACATATGTGAACAAAGTTTGAGACAACTTATCCTGAGTTTCAATGAGAAAGAGATCAAGGAATCCTTGAAGCAGAATGAGAAGAAGCTCACTCTCAAATTCAACACGTCTGATGCTTCTTAAGGACATTGAATCTATGGTGTAGTCTACTTCTACCACGTGGAAGAACATCTACCAGTTGCACAAACCCAGTGACTTTGTGGTACATGTTGATGATAATGATAGTTAAGATGAGAATGCAGAAGAAGAAGTATAAAAAAAACATGATGAGATAGATGATGTTGATCTTGATGATGAGGAGGAAGGTTAGGAAGCCACTGAGGAAAGTCTTACAGAAATACAAAGTATTGAAGAAACTAATGTATAGACAATTGCAGCATTAGTTATGACTTCATTTCCTCACTTTCTGAGCAAAGCCTTAGTGCAATCAAGCGTAGAGAAGGCTTATATCGAATTGGTTGTGGTTACCACTGGATCACCTTGCACCCAACCTTATGAGTGATTTGAATATATCTTGAGTGTAAGTTTTTTTACTTCTTAAATATTCATAATTTGCATGTATGATTCTCTAGGCTTGTACTGATTGTAATGATCGCACCTTTTAAGGAAGTTCCTTGACAAGTAAATCTCTTTTAATAATTCAAAAAAAATTATCAAAGTCTATGATTATTAGTAGCAAAAATAAGATATACTCTTTTCTAAAATGACAGAGCATTGTTCTTTCATCTAATTATATAAATTCTATTGTGCACTTTGAACTATTATTGTCTTATTGGAGATTGAAACTTTTACTGTTGTAAGCGTCGATGCTTGATTGGAAATGCTTAATAGAGATCCTGGGTTGACTGTCCATATTGACCATGTCCAGTTTATCCTACTTCCTACCTTGCTGCTAGTGTGCTCCTCTATATTGTCTGATAAGTTATTCGCTGAATGTTACAAATTTCTTTGTTATCCCTTCCAAATTGGTTCCTGATATTTCTATTTGATGGTATACATTTTTGTTTTTGTTGCTTGCAGTTTTTGGGCATTGTCCATACAATTAATTTTCCACAAATTATATTAGTCATTGTGTTTCATGTAACAACCCTTTTTGTGTTCCAAATTGACATTATTCAAAGGGGTAGAGCTCTCTCCCAATGTTTATTATTGTAAGGATATATGTGTTGATTTGGCACTTTTTGTGCTGACTAGCATTGAAGTTTCCTGTGGATTATGCCCATGCTCTAGCTATCCGTTGATTAATCTTTCTTTGCTGACTATTCTATCTAGTGGTTTTGATGAATATATTTCAAACTGCAGAGGAACAATAAGCATTACTATCCTTATTTTCCTTTCGAGTATCTCTGTAGTAGAAATTGTCTGAATCCTTGGCTTCATATCATGTGTCTAGTTTTTTAATCCCCTTCTGAATCTCCAGTCATCAATAGATATCATTGTCTCTATTCTTCCATAATCCTCCCTAGTTCTTCTCTTACATTTGTCAGGCATAGCATATTTGTTTCCTTGTAGATTTTCTAATCAACTCTTCATAACTCTATGTGGCCTATCTACCATTGTTTGTTATATCCTTTTGAGCAAGATGAATATCCTCTACAGAGAGAGATGTTACCTCTGGTTTTAGCGCCAAGGATTTAAATTTGAATCCGTGGCTCATGTAATGGTTAGTATTGGATTAGTATTTAATGCTATGACCTGTGAGTTTCTGGCTGTCAGATCTAAGTGATACCGATGATTGGCGCCATTGCACTATAAAGGAAATGCACGATATTTATGATAGTGCGATGACGCCTTGTTGACATGTTATAGGGGTGGGTCTAACGTTCGACGGGTCAGAAAAGTTCTTTGATGCCCTTGGCACTATGTCGCTATCGCATATCGGCCGAAAAATCTCCACAGCAACATAGCGCCCGGCGGAAATATTCACGGCGGTGAGTTTCAACAACCGGTAGAATCAGGTTCACGACAACAAATCAGAAGGAACCACGTGTGCCAGGTCGAAGTTTCTTTCAGCATGGCTAACACAGTTAGGGTTTATGATCACCACCGTCGGATCAGCTCGAATCAACGGTAAGTGCCATCGCGCTATGGAGGAGTTGTGCGAGGGTTATGATAGCAACATCATTCCCTGGTGACACGTGTCAGGTGGGGCCATGTCTCAAGGTGATGCCAGGTGTATCGACATGGAGGGCGAAAGCACGAGGTACGATGAGTCCTCACCATCATCAGATTGGGTCGCATCGATGAATGGCGCCATCTCACTATGGCAGAGATGTACGGATTTTATCATGGTGACATAGTGACCATCTGCCATGTGGATTGACAAGATCAAGTCTCACCAAGGATTGCCAGGTGTCATCCAGAGTGTGGTGTAGTTGCAAACAAGGCACCGAGTGGGATGGGTCCGGTCGCAAATTGCAGAGTATGGCAGGTCAAAAGTTTCACGGCGTTTCATGGCATTTCACGGCCCAGAGGTTTCAAAAAAATGGCGAGGTGCCATGGCGCTAGTAGAAAACCAATGCATTTTTCGATGGTGACATAGTGCCCAAACGAAAAGTTCACCGTGGCGAGGAATGATCAGGCAGATGGGTCCCGTCAGTACTTTGCAGTGCAATTTGTTAGCCTGGCATTAGGATAGCGAATTAGATGGGGATGCGTGTAAATCTCAGGGCACGCTCTCAGTGGGCGCTATGGCGCTATGGGAACTTGGTCTCAATTTTTGCATAGCAACATGGCACCTAGCCGACACGTGGTCGCTCTATGGATCAGGTCTTGGGTTGCCAGCTGGTGTTTCGTCGAACCAAATAGGGAAGTGCCATGTGTATGAGTTAGTGCACAGCGTACAGTGGGCCTAGTAGTCCCAGAAGGAATGGCGAGTCTTCACGATCGTCGGATCCACAGGGATCTATGACTGGCTCTGTCTTGCTATCGAGAACTGCTCGAGAGTTAACATCGGTGACATAGTGCCCGTGTGCCACGTATCCTGGCGGGGCCACATTTCATGCCACCGGTGCAGTTAGATTTAAGTAACCAATAGACCAACAAGGAGACGCCACGTATCAACTGGCCCGGTGAATAAATAGAAAAGGAGGGTCATGGGAGGTCAAGTTTTGTGACCTCGGATTGGAAATGGATTGGCGGAAGGTGCTATCTCGCCATGGCGCAATTTCAGGATTTTTAGCATAGCGACTTGGTGCCCTTTCACCACGTGTCGGTGGGGTCAAGTCTCTCCAGGATGCGTCGCTAAGGTGGTGCAAAACAGGATGGACCTAGTTGCGGATTGGAAGGTCCACGACGAATCAGGAGTTGCAACACATGCTAGGTCAGGGCATGGACATGTTGTGGGACCAGCTTCTTGATGTGACCAGCATGTTGCAGGGGTGAGTTCTACACCGTCAGATCCATGGAGATCAGTGGCGAGCTCTATCTCACCATGGAGAAGCCGCGTGAATTTTATGATAGCGAGTTAGCGCCCGTGCACCGTGTGTCCTCATGGGCCCGGATTTTGGAAGCGTAGTAAGTAAGACGGTTAATGGATGGTGGTCATTGCGATCATCGTAGTCGATGTAGCAGTTAGCATGCAATTGCAGTTAGATGGTAAAGGTGGCGAGATTGAAGCTGTGATTGCCCTGCATGGCCCAGTTGGCTCGTC
This sequence comes from Cupressus sempervirens, assembly GCA_028749045.1. Taxonomy (NCBI): domain Eukaryota; kingdom Viridiplantae; phylum Streptophyta; class Pinopsida; order Cupressales; family Cupressaceae; genus Cupressus; species Cupressus sempervirens. The sequence goes on along the minus strand of CM053786.1, from coordinate 212,238,122 downwards.
GAGCCTGTTGACTGATCGATTCGATGGATGCACGAATCATGAATGATGAGAAATCTAAGTTTTACCACAATATGATGGTGTGATTAATTGCCACCTAACTCAGAATGAATGCCAAGTGTAGGAAGACACTCCATCCATCTGGTTGATCCATCTACCATGTCAAGGAATGTTGTGGCACTATTCGTGTCTTCTCCAGGCTCTTTCTCAAAGGGATATCAGATTTCTTGGTATGCAGGCCATGTTCAATCAGATCTTTGATTGGATTCTCAGGATGGAAAGTTAATGCCAGAAGGTGAGAAGTGAATGTAATGCAAAACTCTTCAGTTATGCCTAATCTATAAAGGCAATTTGGTGATCTGTTCTTAGGGGTCGACTCTCCCTGATTTTCTCTACTGCTACTTGCAGACTTGTAGTGTAAAAATCCCTTTGTCTCTGAGCTCGATAAGCATCTTGTATCATCTCTTTCAACCATCAACATGTATGTGTATCATTTTTCCTCTCATTGATGTATTGTTGAGATCAGTGGTCTGCATACTGTATCTATCTTTGGCCTATTGAATAATATACAAGTGAAATCTTCTATTCCTAGTGTTATTCATTTGGTTTCCTAATTTGTATGTGGTTGTTGATCGATATAAGTCTGAATGAATGGATGACTTTGGATGTTACCCTAGTCTTGTAGTGCATATATGGGCAGAAATGAGTCTGAACACTCTGTTTTGGTGCATCACCACCTTAGATTAGACTAGGTAGATTTTCTTTAGTGCTCTCTTTCTCCCTTTTTCTTCTGAGAATAGATAGGTGCGCCTTGACAGTGAGAGGAAGCCAGCCTTCTCCAGAGACTCAACCTCGCAGTTCAAGCCCCACAGCTTGGAGGTTGTTTCCATGTTTCACTAGGTTGTCCTCACGCATAGGCCTTGGACAAGGGTGCAAACCTAAGTGACAATAGTTTTTGGCACGTCCGGTGGGACTCATATCAGAAGATTTCAGGTCTACTAGTGTCAAGAAGAAAGAATTCTAGAGATAAATGTTGAACAAGTAGTGCTGGCTTCAGTTTTCAAGCCTTCAATAGGCTGATTCTTCGAGTACTTGGTGACTCTGAACATCAAAAAGTTTGGTTCCAGACCAAGTTTGCAGTGATTCATACCCAAGACTGAAACAAGGGCATCTTCTAGAGGTAAATTTCAATATCAAGAGCTTTCTCTTTCAAATCCTCGGAGAAGAAGGACTAGAACCTCATTATCACCAGTTAGGGGTAGAATAAAAGTTGATATACCTGTAAGATCTGTCTCTACTCCCCCTACTATTCGAACTCAGCCTAGATTGCCATCAACACTCATCAATAGAACACTTGTTTATATGGCACAACCAAGAGTTCATGCTTTTTCCACCTTTAATGGTGGAATTCCTCTATTGTTAGCCCAAAGACATGATATACCAGTATCTGCACTAAAAAGTATACCTGATTTTACTGGTGAAACTTCTATTTCCCCTTTAGAGCATATCCAAGAGGTAGCGAATGTCTGCAATATTCATAGTATTACTGAAGATGATTTTTCCGTCAGACTTCTAGCCTCATCCTTAAAAGGAAAAGCATTACAGTGGTATAGAGGCTTAGCTCATGGTTCCATAACTGATTGGGATGGACTAGGAGCAGGATTATGCAAACATTTTTACGATAAGAGTGACCATTTGTCACTACTAGAGCAGCTAACTACAATAAAAAGAGCCCCCCATGAATGTATGACTGATTTTAATTACAAATTCCAAAAGACATGGGATAGAATACCTACTATAGTGAAACCTACCCCTGGTAATGCCTTCTTGCATTACCTTAGAGCTTTCAATAGTGACATTACCACTACAATCCAAACTATGGGAGGAGATACATTACCGAATGATTATGAGACAACCTCCAAGGCCTCCTATGCCTTTCTTTCCTGATGTTCCCAAACACCAACTAGCAATAGCCCCCCTTCCTACAATTTCTACATCACAAGCCCTTACTCCAGCTTCCACATCCTCAAACGGAATAGATGAACTCAAGGAAATGCTCCAAGGTCTAGTGCTGAATATAGATAAAAGAGAGAGGACTCTAGATAAAAAATTGCAAGAGTAGGGGAAGGAGTTGAAGTACCAAGGGAAGAGATTAGAGGATAGTTTTTCTCTAATACAAAAAATGAGTAACAAGGTGGTGGACTTAGAAAGGCAGCAAGCCCAAAGTGGCAAGCCTCCCCAATTACAACATCAGGCTCCAAGTGGTGGTAGGCCTCCTAATCATTGGAATAGCTCTTTTGATCAGAATAGGAAAAATAGTAATGCTACTGCTTCAAGCTCAAATCAGAACATAGCTTTAGTTCCTCAAAATAACTTAGCCCAAGATCAAGACTTATGTCCTTCATGTAACTATTCTTATACCTATTGCCTATGTCAGAAGGCAGAATCTTATTTGGCCCTAACTGTCCAGGAGCCCGTAGTAAAGCAATCATACAAGGAAGATCATCCCAAGGAGGCCTCGTATATTCAGAGGTAGGGTGATTGCTCTTTTATGAATCACCAGATGGAGGAGCATTGTAATGTAAACCAGGATTCCGTTGCTCATAACACAAGAAGCAAGAAGAGAGCTATGGAACATACTGCCCCCCTTTCTCCTAAGCAAGCCTCAACTTCAAGTGTTACACCTCATATACAAATAGCAAGTGAGCAGATAAACACTTCACAATAGCAAAGGAAAGGTCCAAGAAAGGAGGATGTAAGTGATCCCTATGTTGCTCCATCTCAGCCTCTCATGAGTACAGCTCCCAAAGTTTCTGCCAAAATTCCTAATGCACCCTTGAGTGTGGTAGAGCAAATGAAGAAAACCAATGTAAGCATTTCCACATGGGATGCCATTGTCACCATACCAATGTAGAAAAGGATGCTGCAGCAAGAATTGGAAAAGATTGAACCCAAAGATCAGTCATCTACCATGGAGAGTGACACTAGTTTAGTACAACCAGCGGGTGATGTAGAGACAAATAAAAAGGTTAGACCTCCTCCATTCTATGTTTCTCTGATTATAGGGGGCAAGCTAGTCCATAATTTCATGATAGATTCGGGGGCTAGTAGCTCAGTAATGCCTAGGTGTGTTGCTGATTCTTTAGGAATGAAATATGAGCCCATTATTAGGGATGTGTTACAACTAGATGGGAGTACTGTCAAAATCGTAGGCATCCTTAGGAATGTGGAAATGGCCCTACATGCATGCCCTGGTTGTACTATGATTCAAGACATATCTGTTGCTGAAGTCAAGCCCTATTTTGTCATCTATCTTTCAAGAGACTTCACTACCCAAATAGGTGGATTCATATCTACTGATTGGTCTTATATGTCATTGAAGACCAGATATGGGGCCAATGCTTCAATTAGAGCAGAACCTCAAGCCCTTCATCACACTGAACCCTACACCCCCAACTTCATTAATATGAATTGCCCTATTCTAGAGATGGATGAAAATGACATAGTAAATGAGCCTGCCACCTCCATAGCAGAGATTCCTGATTTCTTCTTAGATGAGTGGGAAAATACATGTCAGTTTGAGCCTATGTCAGAAACTCTTGAGACAGGCCTTAGTACATATTTCATAATAGAGAAGGAGGCTCAAGTTCCTGATCTTGTTGGAGCTAATGATGACATAAGTGGAATATGGAGTATGTACTTTGATGGCTCAAGGAATAGAAATGGATCAGGGGCTGGTGTTATGTTGATCTCTCCTGCACAAATAAGATACTACTTCTCTTTTAGGCTCCAATTCAGTTGTACCAATAATGTGGCCGAGTATGAATCTTTGATCCAAGGTCTCCTACTTGCCCAAAAGAGGGGAATTCAAGCCTTGAAAGTATATGGAGATAGTGAGTTGGTAGTGAACCAAGTGAGAAATTAGAATATCACCAAAAATGGCCTGCTCAAGTCTTACAAACACAGAGTCTGGGATTTTCTTGAGGGTTTCCAAGCATTTAATATCCAGAGCATTCCTAGGAAATAAAACAAATATGCCGATAGACTTGCAGTAGTGGGTGCATCTTATGATGTGCCAGGGAATCTTGAGGAAGAGAAGAAACAACAAGTAAAGGTGGTAGTAAGGCCTACTGTTCCTGATAATAATACTCATTGGCAGGTGTTTGAGTCTGATGAGCAGATTGTGAGTTTCTTGTAGAATGAAGCAAAATTTTTAGAAAGAAATCAGTCAAGACTACAAGATCAGTATGGTGATCAGACCATTCACCTCAGTTCCAACAAGTTTCCCAAGGGTCTCATTACCTTGGAGAGTGTCTTTAATCCTGATGATTAGACAAGAGGCAAAGGAATGAATCTAGCTGCAGAAAAAGATGATCATGCCCCAGTTACAATTGCTGATGGAAAATCTCTTAACATGGGGAAGGTATGTTCTGAGGTTGAGCAAGAAAATTTCATTCATCTATGTCAAGAATTTAATGATGTGTTTTCTTGGACATATGATGACTTAAAGGGGTTTGACCCTCATTTGTTTCAGCATACCATAGATTTAGTTGATAGGGTCAAACCAGTAAGGCAAAAATAGAGGCCAATGAATCCCAAGATTGAACCCTTAATGAGGAAGGAACTATCCAAGTTGATTGAAGCTAACATAATTTTTCCTATCAAACACTCTTCATGGGTAGCTAACCTTGTCCCTGTAAGGAAGAAGAATGGAGAAATCAGATTGTGTGTGGACTTTAGGGATCTTAATCAAGCTTCCCTTAAAGATCACTATCCTCTTCCTTCTATGGAGAAAATTATGTCCAAGGTCAGTGGGTCAAGGAGGTTCTCTTTTCTTGATGGATTTTCTGGTTATAACCAAGTGTTGGTTAAAGAATCTGACAGATATAAGACAACATTTACTACTAAATGGGGCACCTATGCTTATTGCAAGATGCCATTTGGACCAACAAATGTAGATGCCACATTCCAAAAGGCAATGGAGGTGGCTTTCAAAAGATTAATTGACAAGTTTGTCTTAGTATACCTTGATGATATAACTATATATTCCAAGAATGTAGAAGATCATCTTGATCATTTGAGATAGGTATTTCTAAGATGTAGGAGTTTGGGGTTTCCCTCAACCCAACCAAGTCTGTCTTTTCTACAAGCCAAGGAAAATTACTGGGACACATTGTATCTAAGGATGGATTGACCATTGATCCAGAAAGAACAAAAGCAATACTTGCCCTTCCTCTCCCTAAACACAAGAAGGAGCTGCAAAATTTCCTTGGTAGAATAAATTTTGTAAGAAGGATTATTCCTAATCTTGCCATCATAGTGAAACTCCTTACAGCCATGCTTAGGAAAGATATGGTCTTCTCATGGACCAAGGAAGGGAAGGAGTGTTTTGAAGAAATCAAGGCAGCCATAGCCTCAGCCCCCACTCTCATGAACCCAAATTTTGAAAAAGATTTCATCCTCTACACTTTAGGTGGTGAGTCAAGTATTTCTGCTATCTTGACTCAGACAAATGACAAAAAATGAGGAGTAGCCCATAGCCTTCTTTAGTGAAGGACTCAAGGAATATGAAGATAAGTATAGCTTTGTTGAGAAGCAAGCCCTTGCAGTCATTAGAGCCTTGAAGAAATTTAGACACCTCTTATCCCACAATAGGATCCATTTGTTGGTGCCCCATGAGAGTGTAAAAGACTTCCTATTAAGCAAATATATCAGTGAGAAGAGGGCTGGATGGATCACTAGGGTAATGGAATATGATGTTGATATTTAGATTACAAAATTGGTAAGAGGGAGAGGATTATGCAAAGAAATGTTATCAGGTTAGGATTCAGATGAAGAAGTTGCTATGGTAATTGTAGAGCAGCAGGAGGAAAGAAATGTTAATGCCCCAAACAGTTGGATGGATGACATGAAGAACTTTTTATCAGGGAATGGATACCCCCAGGGATTGGACAGAGCTAAAAGAAGACAATATAGACTGCACTCCATTCCCTATGTTGTGATAGATGATATCCTATTCAAGAGGGATTTTAATGGGACTCTGTTGAGATGTATTGAAGAGGATCAGGTTGAGAGGATGATTAAAGAACTTCATGATGGGCCTGATGGTGGCCACTTCTCTACAAAAACAACCGCCATAAAGATCATGAGGGCTGGATATTACTAGCCATCATTGTTCCATGATTGTTATAGGTATGTGATAAAATGTGAGAAATGTGTTTTTTTCTTAGGCAAACAGAGACTTGCAGCTCTTCCTCTTCATCCTATTCAGGTGGATCAGTCCTTCACCCAGTGAGGATTGGATTTTATAGGCCCCATTAATCCTCCATCTAGTGCAGGTCATAAATGGATCTTGGCTGCTACCAATTATTTCACTAGGTGGATAGAGGCAGTTGCCTTGAAGGATGCTACAGAGCCATCAGTTGTTGAATTCCTTGATGGAATTGTATCTAGGTTTGGTGCTCCTTCTACTATCATCTCAGATAATGCCAAATCTTTTGTTGAAACCCAAATTTGTGCATGGCCAATGAGTCACAATATCTATCTGAGCACATCATCAAATAACTACCCTCAAGGTAATGGTTTGGTTGAATCCTCCAATAAGAATCTGATCAGAATCATAAGGAGAATGATTGAAGACAATCAGAGGGTTTGGCATAAAAAATTAAGGACTGCTCTGTGGGCTGATAGGATAACACCCAAGAGATCTATTGGGAATTCACCTTTTGTGCTGGTATATGTTAGGGAGGCCAGACTTCCAATCTTGTTGGAATTCCCATCCTTGGAGTTGGCTCATCAGCTGGAATTGGTTGAAAATAGTTCCATGTCAGTGAGAATGGCAGAATTGATTGAACTGGAAGAAAAAAGAAACAAAGCTATGCAAACTCTAGAGATACACCAGCAACAGATGAAGAAGAGTTTTGATAGGAAGGCAAGGGCCAGAATCTTCAGAGAAGGGGATTTAGTTCTCAAGTGGAACTCAAACAGAGCAAAATCAGGACGACACTCCAAATTTGATCCACTATGGAGTGGCCCTTATTTGATCTCCAGTTGCAAACAGGGTAATGCGTTCCAGCTAAGCAGGCCAAATGGTGAAATTCTGCCCATTCCAGTCAATGAGATCAATCTGAAGCCCTGTTTCTGAAAAGGTTGTGAATCCATGTACATAGTTAGTCTAGTTGCTTCTTGTTTGTTCCTGTTTTGCAATAAGTGCGCGTGCACATGGCTCACTTCTTGATTTGCCAGTTCCCGAAGTTTTGACAAGTCTCAGGTTGCTGAGGAGGTCCTATTTTTGTTTCCAAGTCATAGAGACAGAGCCAAATTTTCAAGGTTTTTCAATGTTTTGATTTCCTTTAGGGTTTCTTGCAGCTCTCAGTTTCGTACCTTCCAGGTCCTCTTTTCCGACTCCATGGCCCAATGGATCATTCTCAGGCACTAGTCATGCATTGAGCAGGCTCATGCCCCTTGCGAGTTGCCAGAAGTGTTACCTCTGGTTTTACCACCAAGGATTTAAATTTGATCTAAGCGGTACCGAAAGTTGGCACCATTGCACTATAAAGGAAATGCATGATATTTATGATAGTACGATGACGCCCTGTTGACACGTTGCAGGGGTAGGTTCGGCGTTCGGTAGGTTAGAAATATTCTTTGATGCCCTTGGTGCTATGTCGCTATCGCATATCGGCCGAAAAATCTCCATAGCAACATAGCGCCCGGCAGAAATATTCACGGCGGTGAGTTTCAACGACTGGAAGAATCACGTGTCGTGGCAACAAATCAGAAGGAACCACGTGTGCCAGGTCAAAGTTTTTGTCGGCATGGCTAACACAGTCGAGGTTTATGATCACCACCGTCGGATCAGCTCGGATCAATGGTAAGCACCATCACGCTATGGAGGAGTTGCGTGAGGGTTATGATAGTGACATCATGCCTTTGTGACACGTGTTAGGTGGGGTCGTGTCTCAAGGCAATGCTAGGTGTATTGACATGGAGGGCGGAAGCATGAGGTATGACGAGTCCTCACGATAGTCGGATTGGGTCGCATCGACAGATGGCACCATCTTGCTATGGTGAAGATGTAAGGATTTTATCATGGCAACATAGCGACCATCTGCCACATGGATTGACAGGACCAAGTCTCACCAAGGATTGCCAAGTGTCATCCAGAGTGCGGTGTAGTTGCAGACATGGCGCTGAGTGGGATGGGTCCAGTCGCAGATCAGAGAGTACGACAGGTTAGAAGTTTCACGGCGGTGGGCAAACAAGTTTCACGGCCTAGAGGTTTCAAAAAAATGGTGAGGCGCCATGGCGCCAACAAAAAACCAATGCATTTTCCAATGGCGATATAGCGCCCAAATGGAAAGTTCACCGTGGCGAGGAATGATCAGGCATATGGGTCCTGTCAGTACTTTGTAGTGCAATTTGTCAGCTTGGCATCAGGATAGCAAATTGGATGGGGATGTGTGTAAATCTCAAGGCACACTGTCAGTGGGTGCTATGGCGCTATGGGAACTTGGTCTCAATTTTTGCATAGTGACATGGCACCTAGCTGATACGTGGTCGCTCTGTGGATCAAGTCTTGGGTTGCTAGCTGGTATTTCGTCAAACCAAATAGGGAAGTGCCATGTGTATGAGTCAGTGCATAGTGTACAGCGGGCCCAGTAGTCTCAGAAGGAATGGCGAGTATTCATGATCGTCGGATCCGCAGGGATCTACGACTGGCCTTGTCTCGCTATCGAGAACTGCCCAAGAGTTAACATTGGCGACATAGCGCCCGTGCGCCACGTGTCCTAGCAGGGCCACATTTCATGCCATCAGTGCAATTAGATTTAAGTAACTAACAGACCAATGAGGAGACGCCATGTATCAGTGGGCCTGATGAATCAATAGAAAAGGAAGGTCGCGGGAGGTCAAGTTTTGTGACCATCAGATTGGAAATGGATCGGTGGCAGGCGCCATCTCGCCATGGCAAAACTGTAGGGTTTTTAGCATAGCGACTTGGCACCCTTTCGCCACGTGTCGGTGGGGTCAAGTCTCGAAAGGATGTGTCGCTAAGGTGGTGCCAAATAGGATGGGCCCAGTCGTGGATTGGAAGGTCCATGGCAAGTCAGGAGTCGCAACACATGCCAAGTCAGGGCATGGACATGTCATGGGACCAGCTTCTTGACATGACCAGCACATTGTAGGGGCGAATTCTACACCATTAGATCCATGGAGATCAGCGGCAGGTGTTATCTTGCCATGGAGAAGCTGTGCAAATTTTATGATAGTGAGCTAGCGCCCATGCACCGTGTGTCCTTGTGGGCCCAAATTTTGGAACTGCAGTAAGTAAGATGGTTAACGGATGGCGGTCATTGCAATCATCACAATCGACGTAGCGGTTAGCGTGCAGTTGCAGTTAGATGGTAAAGGTGGCAAGATCGAAGGTGTGATTGGCCTACATGGCCCAGTTGGCTCGTCGAGCCTATTGACTGATCGATTTGATGGATGGACGAATCATGAATGATGAGAAATCCAGGTTTTGTCACAATCTGATGGTGTGATTAATTTCCACCAACTCGGAATGAATGCCAAGCGCAGGAAGACAGTCCATCCATCTGGTCGATCCATCTACCATGTCAGGGAATGTTGTGGCACCGTTCCTGTCTTCTCCAGGTTCTTTCTCAGAGGGATATCAGATTTCTTAGTATGCAGGCCATGTTCAATCAGATCTTTGATTGGATTCTCAGAATGGAAAGTTAATGCTAGTAGGTGAGAAGTGAATGTAATGCAAAAATCTTCAGTTATGCCTAATCTATAAAGGCAATTTGGTGATCTGTTCTTAGGGGTCGACTCTCCCTGATTTTCTCTGCTGCTGCTTGCAAACTTGCAGTGTAAAAATCCCCTTGTCTCTGAGCTAGATAAGCATCCTGTATCATCTCTTTCAGCCATCAATGTGTATGTGTATCATTTTTCCTCTCATTGATGTATTGTTGAGATCAGTGGTCTGCATACTGTATCTATCTTTGGCCTATTGAATAATATACAAGTGAAATCTTCTATTTCTGGTGTTATTCATTTGGTTTCCTGATCTGTATGTGGTTGTTGATCGATATAAGTTTGAATGAATGTATGACTTTGGATGTTACCCTAGTTTTGTAGTGCATATATGGGCAGAAATGAGTCTGAACACTCTGTTTTGGTGCATCACCGCCTTAGATTAGACTAGGTAGATTTGCTTTAGTGCTCTCTTTCTCCCTTTTTCTTCTGAGAATAGATAGGTGTGCCCTGACAGTAAGAGGAAGCCGGCCTTCTCTGGAGACTCAACCTTGCAGTTCAAGTCCGACAGCTTGGAGGTTGTTTCCATGTTTTACTAGGTTGTCCTCGTGCATTGGCCTTGGACAAGGGTGCAAACCTAAGTGACAACAATAGATAGAAGTAAAATTTGGATGTTGTCATAGACTACAGGCAAAGAATCTGGTAGTTATGTTGTTGCACATTAGCATTTTCCTGTACCATCTGATTTAATCTCGAAATTCACTTTGTAAGTCATGAGCAACCTGTTCGCTACGCTAATACATATGCTTGTTGATTGGAGATCAATGTGTATTTCTAATTCTAGAAGATTTTGAAATATAAAGTCATAATAAGTATGATTATATAAAAAGAACATTTTATGAGTTGAGTGACATTTGGTAGTTAGCTTTTTAAGGAAAAAAGTTGAAGTGGTTGTTAAATTATAGGAAAAAGATATTTATAAATATAAAGACGACATTTGAGATTAGGTTATACTTAATTTATGATGATTCATGATTTAATTAGTCCCTACAAAGTTAGCACTATAAAACTATAAATTGGCACTATAGAATAGCTTTCCTATACATAAAATTAATGATTTTAATCTTACAAAATATAGCACAAGAAAGATGAAATATAATTGTTCAAAACTCCAAATATATATACTATAAGAAAAACCTTGTAGTTTCTTCACTTACTTTTTGACCATTGCAAAAGGTAGAGACTCTTGCTCCATAAGAGCTCTTGTTATAACAAAGGGAACAAACCACATGTAATAAATTTGATACTAATAATATTCTATTTATCTTTATATTTTACATTTAATAACATCACTATTCTTAAAAGGGTACTAGCTCAATGGAGAAGCACTTTCTTTGCAAATAGAAGGATGGTGGTTCAATTTCGTCATGCCTTAATATGATTAAATAAACTACCAAATATCCTACCAAAAATGCAACCAAACTAAATACCAACCTAACTATGAAATATATTACCAAATAAACTATAGAATAAACTGCCAAAATTACCTAATAAACTACCAAATAAACTACTGAGAAAAAATAATAAATGACAATAGTTTAATTGTAAATTTGGTCAGGAGATGAATATTTGGCAATATAGTACCACTAGTCATGTGATCAAAACTAGTCATATATCTACAGTATTTAGTAGTTTATTTAAATTTTTTTGTTTTTCATACTATTGGTACTACCAAGTATTACATTGACTAAAGTGCCCAACACTTCATCTACTGAGCAGAAAGTTCTTCCAACATCAAGCTTGAGCAAGCAATAATAAGGTATTCTTGTTGTTAGTTATATTCCTACATTTATTGTTATTCCATCTATTTCTACAATCATTTAAATACTGAGTGTATCCATACCCAGTGAAATAATAGTTGAGAACTAGTCTAAATTGAGCACTAAAGTTATCAATAAGGATAAAGAAATTTATTCTAATGTTTCAAAGGTTAAGGGTATAGAAGAAAATGAAGAAATTGATCTAGATGACGAAATTGTTATTCCTAATTGGGATATCTCTAACCTCACTCTTGATGAAATGGATACCCTAGGAGAACTCTTGAAAAAAAGGGCTAAGAAACAAAAGCTTAGGGAAGAGAAGAAGAAGAAGAAGAAAAATCAAGCCCTTGAGGACATAATGAGCATATTTTTTGATGCTCTGAGTATTGAGGTGGATAGCAAACAACCTTTTCTAGATCAGTTAGTTGAAATTATCCACAAGTATAATGAAGCTTTGATTGGACAATAAAAGTTGTTGGAGAGAGCTGAAAGAAAATTTAAAAACAAATTCTTGGAGCAAGTTGTAGTAAAGATTCCTATAGATCATTTAGATCTATCTATAATTCTTGCTACATTGGAAAAATCTGTAAATAATGTTGTTTTATATTTTGTCAAACTAAATGACATATCTATCTTCACAAATAAGATCAAGGATAAATTGTCCAAGATAGATGAGGCTATGAAGGTAAGTGTAGACCAGTTGTTACTTGATCCAAGTTATACTTCTATACACTACATAAAGGTCAGATATTGGACAAATCTTCAAGTATAATTATTGAGGGAAAAATCCATAGTTAGGGCCACACTTGTAGAAATTTAGGGTGTGATTATTCAAAACATTGATACACTGCAAAAGTACATTGCACATGCAAAGACTCTCATCCATGATAATAACTTCTCCATAGTTGACCACATGATGGAACTATCAACAAAATTACAAATAGCCTTACATGCAAGTAAGGTATTGTAAGAGAGTTGGAACAAGAATATGGTACTAATTTTGAAGGTACATTTTGATTTCTTGTAACATTTTGCTTCTAATTTATAGATATTATACACCTTTGGCATTTCTGTCAAAAAGGGGGAGAATGCTATTTGCAAAGGAGGAGGTGTGTGTGTGTGTGTGTGTGTGTGTGTGTGTGTGTGATTTTATATAAAAGGAGAAGATCATTATACTACATAAGTATGTATATAAGAGAGATATATGTATGGGGGAGTAGCATAATAATATGTAGATACATGGTACAGATAAGTAGAAAATATCTTTACAAAAATAATTTCTGAAAATTCAAAAAAATAGAGTGTTTTACCAAGCTACAATTGTAGGAAGTTAAAAACCGAGTTGAAGACATAGTATGGTGATAAAGAAAGTTTTTTCTTACTTGTAATTTTCAGTATTCAAGTCAAAATTGAGTTGAAGACACAATATGGTGATAAATAGATCTTTTTTTGATTTGTAATTTTGAGTATTTAGATTTTTTTTGTTTGATAAGTGTTTTTGTCACTAATACAAAAGGGGGAGATTATTGACATTAAGGTTAGTTTTTCTATCAGTGACTCAAAATCTAGTGAAATGGTTACATTTCTATCAAGCTCTATAGTTGTTACCAAGCTAATCATTCGTCCAACTGTGTTAACCAAGTGTCTTGGTTGCTACCAAGCTAAACAAGTAGTTTTCAGTATAGCCCAAGTGTAGCAGTATCTATCAAGCTATCTAGTGTTAATCGAGCTCTATAGTGATAACAATTCTCTATAGTGTCTATCGATCTCATAGTGTTAACTTGGTGAATCTAGTGTTGACTGAGTCATGCAGTGTTAATCGAGTGACTCAACAGCTACTGAGTTTTTTTAGTATTCATCGAGTCACATAGTGTTGATTGAGTTAGAACTACTAGAAAGTGATTAGTGTGGATTGAGCTTCAACTTTAAACAAGTGGAAATTTTTTTTGAGCATATATATGTTTTTCAACTATCATAACATCACCGAGTTACAAATTCAAGTCAAGTTTGTGAGTTATGATGAAATTTGTATTTTAGCTAACTCCAGAAGGTAATCAATTGGATTGGTATATGTGTAAGGCATTGTATCATATCCAAACAAGTATGTGAAGAAGAATAAGGAGCATATGAGTGTGAATTAAGAAGGCTACAAGTAGTATAAGTGACAACAAAGATTTATCTATCATAGCTAGGTAATCATTGTAATACAAGGAATCTCATTCAGTAAATTAGAGTTGCAGATCAGAGATCAGTCACTGATTCATCCCAACAAGTGCATTAGTTGAATCCTTTAATAGTTTAGACATAAAAGTCTTTTGATAAATCTCCTAATAGAGTGCATGCTTCAATGTATGTTTATAAATGCTTTAACAAGGTGGACTTCATATTTATTGCTCCAAACAAGGCAGATCTCTAGAAGTGGTCAATTATAAGCCTTAACACGGTAACTTTATACTACAGTAATAAAGCTTGTGGGTATCATCACCACCCCAATATTACTTTCTAATTGGAAGATTTCTGGGTCAGAATACTTGTGTCAAAGTGTTATGAAGGTTTTATTGCTTTCACTCTTTCATGCATACAATTAAATCAAAATAATATATGAAGGACTAATTGGTGAAATAAGATAAAGTTTTATTGGCTCTTGATTAAATCCTCCCCTCTCATTAACCTAGCCTACCATATATTTCCAACAATCATATGTATAGAAACTCATAAACACTCAATTGGACGTGACGAATCAACTAATGCTTGCAAATCAAGAATTGAATCAAAAGGATGTGGAAATGGAAAATCTTAAATTACAAAAGGACATACTAAAGAATGAACCAAAAATTGAAAATTAACCTATGGAGATATTAAAAAAATGAAAAGAAGAAATGACATACTTTGAAGAACCAATGAAGTCATCTAGTAGTACTATTGGCTTAGGACATTCATACACCGAGCAAGGAGAATCATCAAGGAATAGAGAACTTGGGAATACAAAGTGAAAAGACAAACCAACATGCTATCACTATGGAGAACTTGGTCATGCACTACAAAAATTTGTTGAAAAAAACATGGTATGAAATATCCTTAACCTAAATTTACTTGTTACTATTTTTACTGCAAGAAACAAGGACATCAAATACATGAATGTAGGTCAAGAATGATGAATGCATTTACTACACCTATATTTGAAGGATATTGCTAGAATTGTTAGAAGTTTGGACATAGAGTGCATATGAATGAAGATCTCAGAAAAAACCATATTGTACAAATCAGAGGTAGAATTATACACCTAATAATGCATGTTACAAATGTCAGAAGTTTGGACATATAAACAAGAACTATAGGACTCAAGTACACTCAATAAAAGAGAAAGGAAAAGGTAAAGTAGAAATTGAACAAGTAAAGAAGGAGGTGAATAAAAAATGATAAAGAAAGTAGAAGATGGAAGTAGTGAAGAAAATGGAGTTGAGGTCATCCAATACCATGGAGAAGGTGATGATGTCATCTCAAACTAAGCAATAGAAGTATGCATGCAATGACACATTTAATTAATATATCATACATTGGTTCCTTACATAAAATGTGCCAAAGTTCATATTTTCGTATATGAAGATGCATAAGAAAAAAATTATGAAAGGATGTCAAACATTAGTGAAAAATTTGTCTATTTTGACTGAACATTGCAATATGGACCGAGTGAAATAGAAGAGACCGAGTTGAAAAGTAGAGACCTAGTTTGAAGGCACAAAAGTTGAGTGAGACTACTGGCTTCTACCTACCTGAGTACACAATATTAATGGAGACACTAAATTAATCAAAATAAGGTATATATAAAAATTTGAAGACATTATGTCACACCTTAAATACAACTTTAAAGAGCACAGAGTGATTTGGAAATTTGAGTAATTATCAAAATATTTCAAGAGCAATTTTGATGAGGATCTTGAATAAGTGGAGATCTCAACTATGTCAAGTAATTTAGAGAAGAAAGAAAAGACCTCAAACCAAAACAAAGAGTATGGTAGCTTCATCAACCACTAGAATGAGTTAAGAGGTTAGTAAATTCCAATTGGTGAAGAGTGACACTTTTCCTTCACCAAAGTTTTTTGCTATTCTATAAATTGTAATGAAAGGAGATTCAATTGGTACATTATCCTCAATACCACCCAAATTTATTATGATCCATGATGTAAGGATCTTTTATATGTGTAAGATCAAAGAAGTAGGAGATTATGAGATAAGAGAAGCATATGAGAAGTTATGTAATGAAGGAATCTTGAAGGATGAATTTAAAGTTTTTGAAAGGAAAGTGTTAACTTGTGCCCTAGAATTTGCAAGGAATTTCAAGATTGAATGGATCAAAATAATTTTAAGTAGGATTTGTGACATAAATTTTTAGTTATAGAATGAAACTATGGAGATCACAAAGATAATGATTCATAGAGTTATATTATATCCAACCTTAGATAAGAAGAAAATTATGTGATGCTTGATTCGAGAGGAAATTGTTGAGAATAGATTGAAGAAGAAGTATGATCAATATGTTTCAATCATTTTTTTGTCATTGATGTCAAACCTACTATTTTCTGGTAAGAAAATTGCTTATATGATTTAAGTACTACCACTTATTTGATTAATGAAGAGGATTTTATTAAAAGATGTAACAATAGCACCTAGAGGAATGGTTGAGTTATGATTATGTAAAGGAGTACAAGAATCAATTAAGATAGTGATAACATGATGTATTGATAATCTACTTAAGATTACAAAGGCTAATTACACTAAGAAAATTTAGAAGAACAAGTTTAACAAATTTTGTCTACTAAGCTTTATCGAGTGGATAGTAGGTGCCAAGAAAAGTTAGTGCAAGCTAAGAAAAAAATTAGTTGGAACCAAGTAAAAGTCTATTCTAATGTATGCTGAGAAAAAAAATGGATGCCAAGTAAAGTTTAATTGATGCTGAGCACCATTTAACTTAAGTTTGTGTTGAGTGATTTTACAGAGGATGCTGAGCAATGCAGTATGTGTCAAGCATTAGAAGCAAGTTAATATTGAGTGGATGCATTATTTGAAAGATCATAAATTTGCTGGATCCAAGCTAACAAGTTTGTTTTGTTGGATTATGTGAACCAAGTGGAAGATAAAACTAATAAGCTAGTGGCACAAAATTCAAGGTAAACCATTTTGAGACAAATTCAAAGAGGATTGAAGGAGAAGTCTTTACAAGAGATATGAAATATGGGGTAGATTTATTTTATCCTACCTAATCCATCCTAACAATACATTGGAATATGAAGAATGAGTGGTAAAATATCTCAATTTCCTGTTTATAGGATGGCTAGTCAAAATCGAAGGTTGTCATGTGTGAGAACCTAAGGAAGACAGGGAGACAAGCATTTTTCTTCACCAAGTGACCTAAGAGAAGAGCTTGCAATGGCATATTAAGAAATAAGGCTTAAGGGTATGAATTTTGAACAAGCTATTAGAGCTTAAATGTTTGAATGCCAAGCAAAATGAAGGACTAAAATAGAGTTCTATAATCTACAAATGGAGTTGTAAGTTGTTATCAGATAGAGCCTTATTATTACTCTCTAATAATTGTATTAGTCTAGGGTAAATCCTTTGGATTGAGGTTCACCTAACAGTCATTTGTAAATCTTTTAATCGCATGACATTCCAAGTGAATGGTCTAAAGTTCTCTAACAAGGCTCACTCCTAAAAGGGTGATTGAAATCCATTAATAGAGTCACATTTAATAGTGTGCATTGTAACCTTTAATAGGGTTGGGCTTTCATAGGGCATCACTTTAGAAGAGTGAAAAAGAGTAGCATGCCACTGGTGGTTTTTCCAAAATTGGGTTTCCATGTAAATCATTGTGTCAAGTGTGTTGATGAATCTGTTATGTTCCATGTTTACATTTTTGCAAGTTGATTTGATAGTAACCTACAAGTTTTTAAGTGATTGCATAATCTAATGGATGCATGCATGATGATACATGTTTTATGGGTACGCTAAGATATGAAAAGTTTTATTTATTCATCTAGACCTTAGATAATTGATAACCCCCCTCCCCAAAGTTATTCTAATAGTATTCCAACAATTGGTATCAGAGCCATCTACTTAAGAGGACTACTTTGAAGGTACTAGAAGCACAAAGATGAAGATGTCAAAAAGAGAAGTACCCAAGCTTAATAGAGATAACTTTTCTGCATGAAATTTTTTTATGAAGCTACACCTTGGAGGACTTAGAGACTATGCACAATCTACCATTACTATTGAACATGTTGATCCTGTTGTAGCCCCAACTATTGAGGATATGGGAAAGAAGAAAGAACATAATGTTATGAGAACCAAAGTTGAAAGTCTCAGAGGTAAGTTTGATGATATGAGAATGGAAGAAGGTTAAAATATTGCTCAATATGTCACCAGAATAAAAGAAGCTGTCAATGCAATAAGAGGAACTACTGGTAAAATAGATGATAATATTGTACTATGTAAAGTTTTAGGGACATTGTTGCCTATATATTCTATTAAATTTTTTGCAATTCAAGAACTGAGATGCATACCATGGAATAATCTATCACTTGAAGTTCTAGTAGGTAGACTCACTAATTTTGAGCTATCTAACTTTGATAATTAAAAACCTAAGGATATTGAATTTTCTTTCAAAGATAAAATGTCATTGAAGGAACCTAATGAGAAGAAGAAGAAGAAAAGATAAGTATGTGTCTAGTGACAGTGATATAGATGAGAAGGATGTAAAAAAAATTGAAGCACTATTCGCAAGAAGATTCCACAAAGCTAAAGCCAAGTTCAAAAGTAAGTTACCTATCAATTGTTTCAATTGCAATGAGTTTGGTCATATTACTACTAGATGTCAAGAAAAGAACTATAGAGGTGGTGACAAATACAAAAGTAGGAGAGATAAAGACAGCAAGGACTACAAAGACAAAGGAAAAAAGTCATGGTATATTTGGTAATGATGCATCATATTTGATAAAAAGGAAAATGTTCTATCAAAATCACATATAAGATTTTATGTGGAAATGCTTACTATGTTGAAGGATTTAACTATAATCTCTTGAGTGTGTCACAACTGAATAATTTAGGATGTAAGGTTGAGCTTGAAAACAAGATTAATAAGATATATGACACAAATGGAAAAATAATTAGAAAGGGTGATCAAACTAGGAGTAATATATTCTATCTTGATATTGAGGATGCTACTTGTCTAATTTTAAAATTTGATGATGTGTGGTTGTGGCACAAAATATTATGTCATGTCAATTTTGATAACCTAGTCAGTATC
Source organism: Cupressus sempervirens (assembly GCA_028749045.1). Lineage (NCBI taxonomy): Eukaryota > Viridiplantae > Streptophyta > Pinopsida > Cupressales > Cupressaceae > Cupressus > Cupressus sempervirens. Next base: position 212,219,246 of record CM053786.1, on the reverse strand, counting down.
AATAACATGAGAAAAGTTGGAGGTTTTCCTAAATTAAAGAATCATAATAATATAGCGTGCAAATAATATGAGTAAGGAAAAATTAAAAAGTCAAGTTTTAAGAGTAAAACTCAAACCTTTAAAGGTATACTAGAGATTTTTCATACTAACTTGTGTGGACCAGTTGAAGTACAAAGCTACAAAGGAGATAAGTGCATTATGCTATTTGTTGATGACTATTCTAGAATGATGATAGTTATGTTTCTAAAATAGAAATCTAATGGTTTCCAAATGTTTAAATGGTACTTAGCAAGAGTTGAGAAGGAAATAGATAAAAGTTTGAAGTGTTTGAGATTTGATAGAGGAAGGGAATTCATGTCAAATAAGTTTGAGATGTTCTATAATGATAGAGGAATCAAAAGATAGACATCTTCACTTAGAACCCCTTCGCAAAATGGAATAGCTAAAATGAGGACTAGATCTATAATGGACTATTCTAGAACACTCATGATGGAGAAAAAATTTTCTTTGAAATATTGGAGAGAAGCTGTAAGTATAGTTTTCTATACCTTGAATCACGTGAAAGTCAAAAAAGGTACCCATACAACACCTTTTAAACTATTGTATCGATACTCACCCAAGATAAAATACTTTAAAGTATTTGGAAGAAAATGTTATATTCTTCAAGACTTCAAGAATGGTAAACTAGATGCAAAATGTGAAGAAGTTATATTCTTAGGATATTCCATAAGAAGTAAAGCTTATAAGTGTTTAAATACTAACCCTAACAAAGTTGTGGAAAGTGAAAATGTGAATTTTGATGAATATATAGAAGTAAATGAGGCCAAGCATATAAAAGAACCAAAAAATAAAAATAATTTATATACTCCTATGAAGGAATGCCTACTAAAGAAGATGTTTCAAATTGAGCTACAAACCAACAACAAGTTTTAGTAATTGTCGAGTCACGTGCTATGAATGTCAAGTTGCATTCAGGAACTGAGCTACATTTAGATGCCAAGTTATAGAATGAAGTTGAAGCACATTCTAATTCTCAGAATATATATACATGAAAGAAATGTTGATCTACCTAACATAGATGTGCATAGTAACTCTAAAGTTGAAATACAAAATGAAGAAACTGCAGCTGAACCAAGTTTGTCCAAATATATCAAGAGACATCATCCTGCTACATGGATTATTGGAGGTAAATATTCTAAACCAATTATAAGAAATAGATTGGAAATGATACATGTTTACTAAGCATGAAAGAATGTAAATCAGTGAGAGATGAGTTAGAAGATGTAGACTGGAGTAAAGCCATGTAAGAAGAGATTGAACAAATTGAGAAAAGCAAAACATGGACTCTAGTTCCTAGACTAGAAGACAAAAATGTGTTTAACACCAAGTGGTTATTAAAAAATAAGCTAGATGAAAATGGTGAAGTCACAAGGAACAAGGAAAGATTAGTTTGCAAAGGATATGCATAAGAAGAAGGAATTGACAGAGACTACACACATTACAATGAAGTATTATTACCTGAGAAAACTAGTTCAAGATAAAGAGGTGAAGATGGAATATGTTAACACAAAAGTATTACTTAAGGATAGTCATGAGTATGTAAGAGGTAAAGACTATCTAACTAATAAAAGGAGTGCCCTGCATCAAACAAGTTGATTTCATATGTTACACATTGATCTAGAGGATCTTACTTTAGGAGATTCCTAAAATAATCAAAGAGCTAAAACTAAAAATTAGTCACAAGTAAAGTGATAGAGGGAGAAATTGAAGAAGTTCATATTTGCATGTTAAGATAAGAAGTCTTTGGCATTGTTGTCAAAGAGAGAGAAATACAAGAATGAATAAAACTAATCCTAGAGGGAGATAGTTGCTAATCAATGGAAATAAAAGAAAGAGAGAGATAGTCACTGATCAAGAGAACAAAGAAAGAGAAATCCTAACATCTACCTAGTAAGATGTTAGGATAACAAAGAAAGAGAAATCCTAACATCTACCAAGTAATAGGGAGATAGAAGAAGAAATTCAAAGGGAGTTATAAGGAAGAGTTTTATAACCTATTTAGAAGATGGAAGTTGTTGATAGAGAAAAAAATTTCAATACAAGGAATTATTTTCTTTTTTGTATTGTCTTACTATTTTAACCCAGTAATTTTGATCGATGAGTTTAGTTTTAAATCAATGTCAAAGAGGGATATTGTTGAGAATAGATTGAAGAAGATACTCAAAGAAGTATGATAAATATGTTTCAATCATTATTTTGTCATTGATGTCAAACCTATTATTTGCTGGTAAGACAACTACTTATATGATTTAAGTATTAGCACTTATTTTATTGATGAGAAGGATTTGATTAAAAGATGTAACAATAGCTCCAGAGGAAAGGTTGAGTTATGATTATGTAAAGGAGTACAATAATTAGTTAAGACAATGATAACATGATATATTGATAATCTGCATAAGGTTACAAAGGCTGGTTATACTAACAAAGTTCAAAAGAACAAGTTAAACAAAGTTTTTTGACCAAGCTTAACCAAGTAGATAGTAGGTGTTGAGAAAAGTTAGTGTAAGCCGAGCCAAAACAAAAGTTGGAACTGAGTAAAAGTCTATTCTAGTGTATTTCAAGAAAAACTATAGATGTTGAGTAAAGTTTAGTTAATGTCAAGCACCAGTAAAATTTAGTTCATGCTAAGTGATTTTATAGAGGATGTTGAGCATCAGAAGCAAGTTAATGTCGAGTGGCTGCATTATTTGAAAGATCATGAATTTGATGGATCTGAGCTAACAAGTTTCTTCTTGGATTGTGTAAGCTAGATGGAAGATAAAACTGATGAGCTAGTGGCACAAAATTCAAGGTAAACTATTTTGAGGTGAATTCAAAGAGGATTGAAGAAGAAGTCTCTAGAATAGATGAAATATGGGGTAGATTTCATTGTATCCTACCTAATCCTTCCTAACCCTAAATTGGATAATGGAGAATGAGCATAAAAAGATCCTAGTTTCCTATTTATAGGAATGGTTGATCAAAAGTGAGGGTTTTAATGTGCGAGAACCTAAGGAAGAAAAGGAGTCAAGGGTTTTTCTTCATCAAGTGACCTAAGAGAAAAGTCTACAATGGCATGTTAAGTGAGAAGGCTTAAGGGTATGAATTCTTAAAGGCTGAATAAGCTATTAGAGCTAAAATGTGTGAAGGACAAGCATAATAGAGGACTAAAATAGAGATCTATAATCTAAAAATGGAGTTGTAAGTTGTTATTAGGTCGAGCCTTAATATTACTCTCTAATAATTGTATCACTCTAGGGTAAATCCTTTGAATTAAGGTTGACCTAATAGTCATTTGAAAATCCTTTAACTAGGTGACATTACAAGTGAATGATCTAAAGTCCTCTAATAAGGCTCACTCATAACAATGTGATTGAAATCCTTTCATTAGGTCACATTTAATAGTGTGCATTGTAACCTTTGACATGGTTGGCCTTTCATAGGGCATCAATTCAAAAGAGTGAGAAAGAGTAGCATGTTACTGGTGGTTTTTCCCAAATTGGATTTCCATGTAAATCATTGTGTCAAGTGTGTTGATAAATATGTTATGTTTCATGTTAGCATTTCTACAAGTTAATTTGATAGTAACTTACAAGTTTTTAAGTGATTGCATAATATAATAGATGCATGAAATATGATTATTTTATGTGTTCACTAAGCTGTGAAAAGTTTTATTTATACATCTGGAGGTTTGATAATTGATTCACCCCCCCCCCCCTCTAGATTATTCTAATAGTATTCCAACAAAAATTAAAGAAAATGTAGGTGCTAAGTAGAATGGAGGAGGTTTGTCCATTACACGCATTTTTTTAATCTCATATTGGTTTTAACATATGACTAACAATACACTTAAATCATTTTATAGATAGAACCTAGTTCATGCCAAACATGTAATGAATCCCAAGCATAAGTTGTTAGATAGTGTATGCCGAGTGAGATATATAGTATGTGTCAAGTAAGTGTCAAGTCACTCAAGCATTTAGTAGATAGTTGATGCCGAGTAATCTAGATGCTAAGTGATCAATGGATGTTGATTCATTTAGAGGTTGAGTTATAAAAATGAAGATATAGTAAATACTAAGCATCAGAGACTTCAAGTACCAAGTAAACTAGTTTTGGACATAGTTGTTTGTAAAGGCACAAAGTTCTATGTAGAAAAACCAACTTAAGGATTATTTTGCAATTCTAGATAATAAGGATGAATATATATTGAGGATTCCAATGTAGTATATGCAACCTATAAGTTAAAGGGATCGATTAAGTGGAAAAATGAAAAAATCCAAATCGTTGATTCATATCTATTCCTAAGTCACCAAGGTCTTCTTAAGGAAGGCAAGTCCAAAACATTGTATATGCAGAGAGATAAATTTTCATGTGCAAATAGATCATTCATGGTGGCTAAGGAGTTTTGAATTGAGATATGCATTGTAGAATTGGTTAGAAGAAATAAGTGATACATCTAATTAGAGAGCATTAGAGATACATGTAAAGAGGTGATCTATTATCTAGCAGCAAAGTGCTAACTGTAGGATCATTGCTAAGACATTGCAATAGGTGAATTAGTTAAATCCCTTAATAGAGTAGTCCTAACAAGATGTTGTAAATCCTTTAATAGGGTGCTTGCTTCATTGCAATTCTAAGTCCTTTAATTAGGCACACTTCTAATAGGGTGTTGAAATCCTTTAATAGGGCAGACCTTTCACAAGGTAGATCAAAGTTTATGATCAAACATTGTAACCTTCATTAGATACACTTTACAACTATAGTATTTTTGTAATGCCCACCCTAGTTTTACCTTCTCACTGGAGGGTTTCTAGGTAACCAAATATCTTATGTCATATATGTGTGAAATATTTATCTTTTTCTTTTTCCATGCTATGAATGAGTATATTTAATTTGGTATTTTAGTTTACAATTGTGGTGAATAATTTTATTTTTATAGTTTTGAAGGAATTATTCAACACATCCCCCCCCCACAAAATTTTTCTTTCCCTATTGTATTTCCAACAATGAGTATCAGAGCCTTGTTTTCTAGAAAGGAAAGCTTTGCAGCTTTGAGGAAATATATTGAAGATGGAAATCTACACACTGGGAAAGACTATTGAGAATAAGAAGATTAAAATTTAGTTTTTCCTACAACAGTTGAATGAAGAAAGAGATTATTTAAAGAACTAATTAAATAGATGGAAAGATATAGCTATTAAGGAGAATGAGAAACATTACCAAGAGGAAGACACTACCGAATTGTTTGTAGATGGAAAATCAAGTGAATTTGATGTAGTAATTACAGATCTGATGGAAAATAATGGTGCCTTAACTAAATAGGTCATAAATTGTAAGATTGAACAAAAAGTCGAATCAATATTTATATTTGAGGTGACTAAGTGAAAAAAGAAAGTTGAGGAAGATAAACTCATGATTGAAGATGACTAAATAATACTAATCAATAGATTGGAAGAGAAGACATCAGATGTAAATAAGATTGCTAACATGCAACTGGAAATAATGAATCAAATGATGATTGCCAATCATGAATAGAATGGGAAGAATTTTGAAATCACAACCCATAAATTATAGAATGAAAAATTAAGAAATGATGTGACAAAAGAAAAGGAATTTGTTGAAAGTTTCAAAAAAATTAGTGAAGCCATCAAGTATTCTGAGCAATTGATGAGATCTCCCAGATCCAACAATGATATTGCTAGACTGGGTTACACCAACACTAAAGAAGGAGAATCATTTAAAAGTGGTGAACAAAGAAACAACAAAGCTAAGAACTACAAACCTACTTGTCATAATTGTGGTAAGATAGGTCATACAACAAATGTTTGTTGGAGTAAAAATGAAAATCAAAGCCCTAAGAAGAAATTCATGGGTACCTATCATAAGTGCAACAATCAAGGACATCAAGAAGATGAATGCAATATGTAGACATCAAGAACAAAAATTTGAAGGCTATTGCTACAACTTTAATAAGTATGGACATAAAGCATATGTGTGCATATCCAAGTGTAACTGGTCATCAAACAAGTGAGCTAAGGTAAGCCATACTAATAGATGTTACAATTGGGATTACACTACAAGGTATAGTTTTCATTATTGTCAAGAGTATGGACATGTTGCTGAGAATTCCATTAGAACACATTTCAGAAGTGACTATAGTAGATGGTTGAGTCAAACTACATGTTTCAGCTATTTTAAGACTGGTCACGTAAGTAGAAATTGTCCAACAAGGTCCAAAGAACTTAGCACTAAATTCAATAAAGGAAAAGGAAAGGTTGATGTTGAAGAAGTCAAAGTGCACATAAAAAGACAAGGAAGAAAAAGGAAGATTGCATCATATCTAGTTCAAATGGGATCACTTCATCCAATAGATTAGGTAGTCACACCACCCCTAACTAGGCAATGAAGGGGTGTGTGTCTTACTAATATTTCAAAGTTCAATTATACATCAATTCTAAGGATTTAGTACTAAAAAGATCATATATGCATGAAGTAAGATGCAAAGTATTGGATAGAACTTAGAAGATATCTATAAGTTTTCATGCTGATGTTGTGCATGAAAAGTTTCACTGTTACTTCCAAGTAAAAGTTTAGTTGATGCCAAGTTATCAAAGGTGATAGTGTTGGATAAGATCATTATGGATACTAAGCATGGTATAAATTACATGGACGCTGAGTGAGTCAAATTACTATTGGAGTGAACCTTACAACTATGTAAGCACTGAGAATTTATTGTGAAGTTTTAAGGCCTATATTGTCATTTTTCAACTGATTTGTAATGATTTGAGATTGAAGAGAACATGAAGAGTATAAGGAAAATTGGAGAAGTCAATTTAAATATTTGAAAACTAAATTGAATTTCTACTTTCCACCAAACATCAAAATTTTCAAGGTATTTATCATGTGTCAAGTTACACTGTGTGAATTTACACAAACCCTAAATAGTTGTTATGGTGTCTAGGTCATCTGTTGTTGTAGTTAAGGAAGGAAAATAAGTTTTGAATGTATAGATAATTAGTAATGATATTAATAAACAACATTTTTGGGAAATTCCTAATATTGCATACAAAGGAGACCCATTTGGTGTGTTATCTATGAAACCACCACAATTTTTAATGATACAAGATGTGATGTGTTGCTATACTTGTAGTGTAGGAAGTATAGGAGACATGAAAATTAGAGACTTGTATGGAAAATTGTGTGAAAATAGACTACTAAAAGAGGGGAAAAAAATTGTAGAGAGAAAAGGGTTAATCCATGCCCTAGATTCTCCTAATGCATTTAAGGCAAACTAGATTAAGATAGTTTTAAGAACAATGGATGAAAATTATGTATGATTAGAAGATGACCTTATCAAGATCACAAATAGGATTATTCAAAGCATAACAAGATATCCTACCCTAGATAGAATAGAGACTATTAGGAGCGATACAAAAGAGGCAATTGAGAAGAATACATGGGTAGTATGAAAGAAAAGAGGGATTTTCATAGATACAATCATTGCTTCCCTAATTGTATTTTTAGTAAGAGTTATTACACACAAGTTCTTTCAATATAGTAGATTGAACAATGTACCATGTATAGTTGTGGATTAAGCCTATAAGATAGTAAAGAAGGACCATTCTTATGACCCTACTAAGTTATAATTCTAGTAGTTATCAAGAAACTTGGGAGCCATAAGAAAGACAAAAAATATACAATGTAAATTTGGTTCAATAATTGTTTCTATATTTCTCTATGTGCAAAACACTTTCTCCTCATTTGGAAAAGTTTCTTGGAAGACCAACAGGTTTTTTGTAGTGTAGATTGGAGAATACATAGAGCAAATTGGAGATAATTTTTAGACTATAATGACAAGCTATTTTGAAGACCTTAAGAAGTCAATGAAACAAAGTCTAAGAATACTAGTGTCACTAGTAGAGAAAAAATTCAATGATGTTTGTTTTATAGTTGATGTTGATTTCACTTATGTTCAATCTATTGTTCCAAGGGTTAGATGGCCTAGGCCATTACCTTATGAAATCAATGTGGATGAGGCATTGGCAGCCATCACTATTTTATTGGTAGATGAAGTAGATAAGAAGGCTACATCATTTGTAAACAATGATGCATCCAGGTCTAAAATAACAATGGACTTGATGATAACTTCAATGATGAGGAAGAAGAACAAAATTGTGAAAAAGTTCAAGGAACAATTTGGTGAAGAGGTAAAAGGAGATGAAGAAGAAGAGGATAATGAAGATGATGAAGGAGATACACCTACCCAAGGACCACTTTCTCTTAGACAGGGTCAAGGTGAGGACCAGGGAGAAGAAAAAGTAGAATTTAATGAAGGTGTCAAGGGAGAAGAATCCAATGAAGCATCTATTGCCAATGAAAAGAAAAAGAGAAAACCAAAGAAGCCAGCAACAAGAAAATGCAAGAAAGTTGTGAAACCTACATAATAAAATCCTATAGTTCCTATCACCAAGGCTAGCACAAGAGCTACTACTAAGAAAATTTAGAAAGGTGAGAAGCCTAAAGGAAAGAGAGCTAGTATAGCTACCAAGTAAGATGAACTTGAGAAGAGGAAAAGGAGGAAATATATTGCTTTAGTTTAATTAAATGAGGAGAGGATTGAGTCAGATGGCAACAACCAATTCAAAGTGGTAAGTCACAGTCCCTCTTTTGATTTGGTCAACTTGTGTGAAAATATCAAAAAAATGTTAATTTGTCAAGGTTCACACACGTTGAGTTTGATAAACTCGGGAAGGTAGAGATGAATAAAGTAGAAAATTTTGTGTATGCCATGATGGAAACTTTTAAGTCCACTCCAATTGAAATTGTCAACTATTTACCCAAAATTTTGATGTAGTGTAAGATAGGAGAATCCCCAAAGGATATCTCCTAGCCCCCAGAAATAAAACCACATAGTGGAAACACAACAAATAGAAATAATAATGCAAGATCTGCTATCAAATCACAAGTTTCTAATCATAGATATAACTGATTACATGCAATATGCCTAGCTATAAGGTCTTTCATGTTAGGGCCAACAGCAAATAGCAATTACAAAATTAGTTCTATAAGATCCAAAAGATTCAACTTACGAATCCAATCCTAGCTAGCCCAAATACACAACTGGACAAGAACACCAAGAGAATCCACACTTCTACCCTCAGGTCCACCAAGTGATCCTCTAGTTCTCAAGCTATAGCCCTAACTCTTTAAAATTTGCATCTGTACTTCCTCTCAAAAACTAAACTACCAAAAGACTCAACAAAAGACTTATTTATACTTGCCAAAATGGCTTATAGAACATTCTAGAACATACAAAATAGGAAGGTCGACCCAACAATGGTTAGGAAATATCCCAAGTCAAGATCTCATCATAAACATCATGATCAAAATAAATCCCACAAGTTGGATCACACCAAAAACATAGAAATCATGTCCAAAATGCTGACATTTGGCATAAATAGGAAAACTTAGCATCCACTAAGTGCTATAGTGACTCAGCACCAACTAAGTGCTATAGTAACTCAGCACCCACTAAGTGTTATAGTAAATCGACACCCACTAAGTGCTATAGTAAGTCGATATGAACTATGTATTATAGTAACTCAGCACCAACTAAGTGCTATAGTAACTTAGTACCAACTAAGTGCTATAGTAACTCAGTACCAACTAAGTGCTATAGTAACTTAGTACCAACTAAGTGGTATAGTAGCTCAACACCAACTAGAGCTATATTAACTTGACACCCACTAGACAATTTCACAACCACATAAGATCCAAAACCACTGGCTCTCAACTCCAACATGAAGGATTGTAAGAAAAGCTAGGATGCTCCTATATTTGACATCCGAGGTTCAAAAAGATGTTCTAATAGCTGGAAAAACATCTTCTAGGATTCAATATTTAAATCCCAAACTAGTTCTTCACATACATATCCTCCAAATCTTCAACTTGTACACTTTTTCCCTTGTTCTTCTTTTGCTTCTTCACATCCATTTGAGGTGTGCTATAGGTTTTCTTTCCATACTAATCTCCAATCTTCTTAAGATTTTCCAACTCGACTCGACTAACAATACTCAAGTTCCTCCTATTGAGCTCTTCATTCTGCAAAGGAATCAGGGAAAACTTCTTGCCATCTTTCTCAATAGTAAACACATTCTTGACACAATCATGCATACCTATACAATCATACTGCCAAGGTCTACCAAGCAACAAATGACAATTGTTCCTGTCCATAATATCACATAGCACTTGATCCTTATACTGCCCAATCTAAAAATCAACAAGGCATTACTCCTTCACTTCAAAAGCATGCTCACCTTGCAACCAGCCAATCCTATAAGGATAAGGATGTCTCATTCTATTCAAACCACATTTTTGCACATCTCCTCTACAACAAGGTTATCTATACTACCACCATCCACAATCACCTAATAGACTTTACCACCAGACTTACAACAAGTCCTAAACAAACTAGTTCACTGACAAGAATCTAATGTCCTCTCGCCAACCAGTACTTGTCAAGCCCACAAACTCTCTCCTTGCTCAAGCTAACTATCCTAGACTACAACCTCAATCACAATAGTAGCTATCCTTCCAATCAAACATTTAAAAGATCTATGCCCTTCTTGATCACACTTAAAATAACTATCTCTAAACCCACCTCCACCTATCCTTCTCTTTTTTTCAATAGGTTTTGGTTCACCTTCTACTTTTGGTTTAGCTTGTGCTAAACTATTCCACTTCTCCTTCCCTCAAGAACTACCTTAATTCTTCCTCTTTAGATTCTCGTCTTCTCTTAAAGCATACTAATAATCATCCTCAACTAAAGAAATATTTAGCATATCAACCTCATCCTAAATATTAAATCTCAAACCATTAATATACTAAGCTAACTTCTCTTTTTAAAATTCTCTATGCCTAAACCAAATAGTCAACGTGTAGAACTCCTATGTATAATCTTTCAAAGTCATATCATTTTGTTTCAGATTCTACAACCTCTTAAACAACTTAAGTTCATAATCAGCAAGAATGAACTTAGCCTTCAACATAGTCACCATCAATTTTCATCTAGTGATCATCATTTCATTTTCCTTCTCTCTGTCTCTTTGTAGTTCCTTCCACCAAAGAGCACCATTCCCCTTCGACTTTATTTGTGCCAACCTCACTCTAAGTGGATCCTCAATATCCTCAAGCTCAAAGTAGTCTTCCAATTCACCAATTCAATCATTTAGGTCTTCAAGAATCAAAGTACCCAAGAAATTAGAAACTTCCATCTTATGCTTCAGCTTAAAATAAGATCGAGGTCTAGAAAACTAACTAGTCCTAGCTCCCATAGGTCTCTCCACATGATTAATTCTATCCTCACCACTAGATCTAGTAGATTGAAAGTCTTCAACAACTTCCTCAGAACTTCCTTCAATATCCACATGCCTAGGTACACCACCTAAAGCACTTACAATTTCATCAATCATGTCACTCTTCATCAATGCAATCTTAGATCTAAACTTTGCTCTCATGTTCTCTGAAATCCATTCTTGTACAACATCACTAAGATCAACAATTGCCCTAGGTTCCAATCTTCTTGGAGGAATCTTCCAAAATTTTAGCAAACCCTAAGCAACAAATCCACCAATCCAAAAGATCAATCAACCACATAATCAACCTTCTTTGCAAATCTTGGTGTAAACTGCCTTAGCTTTAGCAATCTATCAACACACTAAAGAAAAACTTCACTCTAATATCACCTAAGACAATGCAAGGTAGGAGAATACCCAAAGGAGATGTCCTAGTCCCTAGCAACAAAACCACATAGTGGAAATACAACAACAAAAAACAATAATGCAAGATCTGGTATCCAATCACAAGTTTCTAATTATAGATATAATTGATTACATGCAATATGCCCAACTATAAGGCCTTCCAAGTTAGGGCCAACTACAAACAAAATTAAAAAATTAGTTCTACAAGATCCACAAGATCCAACTTACAAATCCAATCCTAGCTAGCCCATATACACAACTGGACAAGAAAACCAAGAGAATCCATACTTGTACCCTCAGGTCCACCAAGCAATCCTCTAGTTCTCAAGCCACAACACTAGCTCTTCTAAATTCACATCTATACTTCCTCCCACAAACTAAACTACAAAAGACTCAATAAGATAAAAATGGCTTATAGAACATTCTAGAACATACAAAATGGGAAGGCCAACCCAATAGTGGTTAGGACATATCCCAAGGCAATATCTCATCATAAATGTCACAGCTGAAATAAATCCTAAAAATTAGCTCACACAAAAAATATAGAAATCATGTCTGAAATGCTAACACTTGGCATAAATAGGAAAACTTGGCATCCAATAAATGCTACAGTGAGTCAGCACCAAGTGCTATAGTAACTTGGTATACACTAAGTGCTATAGTAACTTGGCACCAACTATCTACTATAAAAACTCAAAACCAACTAGAGCTATAAGCACTGGCACTGGGCTCCAACATGAAGGATTACAAGAAAGTCTAGGATGCTCCTGCATCAAATTCTATATCATAAAGTTGAACAAAGGTGGCAATATAGTCTCACAACTATAAGGAACATCAGAGAGAACTACACTAGCAAGAGTGATGCTAGACTTGGACAAGTCTACAATGGCAAAGATAATTAATAAACATAAAGGGAAATTTTCTTCAAAATATAGATCTCTTAACATTTTATAGAATAATATTAAGATTGTTGTCCAAAAGACCACCCAACTATGAAAAGTGATATATGGGTTGACAATAGATGAATTAATCAAACAAACACCTATGGAAATAGGTGAAGACAAAGCAGACCAAGAGGTAGTTGAGGTAATAAAGGATGAATATGTAAGGGATGGACATGAGGAAGGTACTATGAAAGAAGTAGATATGGAGGCTACAACTAAGGAAGAGCAACAACAAGATCAGAATATACTAGAGGTATATATGCCGAGTGTGAGTCTCCCTCATATGAACAAAGTGGATCAACAAGAAAAAACATGGAAAAATAAGGATGTCTCTAACAACACTACTCAAAACATCAATCCCTTAACATAGGAGGATATGTAGAAGATATTGATTGATTCCACCACCAAGTCTAAATTATGTAGCAATCTTGTATTGGGAATTGTGGATGAGATTGAGAAGGTAGAATTGGCATCTACTGGGGAGAAAATAATTATCCATTATTCCCCTTCAATCTATAAAAGTGCCACCTATAATGTCTATTGTAGTATATGAAAGGAATGACACAATGATATCTCATATCAGCACATTGGCACAAAATGTTTCAATACATGTGGTTTCACTAATTGAGAAATATGGGACACTAGTCCAAACTAGTGATGAAGTTAGTCTTGCACCTACAACACAAGCACAAGAATATACAAAGATCACAGAAAAGGAGAATGATAGGACTGAAGATTCAGTCATGACTAAAAAACCAAAGGAAGTGATAGTAATTCAAATACTAGTTACCCTAGCAGATGTTGCTACTCCTATTCTAAGTCAAGCACTTCATAGGCCAAGTATAGAAGCTACACTATATATTCATCAAGGTGTAGTGCTAGTACAACTAAGGTTGATGAGGTTATATCTTATGGTGATATCAATTTAGATGAGGTGATTGAACTTCCAAAGCTTGATCTTACATCAATCACCATTGATCAAAAGAGTATATTGTAGGATGCTCTAGCCAAAAAGAAACACCAAGAACTATTCAAAAGGGAGCATAGGTAGAAACAAGAACTACATGACATAAAGGATTTCTTTCTTGATGTGTTCAACTTACCTATAATTAAAGAAGAAAATCAAATCATTGAGCACTTGGTTGGAAAACATTATACAAAAGTTAAATGATTTAGACTTGGACATATTTGTCAAATTACTAGAATGGTCTTAGAAGAAATTTGAAGTCAAAGTAAATGAAAAGATATCTAGTGCCAAATTGCACTAAATCAAGTTGAGTTAGCAACCAAAAATGATAATGTGAAGAAGGTGTTGGAGAATATTTTCTCTCTTTACACCAAGTTGTGTGATGTACCCATGTTCACAAAAGAAGTGCAAAGACACATTGACTACTTGGAGGGAGATTTCAACTCAACAGGTAAAATCCTACAACAATCTCCATGTCAAATTTAGTCTTATTTCAAAAATTTACTATCAACACAAGGTCAGTTAGCCACTTTACAAGATCAAGATGCCAACATTTGGGCTGCACTGATCAGCATCTAGTCCATGTTGACCCCTCACGTGGAGGTGTTACACAAGGAACTAGCCTTTGTAAAAACATTGGTGAAGAAAGATACCCATCTTTCTACTCATGAAGGCATAGCTAACCTTGCTGTCAAGTTAGATCTTCAAATCAAATCTATACAGTAGTGTGACAATTGGGATGTAATGCTAAAGCTCATAATGGAGGTCCATAAATCATTCTTGGACAAACATGTTATTCATGTACCACCCTTGACATAAGTGTCAAAAAGAGGGAGAATGAATAAGTTTTTTGGGAGACCAAACTAAGGGGGAGATAGTACTAAATAGAGTAGAGAAATATTAGAGATTTACTTAGTAGGAGTATTTAGTCAGATGCAAAAAAGAGTAGTCAACTTAGGGGGAGTTATAAAATTTTGAGGTATGACTAAATAGTCACAAGTTTTGCAAAATTTTGAAGTTTTCAAATTTTGTATCTTAGCCAAGTACTCAATGGAGATTATCTAAGTTATGCTCATAAGTTAAGGTTATTCATGCATGACGGAGTATTTTTGGCACTCATGTCAAAGGGGGACATTGTTAATCTCAAATTGGTTTTGACATATGAGTGACAATACACTTAAGTAATTTTCTAGATAGAACTTATGCCTTGCCAAAAAAGTAATCTATGCCAAGAATAAGTTGTCACATAGAATATTATGAGTGAGATATACAGTATGTGTCAAGTAAGTAGTAAGTTCTAAGTGCCTCAAATGTCGAGTAGATAGTTGATGTTGAGTGATCAATAGATGTTGAGTCATTTAGAGGTCAATTTACAACATTGAAGATACAATGAATTATGAGCAATAGAGACTTCAAGTGCCGAGTAAACCAGTTTTGAACATAGTTTTTTGTAATGGCACAAGCTTGTATGTAAAATAATTTTCAGCTGACTTAATTTTTTTTGCAATTCTAGATTATAGGGATGAATCTATATTGAGGATCCCTATGCAGTACATGCAACCAACTAGTTAAAGGGATGAATTAAGTGGTAAAATGGGTGAATCACAATCATTGATTCATACTTAACCCTAAGTTACCTATGTCTTCTTAATTTTGGAAAACCCTAAATATTGTATATGTGGACAAAGAAGTTTTCATGCACAAACAGAGCATTAATGGTGGCTAAGGAGTTATGAATTGATATATGCATTTTAGAATCACTTGAAGGACAATAAAGAAAAGAAGCTAGAGGAGAGAAGTGATACATCCGATCAAAGAGGATCAAAGATACATGGAAAGAGGTGATCTATTATCTAGCAACAGAGTGCTAATTGTGGGATCATTGTTGAGACATTCTAATAGGTGAATCAGCTAAATCTCTTAACAAATTAGTCCTAGTAGGCTATTGTAAATCCTTTAACATGGTGCTTACTTCATGGTAAGTCTAAGTCCTTTAATTAGGCACATTTCTAATATGGTGTTGAAATCCATTAATAGGGTAAGATCTAACAATCTTGTAAGTCTTTAACATAGCAAACCTTTCACAAGGTAGATCATATTTTATGATCAAACATTGTAACATTCATTGGATACACATTATAACTATAGTAGTGAAGATTTGTGAGTGTCATCCTAACCCCACTTTTACCTTATCATTGGAGGGTTTATGGGTAACCAAATATCTTGTGTCATCTATGTATGAAATGTTTACTTGTTTTCATACTTATATGGATGAGTATGTTTAATTTGGTATTTGAGTTTACATGCAACTTGTAAGATGGATGTGTGGTGAATGATTTTATGGTTGAATTTTTGGAGGAATAATTCACCACCCCACCATGCCCCTTCCCCCTTGTCAAATTTTACTTTCCCTAATATATTTCCAACACATTTTTTATGCACTAATTGAATTTGTTGTGAGGGTTATAGCTCACAAATTTTACTAATCAAGCAGATTGAACAATGTAAGATATGTGGAAGTAGATAGAGCATGGAAGATAGCAATGAAAGATCATGAATATATTCTTGCTAAGCTACAAAGACTGCAATTAGTAGAGAATCTATTGAAAAAAGAAAAGAGATCAATGTGTAAGTTTGGATCCCTTGTTATATGTATTTTCTCTTACATCTAGAAATATTTTTTTGGTATAGGTGATTTTGTTTTTGGAAAAAAAAAATAGTGAGTAAATATATTTAAGCAAATACATTACTCAACTAGGAGAATTTTTAATGTGATTGTTACTTAATTTGAGGAATTCAAGCAAAGAATGAAGATGAGGATAATAATACCTAAACAATTGGTCAACAGGTATTATAATGAAATATGTTTTCTTGTAGAGATAGATAGTAAATTTGTATAGGAAGTAAAGCCAAGGAAGCCTTGGTTAGATGGTTTTGATTATGAAATTGATAGTGATCTAGTGAGTGCAAACAATTTTGCACTATTAAAAGAAGAAATAGACATTGAGGCTGAATCCTTTGGCCAATATGAGGAAGCTAAGCCCAGAATAACTATGAATATTAAAATATCTTCTAAAGAGAAGAAAATGAAATGAATGATTGAAGACCTAGAAGAAAAACTAGGCACCCAAGGCAAGGGAAAGGAACCATTGTAGATGACACGAGGTATTTGAGAGGATGAAGAAAAAGATAGTGATGATAAGGAAGGGGAAGAAGAAGAAGGAGATATAGGGTATACCCTATTATTTGTCACCACACCAAGTAAAAAGGATAAAAGAACTAAAAAAATCCAATAATGATACCCCTCTCTCCTCCATCAACAACAAAGCCAAGAACTAGGGTTGTTGCTAGTGTTGAGCAGATTGCAAAACAAAGAGAAGAAGAGTATGCCAATCCAAGTGCATCTAAACCAAAGAATAGGAGATTGGTTCAAGGACCACCTAAAGTGAAGACAAAGTCTATTGATGAGGTATGTATAGATCTTAGAAGATATTCCGGATTATCAAGTTTTAGATGTGTAAAATATGATATATTGGATAATACTGACATAACAAAAATTGTGGAGGCTATGGTAGATATGAATGCAAATCATAAGATTGCCTCAAGTGAAATTGAGAAGAAAACACCCAATGATTTGTATGATACACTAGAAAGAAGATGAAAATAGGAAGAAGAAGAATAGAAAATGATAAGAATTGATACTTTAGTTAGAGTTATACATGATCTATCACAAAAGTAGTAGGAAACATTTTTGGCAAAGTATAGGAACAAATTTTTTCCTAAGTATAGAATGTTTTTAATTTTACAAAATAAAATTGAAGTTTTAGCACAACAATATGAATTTCTTGGGAAAAGCATTTCTATGTTGTCAACCAAAAGATTAGATACATAACTGAAATTGTGACCATCAAAGATGATCATAATAGTGGAGAAAGTTTAGTGTGTTGAGTTTGCAAGGTATCATGTCAATAGTATATTCTAACACCCTTGACCCTCCAAAGGCTGAGAAATCAAGGCCCACGTGCATAAAGGAAGTAAGTAAAATAAAGTACACTAGTGTAGACAGTTAAATTATTTTAGAGCCTCACATTGAGGTAAATAAGGAAGTAAGTAGATCTCAACCAAGTGTAACCATTGTTGTCTCGAGCATTTATGTACGAACATGACTAACTGGTGAGACTTCCTCACCAACTCCAAAAAGTAGTACCAAGTAGTAGAAATCCTTTGTCAAATAAAAGAAAATCAATAAAAGACATCTCACCAGATATTGAAGTTAGATTGGATGAAATAATTGAGATTCCAAAATTAGATTTAGAGAATCTTACATTGGAACAAATAATTTTGTTACAAGAAATATTGGTGAAAAAGAAAAGGAAAGAAGAGCTAAGAAGAGAGTAGAAACAAAAGCATGGACCTTATGATGTTAAAAATATTTTTGTTGATACTTGTGATATTCAAAATTTTGGTGATGAAGCCCCATTTATCACCAACTTGAAAATATTGTTGAGCAAGTAAATGTTGGTATTATGGAATCCAATGAGAAATTGATGGATTGGTCTAATAGGAGATTTGAAAATAAGGTTGTGGATAAATTTTCCATTATAATTTTTGAGAAAAAATTTCAATTACAAGAACATTCATAGATTATCATACTACATTTTTTTTCCAGATGTGCCAAGATTTAAAAATAATTTTCAAGCACCAAGACACCATATTCAAGCTGAGATACATATATCTAGTAATATTATTTCATAGTTGGCAAAATCTAGTATAGATCACTACAATAAGTTATTGAATTCTCAAGGCACATTAGTCAAGCCTCAGAAAGTTGGTAACAACATGAGATCTACATTGATCTCAATTCAATAAATGTTGATACCTCATTTAGAGATCATGTAGAGGAAGATGCAATCAACCCAAGATATTATGAAAGAAGATCACAATATTTTAGTGGCAGATAGCATAATTGACTTAGCTACATGATTACAATTGTAGAATCACATTTTGGAGACAATAAGAACCACATGGGATCACAAACTTTCCATGTTCACCCAAGTTCTTTAGACATACATTAAAAAATATGGTTTTCTTCCACCTATTTTACCCCAATAGCCATGACATAAGTGTTAAAAAATGAGGGGGAATGAATTTGTTATCATAAAATAGAGTATGTGGATAAAGTATTCATTTGTACATTATTTTTTCATTATTCATTTTTCTATAAGTCATAAGACTTAGGAGGAGATCTCAATATTAGATTGCATTTGAAATGATGTAATAATTTTAAAGTGTTTTTTACCACGAATGTGTGGATCCACAATAATGGGTTACACTTTTTTTCTCAAACATACTTTAAGCTGTGAATTTTCCAGAAAAAATTCGCTTTCAGATGCAAATTGTCATTTAACAATTAAGAATTTGAAGATAAAGTAAATTAGAGTCTTTTATGATTTTTGTGCAAATGCTAAGTATATATTTTAAGTTTTTTTTATTGATTTGACTAAATTAATTTTTCTCCCATAAAAATTGGTATGTTATCAAAAACCTGATTTTTAAAAAGTGACATCAATTTTTACATGCATAACATTTTTTCTACAATAGATATCAATGTGATTCTTTCGAATTATTTTGTTCACATCTATGCCAAAATTGTGGAGGTGATTTGATGTCTTTATCATTAGTATTTCAAATTTTATCAGTGTTTAAAGTTGACCTAACACTAATTTGGACATACATGGCTTTTGTCACATTTAACTTATTATAAAATTTACCCTATTTTATAATTTCTTTTTTTGATTGAAAGAGGACTCAAATACATTATTTTGCAAAATAAAATTTCTCTTAGTTACTATTTTTCCATGAGTGTTCAATACATATGTTTATTTTTTATAATGAACCTCTATTCAATTAAAGTAAAAAATGTATACTTTAAAAATTCAAAATGTATGAAATTCATATTTGTTAGAAAGCTTATTCCGAGTACTTGTGTCATGGAAAATGGCATGTCTTCAATGCTCAATATGAACCTAGCAATTGAGCCTGGAAGCCATGAACACACCTGAAAAACATTTAGCAATTGGGGAAGACATCTAGTTTGCTAATTTCAATAGAAACTTTTTATCAAACATTTTTAGACAATTTTGATAGAAACTAAATTGAAACTATTTATCCCAATTTTTTGTGCTTAGTTACTTTTAATCAAAACTAAATAGTTTCTATTGAAACTATTTAGGACCCATTCTTTATGTTTAATTAGTTTTGATCAAAAATACCTTCAAAAGAAATTTCAATCAAAACTTTTATAGTTTCTATCAAAAGTAAATGATTACTTTCTATCAAAAAAATTTGAGCCAAAAATCCATCTTTTGCAATTTTGAAGGCATTTCTTCTTGCAAAAATGTGTAACCCACTATTGTGTGTTCACCCTAATGTCAAAGAAAGAGATTGTTGGTATCTCTAACTATTATTTTCTACTAGTGTTAAACACTTAATCATTTACTAAAAGAAACTCTATATAGGTCTAGTCATGTACATAAGTGTGTATGTACCGAGCTCTATAGGAGTTGAGTAAGCATGTGGTCACCAAGTATTTTTTATGCAAGCCAAGCTCAAAACCTAGAAAAAAATTCAAAGCATATAAGTGCTGAGTTAAAAAGTACATGTCAAGCACACTACATACCAAACATCAACAATGTCAAGTATCAGAAAATAGTAAAGGCCTGACAATTTAAAATTTACGTACAATTCAAAAATGATATATACTTTAAGTTAAATTATTTTCAGGTTGACATCAAAGAAAAATTTAATATTTGTTGAGGTTATTGTAGAGATTTTTATGCATTTACAATGTTGATCACAGATTACTATGTTTTGTGATCAACAATTCAAATGAATAGGCAACATATGGAAGCATCTAAAATTTTTTTTATGAAATTCTTTAAATGGAGAAGGCTTTAACCTAAACCATGCAATAAGAAGTGAGTAGAAGTGTAAGTGAAAAAAGAAGAGCAAAGAAATGAAGATAAGGGATATGCAGACAAATCAAGATCAGATCAGAAGATAATGAAAGTGTTATGTTGTCTCTTAACAAAGAAAGTGACCAAATCAACGCAATGGAGGGAAAGAAAAGTTTTATATATCAAAAGAGAGGATCAATTCAGAAGGATAAGACTCAAAATCATCTTACCAAGAATACCAAGAGTCAAGTACCAAATTAGTTCTAACCAACTTGAATCATGGTAAATTTCTTAATAGAGTGGTCTTAATAGATCTTTGTAAAACTTCTAACAAATTACTTACATTATCATAAGTGTTAAATCCTCTAACAAGGTGAGACCTTGTAGTCTCAAACACTTTTAACATGAAAAACCCCTTACATGGTAGATCATATATTATGATAAAACATTGTAACCCTAATAGGTTAACTTTATTACTACAGTAGTGAAGATTTGTGGGTGTCATCCCCACCCTAGTTTTAGCTTCACCTTGGAGGGTTTTTGGGTAACAAATATTGTGTTATGTTTTTATTTGCATGCATGTGATAGTTTAGATTTATATTTACAATGAGTTTCTAATTACAAGTTTTACATGCACAAGACAACTGGTGAATGTGTAAATGAATTATTCAAAAGAAAAAGTGCTTAAGATTCTAATTCACTCCCCACTTGCTCATTATCTTGTTATCTTGTTTATAGTTCCATCAATCAACAAGTTGATCCATGTTATAATAAGATGTGTTGATAATAGGATTTAGGTAGTCCTTAGATGCATTTTGTTTCAATTTTTTGATAGTTAAAAGTTTGTTATGTCAGAAGCCAACAACTATTAGATGCTAAAGTACACCATATAATGTTAGATTACTCAATTAATTAAGCATTAATAAGTTCAAATTTCATGTAACATTTTTTGTATTATTTCCATTCAATAAGACAAACTATCCTATAGTCATTTTTTATCTTTTTTTTTGTCAAATTAACCTCTAGTTATCCACTTGTTTAGCATAGTCTTCTTTTATTTCTTCATGCATTCAAATGCATGTTGAGTACTTCTTAATGATTGAAACATATTCTTAGTAGTTAAAATTTGTACATGTATTTTGCCTTATAATCACTAACTTCTAAATTTTTGAAATAGTAATTTAGAAGTTCTAAAATAATAATATTTTTACTAGCTTCATAATATAGTATCCTCTATTCAATGTTCATATTTTTCTAGTTTTGTATAGATTTCTTTATTATTTATTTTTTTCATTGTTGTTGTTTGCAATTCTATAGGATGCATGGACCTTGAATAGCAAAAGTATTGCATGAAAGCATGTGAGGAGAAAGTGGAAATGCATATTGTAAAAGTGATAAAACAACACTTGCATTCTTATTACTAGTATAATAAGTAACAACTAAGAGAGACATGACAAGAAAAGGAGTGGATGCCCTCTGATTGACACTCTGACACAACAAGCTAAACATTAACTAGTCACAAATTTCTATGAAGATTTTAGGAAATCCATCCTGAAAGATATATAGTATGAAGTAGCCTTGGTAAGGATAAGGTGAGCTAGCATAAATGGATCCTTCTTTCGATGTATAAAATATGGATACATCATCCAAAGCTTTAACTTGCTTCTCCAATTTCGACCTGCAACATTGTAATAGAATGAAAAGATTTAATACTTCATGGAGACTTTAGATCACCTTCATTAGATGTTATGAAAACATCTAATGCACACTTGATTTTCCATGAATGAGCAACCAATTTTTAATGTTGATGATCCTAGAACTTTCCAAACTAAGTGAGATGATTCTAGTAGCTAGTCACCACGGTGAAAAATCCTATTATGCTAACTAAAACATTATTTTGTATAAAATGCTTAAATAATACATAAGTTTATGGATGGAACATCATTTATCCTATCTTGTTAATATCTATATAATATGGCATAATTTTTATTTTTTTTTAAGGAAAAAGTGGCATGCCACTGTAATATTTTATTAAGTCTGATTCAACGAGGTCAATTGGAAAAGAATCAGTGAAGAAAACCCAACATTATCCCTAAAATATACATAGATTTATATAGTTTAAGCAAATAATTACAAGGGGTGTATCAACTACCACCCAATGGTGAACCAAACAGTACCTTGACATTGATTTCTTTGGACTGTTCCAAGCACTATCTTCATGACACACTTATCCTAGCAATTAGCATTTATCTTACAAATCTTCCCAATCATACACAAAACCACCTTCAATTGACCCAAGCCCACCAAGAGTAGGTCCCCAACCAGAACATAACTCTGAAGTGCCATGAATCCAATCCAAATCCTAGTTAACCTTATCAATTAAATCCCAAAAATTCTATTCAATTGGCTGCATAGAAGAAACATTCATATCCTTGGAGTTTGAAACATTAGATTCCTTCTGCAAATCAATCATAACCTAACCCACCATCTTTATTCATTCCACCAAATGAACACCCATTAATCTTGGTTCAGGTGGCAAAGCATGTTTTAAATAAATGAAACTGTTAGTGTCTATACCATGCGTAAGTGCCTCAAAAACAACATAAAATTCATGATAGTGCAGGAGTTGAAAATGAAAGAACAAACCACCAACTAATACCACTCCATTCCATAAGTCATACTTTTTCAAAGCCAAAATCAATTTTTTATCACCGAGGAAGTGAGTTTGGATTACCTTATGGGCCAAAGATTGAAGCATTTCAGGAGACTACAAGAGAACCATAGCATTGGAAAGGAAAATTGAAATGAGTTGAGATAGATAGAAAAATAGAAGTTCCAAAGGATATAAAAGTTCTTCACCGATGGTATGCCGAATAGCTCTCTAGACTGTGAGTGAAGAAATAAAAAACATTTGATCCAGCACCTTATCCAAAATAATACTTGATAACACAGTCTCCTCCAATGTCGTTGGCAAGAATATATGAAAATTCTTTGGCATGATGAAAAAATGTTGTTTGTGACACATTCCACAAGCCAGAGTGATATCCCACCTAGAACTCATCTTGCAACACAAACATGAGCATAGATCATAGAATTGAGCTCTTGCATATATGTGCAATTGAAGATGTCATTCCTCAAGCAATAAATTACACAGTGCAACATGATATAAGCCATCTATGCTTGCACAGAAAATGTCCTTGAAATAGTTGGAAAAAGTACTAATGACGAAGCTTTTTAATGACTCGGATTTAGCCATATGAGGAAATCAAATCACAGAAACAAAAATTAAATTTCATTAGAGAATAATTAGATCTGCAACACTCAAAATATACTATGCAATTCTTGTCATCCTAAATGCTTCTGATAAAAATATACGACATTAATGAGCTTTGAATCGTACTCTATTTCTAGGCGACTCGACACCTAATACATATGATCTTGACTCGGCATCTAAAAAATCTACTCTGCTTGGCACATGAAACAATACTTCTAAACTTGGCACCTTAACTAGGTACCTTATATCATTCTGCTTCACTCAATACCTAAATCAGCAATACTTTGCTTCAATTACCTATAATAATATTGATGCTCGACACCATCTATTTTAGATTGCTCAACATCCACTATGTTTCCTGGTTGCTCGGCTCCTATAGAATTACTGTGTCACTTAGTACCTATAGAATTCCTATGTTACACAGCACCTATTAACTTTGCAATGCTCAGCTTCTATTGGATCTTGAGTTACTCGACACATAATGGTCTCATCTACTCTACACCTATTGTAACTTGCTCAACAATATATATGACTCAGCACATAAAGGGATTCTAGCTCAGCTTCTATTGTGTACTCTGCATATATGATGAAAATAGGATCAGCTATGTTTTCTGGTCAATTTAGCACCTAATACAATTCTCCTTCACTCGACACCTGAACGTAGGCATCTGATGCTTTTCACAATTACTCCACTTCAATTACTTTCTTGTTGAACTTGGCAACCAACTATGTGTATTGATCAATTTGGCACTTGATATAATTCTATTTTACCCAGTGCCAAAAAATAGCTTACTCGGCACCAAAATATAACTTGCTTAGCTCGGCACCTAAAGACCTTCTCAGCACCTAAACTTGGCACTTGAAGGATATTAAATATTCTTGACACCTATTATTTTTCACTCAGCATATATCACATTCAAACTAGAATAGGATCAACACCTAAACTCGGCCCCTAAAGGATATCAAATATTCTTGACACCTTCTTGAAGAACTCAACAACTAACTGTGTGTACTAACCAATTCCACACTTGATATAATTCTACTTTACTCAGTGCTAGAAGATAGCTTACTCAGCACCAGAATATAAGTTGTCCAGCTCAGCACCTAAAGATTTTCTCAACATCTGATATTAATCTACATTACTCAACATCAATTATCTTCCTATTGGACTCAGCATTTACTCGACACCTGAAGCATGAACTTCAGATGCCGAGTGGATAGAGGCTTCCAAGTCATCTTGAATAAGATTGTGTAGAACCTTGTATTTCTCAATAAAAGGTAAAGGATGAAAAGTAGAGGTAGTAACCCCATCACAACCCAAATTTGATAAAAAAATCTACAACTTTATTCCCTTCTCGATAAATATGCGAAATGCAAATATCTAAACATTCATTGAGAAGTCTTCAAATATGGTAAAGAACATATTTTAGCTTCCAAGAAATGATGCACCTATGGATACAAGCATCAATAATAATTGACGAATCCCCTTCTATATGCAACCGATGGAAATCACCTTGTTTAGCTAAAATAAGCCCAGCCAATAAGGCATGAGCCTCCGCTATGTTATTAGTATCAGTGGGCAAAGGAAAAACTATGATAGCCACAACTTGACTAGAGGGATTTCTAATACATGCTCCAAAATCCAATGGACCTAGATTTCCTCTTAAAGCTCCATCAAAATTCAACTTCCAAAAACCATATGAATGGGGTCTCCAAAAATTCTTTCTAGGTAAGAGATATGTGGGTGAGAGGCTAATTTTCCATCCATTTGGTATGAATAATTGTTTCCATTGTTGGACAATTTGGGAATCCCAATGGGTCACAATCAAATTGAATTTAATCACTTTTAGACTAGAATTAGTCACTTTCGAGATTGATTTTTCAATACCAATCAAAATAATATCTAATGATAGAGATTCCTTCTTGAAAATACATTTATTATGTCCCCACCAGATAGCCCAAACTACCAAGGCTAGTATGCATTTTCAGAGATTTGAAAACAATGGTTTTTGATAAAGAAGTGGCCAGGCTTGAAAGAGATCCCAAAGATTGTTTGGCAGAGGAGTAAGGTAATTAAGTTTACTCAAAATGAAGCACCGACATTGATAAGAAAATGAACATGTAAAAAACAAGTGATCCATAGTTTCTTCTTGTTCCTCACAAAAAAAAACATTTAAAAGGAGGAGCAATATGAAGTCTATTCAATATGTCACTAGTTAAAATCCTATGTTTAAGTGCTAGCCATGAGAAACAACTTGCTTTAGGAAGAACAACTAGATTCCAACAAAATGAAAAAGCTCTAGAAGTAGGTTTATTCAAACCATTCTGTTTTAAAATTTTGTACCCCTCTTTCACTAAATAATTCCCATCCTTAGCTAGAGCCCAAAAAATTTGATCATGGGCTTTAGAAAAAAAGACTTGCCTTGAATTCAAAATATTTTGAAATTGAATGATTTCTTGTGGTGATAGAGCTAATTCAGTAGGATCCTTCCAAACTATTTTCTTTGAAAATTCACAAACATATTCCACATAATGATTAAATTGGGATCCGAAGTGAAGCTCAACAACTTGGATAACATTCAATGAGATTCCACTCTTAGAAAGTGGAATTTGACCATTCCAAGAATCGTTCCAAAAATTAATACTTAAGCCATTATTGACTTCCCAAGAGATGTAGTCTACAATAATTTTGCATGAAACTATCATGAAATCCCAAATGATTGAGCCTTTAGGAGGGTTTGAAATAGTAAGGATACTAGAAGGATCATTATTATCTAGATATTTTTGCTACATAATTTTGCACGACATAGACTGAAACTTACAATACCTGTGACAAACCAATTTCCCACCAAATGCTTCATTTCTAATAGATAGATCATGAATACATGCCCCTCTAACACTTGAAATCTATTACATATCTTGTAATCAAATAAGTGTAATCTTACGAGATTCATTCATATTACCCAACCAAAGGAAACCCTTAATCAATTTTTGAATTGTAAGTAACACTTTAGGTGGGATCTTGAGGATAGCAATGAAATAATTAGGAATTGCAACTAGGACTGGTTTGATCAACAAAATTCTTGCTGCCAATGACAACCATCTAACTTTTCAAGAAGTAATTCTACTCTGAATATGCTAAATAACCGAAGACCAATAAAAATATTTATTTGAACCTATGAAGAAGGGAATACCTAGATATACTGAGGGAAGAAAGTCTTCTGAAAAACCCAATATCATTTTAACTTTTTCAGAAACCATTTTCTTAGTATTGAAGAAATAAATCTTGGATTTCTGAGCATTAATAGCTTGACTAGATACAACTAAGTAGAGATCAAGGGTATAAAGAATATGGTGAGCTTCCTGGACATCTGACAATCCAAAAAAATGAGTGTCATCTCCAAAAAAAGAATGTGTAATAGATATGTTTGTACTTGAAATAAGAGCTCCTTTCCATTTTTGGAACATGTGTTGGTGTGAAATGGTCCTACTAAACGCTGTAGCCATAATAATAAATAAGGTTTTGGATAAAGGATTCCCTTGTCTAATCCCTTGTTTAGAAGGAAAAAAATCCATAGGCTTACCATTAATGATCAGAGAAAACCAAGCTCCTAAAATATATGCCTTAATCCATTTGCACCAATTTTTTGAAAAACCCATTTTAGCAAGAACTTGAAGAAATTTTTTATAGGAAACTCTATCATAAGCTTTCATCATATCTAGTTTAATAACAAAGTTTGAAGAATTGCTTGAATTAATAGATTGGAGAACTTCATGAGCCACGAGTGCCCCTTCCATGGTTTCCCTTCCCAGGACAAATCCACCTTGTTTTGGAGAAATAATACATGGAATAAGATGCTAAACCCTAAGATATATGGCTTTAGTGATAATCTTATAGGTTAAATTGCATAAAGAAATTGGTCAAAAATCCGCAAAAGTTTGGGGATCCTTAGTTTTTGGAATAATGGAAATATTGATAGTGTTAAAATATTTCAACATAAGTTTAGATCTTCTAGATTCTTCAACAGCCACCAATAAATCCCATCCAATTATATTCCAGCAACTTTGGTAGAACAAAGTAGTAAAACCATCTGGACCTGGGGCTTTGTTAGGCGGATATGAAAATAGAACCTTTCAAATTTCTTGAGTAGTGAAGGGAGCCATCAGAATATCATTGTCTTGATCTATAATCAATTTTGGAATAGAGTCAAGAAGTTCATCCACTTTTGATATAGAAGGATTAGGCAAAACTTCAAGCACAAGAAGGTTTTTCAAAAATTTGACACCTTCATTTCTGATAAGATTTTCATTGGATAGGAGATCACTAGAGGTAGCGTCTTTGATATGGAATATTGTACTATTAATTCTTTTTTTCTTAGCTAAAGAATGGAAAAACTTTGTATTTCTATCTCCATCTTGGAGCCATAATTCTCGAGGTTTTTGTCTCCAGTACATCTCTTCTTTAGCACACAGGTCCTCCCATTGTGATTGTAGATTCTTTTGAGAAGAATATGTTTCTTCATTCATTCCCTGCTGGATGATCTGATTATATACTTCTTCTAACTATTCCTTGACTTCTACTTTTTGGTGGAACACATTTTTGAAAACCTTTTGATTCCATATCCTAATTTTGGATTTTAAATATTTAAGCTTCATAGCAAACTGATGCATTTTAAGACCTTCCATAGGAGCTTCATTCCACCACTGTTGGATACTGTGTAGAAATTTTTGATGCCTGAGCCACATACTTTCAAATTTAAATGAAGAGTGAAAGTATTGTTCTGAGCATTTTTTGTTGCAAATGAGGCTTAAAGATATAGGAAAATGATTAGATCCTGGTAGTGTAAGGATTTCTGAGCAAATATCTAAGCAATTCAACTTCCAATCATTTGATAAGAGAAATTTGTCTCAATGAGAAACAATATTAGCAAATCTAGATCTCTTATTAGTCTAGGTAAATGAACCATTATTTGGGTGAACATCCATTAGATTTTTATTATCCACAAAAACATTAAAATCTTGTATGATTTTAGGGGGTGGTGTAATACCTCTAGTTTTCTCAGATTGAGATAATAAAGCATTAAAATTACCTCCAATAACCACTTGCAGATGCTCTTGCATTTGAAGAGAGCATGTGATAGAATCCCATAAACAAGCTTTATCCTTGGACGAAGCAGGTCCATAAACATTAATGAGGATAAAATATATGTCAAATGTAGCTATATGAAGCATTTTCCAATTGCTCTCTTGTTGGAGGAGTTGTGAATTAGCTTTAAGAGGATTCCAAAGAACTGCTAATCCTCCAGAAGCACCCAATCCTTGCATATGATAAGAATTCCATTTTTTCCAGCTAGCAACTATTTTATCAAAGTTATGTTGGGACAATTTATTTTCTTGTAATAAAAAAATATCTACCTTCAAAGAATCAATAACTTGTTTCATTCTTTGCCTCTTGTCAGAGGCATTTAAACATCTGACATTCCAAGAAATGATTTTCATTGGAGACAAGGAGAACTCCTAGTTCTCCTTGTGAATCTTTTAATAACAGTGAAGCTATTATCCAAATTTGTTTGAATACCTGTAGCAATTTATGTTCTTGTCTTGGAACCCTTCCTTCTACCTCGCACCTTGGTTTTTTTATCATTAGGATGTATTGTAGATGGAGATTGCAATATTGATAGAGGATGAATTTTAAAATTATCTAGATCATGAGGATTGTGAGACTGAGGTTCTCTAGGAAATGATACCATAGACTTTTGTACTAGCTGATAGAGATTAGCCTCTAGTCCCAAGGGATCTTCTACCATTAAATCTATGTTTCCTGCACTAGAACCCTGAGGAAATTGGTTATGAACTGTCTATTTTTCAAATGCCTGACTTGGGATCAATTTATTCCTAAATTGAAATTCTCGAAGTAGGGAGTCAATTACAAGTGAATTGTAATCCTCATCTTGCAAACCTTCTTCTTTGGCAATATAAAAAATAATAGAAGTTTTAATTTTGGACAAAATTTGATCACAAATAAAAGTCAATATCATAGGAGAAGGATGAATAGAGAGGCACCAAATAGACCGCCCTAGCAATGACAATGAAAAACTTCTATTCTGAAAATTGATCAAATTGAGTGACTTTGGAGATACACAACATTGAAAGTCTATCATAGGAAGTAACTTGTATCTCACATCTTTAAAGGAATCCATTGAAGATGAAGGGATAAACTCCAGAAAAAATATTTTACTATTGAAGCATGCACGCTGGAAGGAAGCCATAATCCAAAGAAATTGTTGAAGATAAACCATGAATGAGATTGGCATGAATTCACCTATATGCATGTTCGTTGTGTTCATATTTTGCAAGCTATCTAATGTAACATCTTGATTCCCTGACATGGAGAAAATATTATTGGCCTCATAAGTGTGACAGTCCATCAAAGAAATTTTTCGAGAGCAAATATTGTGGTCTGAATAGTGATCAAGGCAAACTTGTAAAACATCCTCTTGTCTAGTTTGGCACATAAAACTGAAGTGACCAAGTTTATCTTGAAATTTGTGAATTACAGAGGAATCCTGCACCTTAATTGATTGCATCCATTTCCCCCATTTGGATATGAGAGCAATAGATTTAGGAAATGGTTTATGCACATCACTCAATAAACAAACCCTGACTTCCATTTGAGGGCATTCATATGGAATCAAATCATGTTTCAAAAAAATACCCAACTTGTTAGCTATAATTTCCATAATCTCAGGATCACAATATTCCAAAGGCAAGGAAGGAAAAGAAATACAATGTGGAAAGAATTGGATATTAATATCTCCTAGATTAAAGTTTGGAATCCACAACATGGTATATAACCCCACTCCTTGACAAAACCAACCCTTTTTCTTATTAACATCATCTCTTTCATCTTTCAAATTAAAAATAGCAATAAATAAGTTGGAGTCTGAGTCATGATAAAAAATATCTTTATGTCCAGACCAGCATATGAAAGCCCAATTATTGATATCCATAAAAGATAAAGAAGCATCATAAAACTTAACTATGAGAGTTATCTACTGAAGAGTAGAGATCGAGCTCTACAATATTTGATTTGAAAAAGTAACATGCACTTGTTGTTGAGAAGGATTCAAAGGGTCTTGATCCATATAATTCTGATATTTCTCTTGACTAGTATCTAGCAACTATTGGTCAGTGCAAAGTTCGGAAGGCCTTGATCTAATTTATCCTAAGCTTTCTTTCTCCAGATCTTTTTTGGTCTGAACGGGGCTCTATGAATTCTCAAATCTAACTTCTCTTGAGTCATGCTATTTTGCATCTAGGCAGATTGCATTTGGATAGCTAAATCGAGAGGAGCACCTTCACAAATATCAAAAACTGGTTGCTTTTTGAAGATCTTTCTCTTTGGACCTCTCTATGCAAGTGTAGATTTATATCACATATTCACCTTTGTAGGAACCAATGAATCTAAAGCATTTCTTCGAGATGAATGATTCATTGAATGATTATTATGAGAAAAAATTTCCCGTCCAAAAAAATTTGGAGGCTAAGGCTAATGAGCATGGTGAGAAGATTCACCATTTTAGAAATAGGGTGAGAATCTAGGGTTTGTAGTTTGTGAACCTATAGATCTCAATTGTGACCTTCGATCATGAAAATGAGGGTTAAGGAAAAAATTTTTAGCAGGTTGAACAATTTCTTTCACTTTGAAAATAGACTTATCAGTGGTATTTGGGATCCATTTAGAATTTATATCTCTGAAAGGGCATCTCTGAAATAGAAAAGGGTTAGACATAGAATCGGTAGGTTGTACCATTGGTGTAGAGGAAAAAATATCTCTAAGGTCATGATCCTGAGCTAGTTGGACAATAGGGGTAGATGAAAAAATGGAAGAAAATTCATGAAAGACAGAATTAGAGCTAGTTTGATTACCCTATTCTTGTCGCATGTCACCATGAGATTTTCCCTCGCACCTATGTTGATGTTATTCCAAGCCACGCTACTTCACCTCATGCATGTAATGGTGCTGTTGTTGATGAGCCAGGCCATGAGAAACCCCCTCACACTTGGGATGATATAGGTCAACCCCCTTACCCCTATCCTTGATGCCATTTCCATTGCCCTTGCACTCCTACATCGCTCCCAATATAGCATAAAATTATTAAAAACTTATTAAATATAAATTTAAAGAAATATATAATTATTGTATAATGTAATTATACTTATTATTATATATATAATCAAAATATTTTCTATGCTAAAATAATAAAGCAAAAATCTCTCTCTCTCTCTCTCTCTCTCTCTCTCTCTCTCTCTCTCTCTCACACACACACACACACACACACACACACACACACACAAATGTATACAAATACTAATGTTGAATTTACAATAATAAATGAATCGAGGTTGCTTATAATGTACTAAAGCATAGGCCAAGCTAAAACAATACAAACTAATATTTAAATTTGTAGTGCTTGCCCCTAGTTCACATTTTTTTTGCTATCGTTGCCAAATTCTTTTAGGCTAGTTTTATGTTTGATGATTAGTACTATTATTTTGGAGATTATCAAATATTGTTTTACACTCAGTTTATTATCTGATGAGATTACTTGGTACTCTATATTTCATGTATGTATGATGATTATTCAGTGCTTTCAGTTATTGATGATGATTAGTTAGATGGTTTATTATCACATGTGTTTTCTTATGGATACTTATCCCATACTGCATGTGTATGGTGTGTGTTTTTTTTTTCTTTATGTATGGCATTTCTGATGTGGTTAAGGAAGGGAGTCATAGTCACCTGCTAGTCGGGATCTACATGATGCACCACTTCCTGCCATTGCTTTCTTAGCTTAGAATATTGTGTCTGTACATGCGTGGATTTTATGCAAGTTGCAGGTACCAAGTATCGACTTCCCTGAATTTCTAGGATGAGTGTACCCTATCACATTATCTCAATGGTAAGAGAGGGGAGATAAATCTTAAGTCCAAATCCTAAACCCTTTAGCCATTTGTCATAAATGATAACTAGGACAAGTATCCGAGTTGAGTACCCTCTGAATGTGTCAAATGACATTAATTCATGATTATAACCCTTTAGTTTGATTTTGTATTTGTTCTTCTATGATGGGTTTTTGTACATTGTTTATGAGTCCTTAATGACTTTCTATTAATTAAATTTGATTAAAAAGATTAAATTAATGATTTGATTTAATGGAAATTATTATGACACTTTAATATTTAATTGTATTTAATTAATTTAGAAATTAATTAAATAAAAAGAATTAAATTTGGAGATAAAAGTTTAAGGATAAATTTAGAACGTGATAATATTTATTTAATTTAATAATAATACATTTAGAGTTCATTTTTAAATAAATGCTAAATATTATAATTATTTAAGTTAATAAATATTTTATCAATTAAGTTTCTAAAATTAATTAAAAGTGGAAAAGATATTAAATTATTAAAAGGATTCTAGATCACATGATGTGTGCATGAGATTAAATAAAAAAGAAATTAATTAAAAGATAAAATAAGTGAAAATAATAATGTTATTTTAATTTCATAAGTGCACATGAGATTAAAAATAATAAATTAATCAAAAATAGAAGTCAAGTGGAAAATTAAATAAAGTAATTTAATAATTCATTTAAACATGCATGAAAAAGATCAATGCAAGATAAAGAAAGATAATAAAAGTTAATTCAGAGTTTGAGTCTTGTGAGGAAGGAGTTCTCTTGGGTGAATGCACAATTACTGCCCCAATTTGAGGAGAAAACTCCTTATCACAACTTTGGGGTAAATTTTTGAGGGACCGTGAATTTTGGAGACGATTTTTTTTTTGGACACAAATTTTGGGAGACAAATTTTGGATGCGAAATTTGGAAGCAAATTTCAAAAGGAGAATTCTGGGAAAATTTTCAGAGAAAGGTTCTTTGAAGAGGAGTGAATTCTCTCACAGTTTTTGGGAATTGTGTATTAACATCAGGCTTAGGTAGGGTCTTGTGTTTTGATCACTAAGTAATTACACAATTATCCTTTCTTGTCTTCTTTGTGTCTGTGGATTGTAAATCCGAATTCCTTGTGATGAAAGTTTAAATATTTCAATATTTTGAATTATTAGTTGCTTATCAATAATTTTTGTATATGTGAAGAATAGTAGAGTTATCAGAAAACCCTCATTTTCTAGATTTAAGAAATTAAGATTTAATTTGGGAAGGGTTTGAATTTAAAAATGAAGATTATAGATAAAAAAATTTGGATGGTTAATAGTATTTTCTCTATCAGGTTAATGTTGAAAAAGCTATATATATATATATATATATATATGTATGTATGTATGTATGTATGTATGTATGTATGTATTTAAGTATGTATGTATGTATATAAAATTAAAACTTTAGTATAGAGGGTTTTTTTTTAAATAAACAAAATTATTATTATTAAATAATAATAATAAAAACAAATAGTTTATAGAGAAGGGAGTTTTGTTTTATATATATATAATTTTAAAACAAATTATTATAATAATAATGAGTTTATAAAAATAAAATTAATTGTGATTGTATTTTTAATTATAATTTATTTTATAATAAAATATATTTAAAAATAATAATAAATTGGGGTGGGCGAGGTCACCAACCCTCACCCCCCTACTTACCTACCCGTGACACTTTTGACTGTGCTGCACGACAGCCACATCTGCTGCCGTAGCAATAGGTACTGCCTTTATAACAATACATTACTGCTACTACAGTAGCTACGCTATCGTGGTAGTAGCCCTTGGGGCCAGCCGTGCGGGCCTTAAACGCTTTTTGATATAATGCATTTTTTAAAAAAAATAATTAATAATTTGTATAAAATATAATTAATATTTTATTATGATTTTTAATTAACAATTTATTAAAAATAGATTTTAGTTAATACAATTTGTTAAATGATATGTTATTTAAATTGTAATTAATTTTAATAATTGATTATTAATGTTATTAAAGTTAATTTATAATGAATTTAAATTATTAATTATTACTATTGTTAATAAATTTTATTAATACTTATTAATAATTAATTAAATAATATTGATATAATTTAATATTTAATAATTAACTTAATTAAAGTTAGTTTAATTAAAGCTAATTAATAAAGGATGTTGTAAAACAAAGTTTTAATTTATTCAATTTTTCTTTAATAATTTAAATAAATTATTACCTTTATCTATTTTGGAAAATTTACTATAATCAAATAGGGGCAATTGTGTGTTTCATTTGGATACAAGGACGGAATAATTTGTAAGGGAAAACTATGGGTTCTATCTATTTTAAACAATATGTTCAACGAGGAATGGAAACCTTACATTAACTCAATAGTATATTATCAATCAAATTGAACTATGAGACTATTTACTTGAGCACAAACACTAAAAATTGAAACCTTATTGTTTAACTCGAAACTATGCACTTTCAAATCAAAGAAAACTATGAGACCATTATGTTTTCTTTGTACTATCTATGTTTGGGGTTTTGGGTTGTCCTAGTGTTGACCAATTTAGGTTGTTACGAGAGGCTGAGGGGAGTTGTATGACTATGATGTTATGATGTTTTGATTTTGATATTTTTGAAACCCAACCATGGTAATGTGATGGCATGCTCTATGATGTGTGTGGATTATTGAATGTTATTGTTTTCCATTCTTCTTGTGTGAAGCTGAAGTGTATGATTTTGAGATACCTAACTTAACCATTTTTGAGTCATTGATCAGTTATATTTGATTTAATTTCCAGTCGCTTTGAGAGGACTAAGGTATTTTGAGTGATTTGTTCTTGATGATGTCATGTTGTGACATGTTTGACTTGACCATTTTGTAGTCTTCGATCAGAATTGTGATTTATTTTGGGATATTTCTTGGTTACTCATTGACAACCATTGGATATTGTGACTTATCATTGATGCCTTTAGTTGCTGATAGAGAATTGTTGTGATCATTATGATTATCATTTGATGCTTTCCAGTTTCCCATGGGGAACTGATGTGATTATTGTGGCTTATATTTTGATTCTTTCCAGTCACTTGTATAGTACTAAGGTGACTTTTTGATTTGTGATTTCATGAGCCTAGGGTAGGTTATCTATGTGTAGTTTCAAGAAGTGGCTTGCAATGGGGGACGAGAGACCCTAAGTGGCTCTAGGGATGACTCATTGTAAGTTGTTTTTTTTAATAAGTGATAACATTACACTAAATACTAACTTAAATGAACCTAATAAGATTAATTTTATGTTCTCACCCATTCCTCGAGTGCTAGTACAGACTAGGATGGGAGTTAAGAGACTTCTTGGTTATGACCTTGCCTCATCAGTAACTTCAAATGTGATTCATGTGATGACACGTTCCCACTTGCATAGTAGGTTTCCTATGTGTCTTTGTGTGCCTCTAAGTCTAGATGTCGATCTATGTGTTGGAACCCTTGAGTTAGTATACTTTTAGGATTCCTAGACATATAGAGTATTTGTGTTTTGTGTTTTGATATCCTATTTGGGACTTGTGACTATCTCCTCAACATGGTGGGAGTGGACAATTTAGGTTCCACACGGTCGAGTGGTAGTTCTTTTTCACTCTTACCATCGAGATCCGTCTGTAGTCCCCATGGCTGGAGCATTCTTTGTTGGCATTTACCTTCATTCTATTCATGGATCATTATGATGGATGGTTATATTTTATGATGAATGTTATATCTTTTTGATGTATGGATTTGTCATGTATGGTGGATGATTTCCTTTATTTTACTGTATTACATTTGCATCATGGATCCGAAGAGGATGATGTATTTCTATTCTTACATATGTATATTCTTTTAAGTCTTTCATACCCTGTGACATGTACAGTGGATGAATGAGCATTCCAAATTAATTTTCCAAGAGGCATTCGAAACAAATGTATATTAAATGGACTTTGGACTTTCTAATTATTTTTTCATGTGGATATGGTAGTTGTTAGACTTAGAAATAATTAAATTTAAATGTGACTCAATGTCTTGGAATCCTTAAGGAATGTAACCGCTTATGTATGCTTTTAGTTGAATGTATGTTATTTCTTCCACTACTATTGTGTTTGACGTGCATGTTACACTTTCTTACTTTTAAAAAAAATTGTTTAGCAAACTTAGTAAAACTTTAGGTTGATTCTTTTGGATCTCTTTGCGGGGCATTACAAAATTAGTGTATGCTTTTGTATGTAGGCTACACTTAAACTTCCATTTCAATTTGTTGCCCTCTTTTTCTTGATAAATATTGTATTATACATTTTCTAGGTGCACAAACATATGTGCCCTTTACCCTTTACATTGTCAAAGATTCTTTTCACACCATCTACTAGAATGGTTTAGTAAAAGGGTATAGGCAAAAGATGGTAAATTTTAAAAAGTGAGTGATATTTTTCTTTTAAAACATTTTTGTTAAATAAATTCAAATTTCATTTTCTTACAATCAAATGATACATTTTCTATAGTCAATTATTCATCTCTTTGATAAAAAGAAACACTCTAATTAAACTATAATTAGAATATTTCATTTAAAAGTCAATTTTTTTCATTTGCAATTGTGTATTTAGTTTAATATTTAATAGTTTTAGGGTATTTGTAGGATCATGAAGGGCTAAACTATGGCCTTAAGTGACAATAAAACTTAGCACATCATTGTTTGTCAATTCGACATGAAATTTTGATCTAGTTATAAAGATTATTTCAAAAAGTAGTAAGAATATAATTTATAGAAAACTAAATTTGGTTGTTTAAACTACCAGGCCTTTTTTTAAATAAATTAATTTGGTTCATCATAATTTTATATTCAATGAAGTAGTATGAATTTTTTAGAAAAATAAAAAGAATGGGTGTGTCTAGCCACCTTAATCATAATCAAATGACAATATTTTTGTATAAGATTGTAGATTTAAGAAGTAGCCACATGCCCAGATGTGGTATATATATATTTTTAATTTTGTTCAAGGTATGTAACTAATTATGAATTTTCTACTACAATAATATTTGAATTAAGAAACTCCCATGTATGGCCACCTTAACTCAATCAAAACTTTACAAGTTTGAAATTCATTTATTCTTTCCTCATAGTTAGGAAATCATAGAATGTGATGCATCATTCGTATCTCAAAAAGCTTATAGCTTTTGAGAGATTTTTTTTTCAATGAATATGTCCACCAAGTCTTTGTAGATAACTCTATTAGAACATAAGTAATAAATACATGGTGAACTCATAATTTGATAGCAAATGTATTAGTGGAAATATGAGTACATACTTATTAAACCCTTTTCATTTCATCAAATTTGTATTTTAAATGATTTTTTTTTATATCACCAATTTTTGGCCCCTCATGATCCTATATACACCCTTTAATCTTAATTTAATTTTTATAATTAGTTGTGAAATAAATTTGTAGACACTTTTTAATGATTGATAAGAATTTTTATTAATGGCATAATATTTTTATCACTTTAAAAATAGATTCTACATTATATTTGAAAGATCAAAATAAATATCATTATAATATTGTCACTTAAATAAATTTGGTTAATATAAATTATTGAATTAATGATGATATAGTTATTTCACATTAGAAGAATTTCTTTTAAGGACATTGTTTCATTTTTAAAACTAATGTTTCTATTTGTTTTTTATAAGAAAAATAGGTTTTACATAGATCCTAAAACCCAAAAGTTCTTACATAACATAGGGCTGTAAAAAATTCAAAACAAGCTACTATGGGCTACCAAAAGGCTAGAACAAAAAATATACCAAAAGCCAAAGAAAAAATAATAGAGACCAAGAAAACTAAATATATAACTAGATAAACCTTCACTTACTCCTTCGCCTTCCTATCAAGGTCCTACATGTAAACTTTCTATTTGTTAATTACAATAGCAAGGAGCATATTGTTTAATTTGAAATCTTAATTTAATTTCTATAATCATATATGATATAAATATTGTGTATAACTTTAATAAATAGCTGATAGGTCATTTTAGGCAACAAAAACTAATTTAATCAAGATTTTCTTAACAATTAATAATAAAATTAAAAATAAATAAATAAATGTATATACATATACACATATATATATTCACATATACATATGTATATGTAGACATGTGTGTGTATTCATATGTTTATATATATAATTATGGATATATACATATACATATACATATGTGTATATATATAATTGTGTGTGTGTGTATACATGTGTGTGTGTGTGTGTGTGTGTGTGTGTGTGTGTGTGTGTGTGTGTGTGTGTGTGTGTGTGTGTGTGTGTGTGTGTGCGCGTGCGTGTGCGTGTGCGTGTGTGTGTGTGTGTAGATATATGAGAAAATGACAACATCCTTAAAATTCTGGTTAGTCCAACATTAATAAATAATATGGTTGAAAAGTTCCCAAAGTTATATTGGTAATATCATATTACACTTTATTGATGAATTGACGACATTCAAATTTAATTAGATCTAGATCACTCTATTATCTTTGTAACAACATATTTTATTTTGAAATGCAATTATGTTCGGCTTTCAATTATTCTATACACTTTAATTTTCTTAAAATTAGATTACAATTATTTTTAAGGGTAGCTCACACAAATTTCATGTTTTTAAGATCTTTCCACTTATTAACATCAAAAAAATTCATATATACATTAAAAAATTACCAGAAAACATCATGGTAAACTATGTGGTGTTAGATAAACTCTCACTAAAGTTATTTGAAAACTTCAACAAAAAATTAACTTTTTAGGGAGCATAATAGATACTATGTTATGTTTCTCTACAAAAAAAAACAAAACCATTTTTTGTGCTTCCCCTTTTAGAGAAAATTAATTTTAACCATTTTTAAAAATAGTACTTTAGAAACTAGATTTAGACCAATACAACTCTTCTTGTTGTAACATCAAATTTTGAGACTATCTTCAATTTCTTGTCAAAGTTTAGCATTTGTTGATTTTTTTTAAAAAAAATTACCTACATTTATATTTTTGATGCCCCATCATTGTGTATACACCTGAACATATATGTTAGAGAATAAAAAACAACCATCTTAGGGGTTAAGATATCATCATCACCAAGAGATCGCCCATCTATTGGAATAGTTGAAGTGCCTACTAAGGAAGAGGAACAATTTGAGAGAAAAATCCATCATGTATCAACTCTTTAACATACCCATCCCAAGGCTTGTCCATCAATACCTAATGATGAATCAAGAAAGGTTAAGGTGAAGTTGGAGAAGGAGCCACAACCTATTCCATCTTATCCTCCTAGACATCCCAAGGGACATAAATAATTATAGTAGAATCTTACCCATTATTCCTTGCCTCAACCTAGTCTTAGGTATCCACACATTTTTCACAGGTTTTTTTGCTTTGGGATTAGCCTTAGAAAGGTAAGATTTAGAGCAATGACCTATTTTAAAAAAATCAAAATAGGAAAAAGTATTATATTCAAACTCCATAACTTTTGGCTAATTTCTAACTTAGATTTCAGAGTAAAGACATTTATGAGATTGGAAGATTGAGATATATTATATTAATGTACAACCTACCATATGATGTTATGTGGAGTCTAATCCATATTCAAGGTTAATTTTTTTGCAAAAAGAGGGGTAAAAATTTATTAAGACAGAAAGGAATACAACAAGGAGAGCTCAACAAGGAGCTCGATCCTAAGCAACAAGATCATCAAATTCTTGCACCATCTCAAAGGACATTTGCCTCCTATCCCTAATATTCCAACCTGGATCATGACTAGATGCCCATTTGGCTAAACAATCAGCAGTTCTATTCCATTCACGAGGAATATACGTGAACCTAATGAACTAAAAAGACAAAGAGAAGAAAAGAATCTGCTTAACAATAGTGGCCAGTTACCAACTAACATCCTCAAGCTCTTACGAAGAAAGAATGTTCACCACCACCTAGGAATCAGACTCACAGATAATCTTACTCCATCCCCGCAAGCACCACTGTTCCACAACATATAAAATAGCTTGAGCTTCCATGAGATTGTTAGTATAATCACCCTTATGAACTGAGAAGAAAAATTTAACATCCCCAAAACTACAACAGGCCACTCCACCAATACCAGCCGCACCAGGATTCCCACGGGAAGAGCCATCAGTGTTAATTTTTAGAACTCCACAGGGAGGAGGAGTCCAGTGCCCATCCCAGTTAACCCGACCCTTCCTCTGATGGTGAAGCTGCCTAGACATAGAAGGAAACCTATGAGCTATAGCCCCATCTTGCAGATGAAAATTGAGGTGATTACAGATAGCAAGTTCAATCGAATCCATACCCCCATTAAGCTCACACTTTACAAGAATAGTTTCTTGAAGAGAATGTGATATTTTCCACCAAAGATGCAAAACACCAAGCTGAACATCTTGGAATATGCGACAATTCCTCTCCAACCAGATATGCCAAAGCATGAAAGATGGGCCAGCAATCCAAGTAGCATGGAGAAAAGAAGACTTGGAGGGAGTAGTACCCAAGCGGGTCCAGAACTCAGGCAAAGAGGAAGCATGCCGACAAGAGAAACTCCAAGCGTGCCACCAAAGGTGCCATATCTGAGTAGAATAGGAGCAATGGAAGAACAGATGGGAGACAAACTCCTCTCCATTACCACACAAAACACAATAAGAGGGGCCCTGAAATCCACATTTACAAAGATTATCCCAGGTAAGACAACGGTTGTGAGCCACTAGCCACATGAAAAAATTGCACTTGGACCAAGAAACTGTATTCCAAACTTGCTTCCACCAAGGGACCTCAGCATCCCCAAATAATTGTCTAGTTATCTCCTGATACCCAACAGAGACATGATATTTAACAGACAAGGTACTGCCCCAAGCCAAAACATCTGGACCAAGCAAAGAAGAACACTCTCTAGAGGCCAAAATTTGAGAAAGCTCCTAACGATCCATGTTTGTACCTCCAGGAGGCCAATCAGAAGAATGCTTCCATCTATAACCAATAATAGGTCCCAATTGATAAGGAGTCTTGTAATGAGCCACTTTATCCCATCCAGTGGCAAGAAAAGAGTCACAAAGAGGCTAAAGATGAGGGTATATGGATAAAATGGAAGGGAATCCATCCCAAGAATTAGACCAAAACAAAGCCTAAGAACCTCCTTTACATATCCAAAACAGACCCCTCTTTACCAACATCGCACCTATCGTCAAAGTATGCCAAACCATTGAGCCACGACCTTCAAGAGGAAGTGCAGAAATAGAGCAAGGATCAAAACCATGAAAATATTTATGAGTGATAATATGAGCCCAAAGTTGATGTTGTCCAGAGCACCGTCACCAATAAAGTCTAGTAGCCAAAGCTTGACTACTCAATAGAGCAGATCGAAGACCAAGACCACCCTCCTTTTTAGGCCTACAAATAGTTGCCCAATTAACCAAGCTCCATTTAGTACTATGCAAATTACCACTCCAAAGGAATTGTCGAGAAAGAGCATCAAACTCCTTGAGAAAGTAAATAGTTTCAGCGTGAACCATGCTTCGATAAGTAGGAAGAGCTTGGATAACAGCTTGAAGAAGAGTAACCCGGGCAACAGTAGAAAGCCATCTATGAGTCCAATGATTTACCTTATCCTGAAGCTTGGTAATCAAATTTGGCCAGAAGAGACGTGGCTGCCTAGAAACAGCAATAGGGATGCCAAGATAAGTCAAAGGAAGTGATCCTATCTGAATCCATAGGGTACCAACAATCCTGTGCTGAATAGAATCAAGAGTGTTAAAAAAGTAAATGGAAGATTTGTGCTCATTAACTTTCTGGCCTGAAGCTGCCAAATAGACGTCCAAAGAATTTCGAAAGGCTTTAACTTCCTTGATTCTAGAAAGACCAACAAGAGCAGAATAATCAACAAATTGAAGATGGGAAAGAGAAGGTAAGCCATTACCCCACTGCCAGCCTTGAATAGAATTTTGGGACACCTGATGCTTAATGAATCTGCACAAGCCTTCAGCCATGATGATGAATAGATATGGGGAGACAGGGTCACCCTGACAGAGGCCTCTAGAAGCACCAAATAGTTGAGAAGGTCGATCATTAATAAGAACAAAAAAAGAGGAAGAAGTAACACAACTCATAATCCAACTCACCCAGTCAGAGCTAAATCCAAAAGAAAGAAGAATACTCCTTAGGAAGCTCCATTTAACTCTATCGTAGGCCTTAGCCATATCCAGCTTAACAAACATGGCTCTCTTCCTTGAAGTAGCCGTAGAGTGAATAGCCTCAGTAGCAATAACCACCCCATCCAAAAAATTTCTACCAGCAACAAAACCACCTTGTTCTTCTAAGATAATAATGGGAAGCCACCTTTTCAATCTCTCAACAATCAACTTAATAAAAACTTTGTAAACCACATTACATAAGGTAATGGGTCTAAAAAACTCCAATTGATTAGCACCCTCTCTCTTAGGAATAAGAGTCAAGAATGTAGAGTTCAAAGCTCGAAGCATCTGCTTGCTAGCATAGGATTCTTTAACCACCTCCAACAAATCATGATTAATGATGTCCCAAAATTCCTGAAAGAATTCAACTGGAAAGCCATCAGGACCAGGAGCCTTCCCCTTAGGCATGCCAAAGACCACCTCCTCCAGCTCTTCCAAAGAAATAGGACGCATGAGATAATCATTCATTTCCTGAGTGATAAGGGAAGGAATACAGGACAAAATAAGATTTTCTTCATTATTAGTAGGAGGAGAGTCCTCAGAGAAGAGGGTAGAGAAGTACCAAATAACCTCCTGGAACAAAGCTGGCAAGGAATTTAGTTGGATACCTTGAGAATTAACCAAAGAAGAGATAGTGCTCTGATTCCGGCGAGATTGCACTATTTTATGGAAAAAGGCAGTGTTATGATCACCTTCCTGGAGCCAATCAACTCTAGCCTTTTGCTTCCAAAAAATTTCCTCTCGAAGTTCCCATTCATCTAAAGCTCTAGAAGCAAGGGATTCAACCTTGCCAAGATCCTTTGAGAAACCTCGATCTCTAATTTCCCTCATGATGACATCAAGATCTTCTTGAGCAAGCCTCTTCATAAAGTGAAGGTTCCCAAAGCATTCCCTATTCCATATCTTGAGCTACCTTTTAACATATTGAAGCCTTTTAGAAAATGAGAACATTGCAGTACCATATGTAGGAGCACCATCTTTCCACCAACAAAAAACACAATCATGAAGAGAGGCATCCTGAAGCTACATCAACTAGAACTTAAAAGGAGGATGCTTTAGAACATAAGCCCCTATAGCAGAAAATTTGATTGGCCAATGATCTGAACCCCTCCAATCAAGGATTTTTGAAGAGATAGCAAGGGTGCCAGTAACCCAGAAGCAAGAAACAAAAAATCTATCCAGACGTTCTGAGATAGCAGCAACACCAGTCCTGCGATTATTCTAGGTATAGAGACCATTATAAGGCTTAACATCAGAGAGATGCAAAAAAGATATATGTTGCCGAAGAAGAGCAAAAGAAGGCCCCAATCTAGCCAAACCACCATGCTTCTCCTCCAGACTTAAAACTGAATTGAAGTCCCCTGCTAACACCCAAGGATGATAAGGATGACAATTTCTAACATATTGAATATATTCCCAAAGTTC
Source organism: Cupressus sempervirens (assembly GCA_028749045.1). Lineage (NCBI taxonomy): Eukaryota > Viridiplantae > Streptophyta > Pinopsida > Cupressales > Cupressaceae > Cupressus > Cupressus sempervirens. The sequence goes on along the minus strand of CM053786.1, from coordinate 212,174,645 downwards.
CTCCTTTCCCACAAGATCAATAGGTGCATACACATTAGTAACCATGATTACCTCTCCTGAGTCTAGAGCAGAAGCTACCATAGAGAGATCTGAGCGAGAAGACATCCAACCAAGAGGAGAAATTTTTTGAGGATCCCAAAATATAGCTAAACCACCTGCACTGCCTATTGCCCCAACACACTGGCATTGGCCACAAGACCAAATACTAGAGGCATGTTGGACCATAGACTCCACAGAGAGCTTAGTCTCTTGGATACAAAAAACATCAGGACTATGATCAACCACCAAGTTATGAATAGCCTTTTGTCTAGGGATGCTATTCAACCCCCTTACATTCCATGAGAGAATAATCATCATTGGGTAGAATTGGGAAAATGAGAATCCAAAGGTTTCACTGAACCAGACTCAATCAATATATCTCCTGTGAGTTTAATCCTCTCTTGGTCTGTTTTGCGCCCACTCCTTAGAGGAGTAGAAGAAGCCTACTTAAAGGGTCGAGACATCAACCCTAAGGGGAGAGGAGAACCCTTGCCCTTACCTGATGGTAGCACATCCTTAACCAAGTCAGCTAAAACAACATCATTATCCTCCAACACTACAGGAGTCACCAGAGCCTCTGTCACAGGAGCTACAGGGACCTCACAGTTCTGATATGCTACAACTTGGGATGCCCCACAAGCATCATTAGGAACAGATCTCTCATCTAGGCAAACTGGATTAGAAGAGATAGGAGGAGGAATACCCTCCTCTAGAACCATACTATCCAGCACCTCAAAGCGGTTAAAACCTGAATCAGATAATCTTTCTTTCAAAGGCCTCTTTTGACCATGGCCCTTAGCACGATTGCAAACAAGGGTAAATCCATCCTTATCCTGCATTTGAGCCGTACCCTTATCTGTAGCATCTTGCAGATTCATCCTCTTGGTAGTATTAGCCATTTGAGATTGTCCTTTCCTTGTAGTATCTACCAAACCACCAGTATTGCCAGCTGTAGAACCATCCACTCCTTTGAAACTTGAGTTACGAGGGCACTGACGTAGTAAATGACCATACTCATGACAAATTCGGAAACGAAAAGGGAGAGATTCATAATCTAACTGTTGCACCCAAGAAAAATCCCCCATACAAATTTCCAAAGAATCTGGTAATGGGTTATTCAAATTAATTTCAACAAAAATTCTAGCATAAGAAATAACCTTTTTATATAGGGATTGATGTGCGATCGCAGACGGCTTCCCCAACAAAGTAGCAATTTTTCGAAGGATGTCTTCACGCCAAAATTCCAAGGGAAGACGAGGCAAGCGAACCCAAACTGGCACTATTGAAGGGAGATCCTTAGCAGAATTAAAACCTGAATGCCAAGGTTTGACAAATAACCCCACATGGTTGTAGAAATAAGGGCCTCCTTCAAAAACACGATCCCGATCAGACATGCAAGAGAATACAACAAAAAAAAACTATTCCTTGCCAACATAATCTCCATATCGCCTTCCACCTGCCATGAGCGGCGGATCCATGCCTCAAGAGCAGATAGGGAAATTCAGATTCCAAGAAATTTGCATATCAAACCATGCTTGGTCCAATAATCAATGTCCTCCATTACAGCCATTAGAGGAATAACCAGAACAGGGCGATCATGGCTACGCAGAAAACAACCATTAACTTTTTTCAGCTTGGAGCTCTCCCCTGAATAAAACGATTCAGATCGCATTGCATGCATAGTTGGAGAAGAACCATCTGTTCTCACCAACAGAGAAGAAATCCCAGGCCCTGCCATGCAAACAAAAAAAACCCCAATCCAAAATTGATTGTAGAAGATATCCGAAAACACCGACGCAAATTATGTCCAATAGCTAGCAATCCAAACAAAACGGAAAAATAGTAAAGATCAAACACAAAGAATAGGCTAATGCCGCTTACAAGGTTAAGGGTAGTGCTCCTTGTGGGGTCCTAGGGTAGAAGCCTTGGTGTGCTTCCTTTTAGAATATAGGGTGGGGTCAAGGGACAACTCCCCACAAAGCCAAAAAAAATCTTTATTATTATAAAATGAATTAGGATTTATTTTTGTATTGGAAAACATATTCTATCCCTAATGTTGTAAGAAACATAAGTCTTTTATGAAATTTCTTAGGGTTAAGGATTTTATAATGTATGATGATTTAGTAGCTTCTTGTAGCTGTATTTATTTGAAAGGGATTGTAGATTGTAATTCAGTTAAAACCACTAGATAATGGTATTGGACTTGTTTGTTGGTAGATGTAGCCCAGGGATTGGGTGAATCATGTTAAACATCCCGTCCTCTATTTTCTTATGTCTGCTTTATTCCTTTATGATATTGGTTATATATGCATGCAATTGTTATTTATGTCTCTCTAATCCTAATACCATAAACCATTCTTCTCTATATGAGAAATAAGGAATTCATTATTACTAGCTTTCCAAACTAAGTTACAATGCCTCTACAAATGCCTTCATTAAAACTTCTAGAGGTAAACCATCTTATCAAACCCAAATAAGCGACATTAGAAGCCCAAGATAAAGAAGAAATACTAGGCTCCCAATGTATAAAAGCCAGGGAAGCCTTGCCAAACATATAGGATCCTCTAGTTAAGACTTCCAATAGATATTTTTTGCAAGCGAATACAAAAGAAAATAAACCTTTAATGAAGTTAAATATGTCAACTTCCTATACTCTTCCATTTTCAAGAATCCCATAGATGAACTTAATCAACATTAGGTAGGGAATTCTCACAAGATAAGCTACAAAAGCATCCATTGAATGCAACATAAGTGAAATGGCCTTCCAAGTTTTATTTTTGATTTGGAGCTGAAAAGGTTTGGCTAGGGTCTATTTTCATGATAGATTCCCTACAAGACAGAATAGAATGAACTAAAACGATACCAGTTATCCCCACATCAATTATTTTTTATTTTGCTACCAATAAAATAGACCAAACTAAATGGTGCTCTATAGTAGACATAGCAGAAAGATCCAACCCCACACCACCAGGCCACACAAAAATAATCCTGGAGCTACTTTCTACTAAATCGAACTAAGTAGAATCAAGACTACAATTAGAATCTCTGGAAAATTCCTTCTATCCATCTATAGAACATCCATATTCTTCTATAACAACAATGGCTTTATTTCTTTCTCCTCCAAAATTTAAATTTTCTCTCTCTCTCCCATTATAGTGTACCACATATAGAGTTGGTATACATGAATCTTTACATTATTAAAATATACTACCTTCATTGACTCCTAAACAAACATCATTATTCATTTCCATAGCTCCAAGGGGAATATGTTCATTAGGATTATATCAACATGACAAATATGGTATCTATATCTCTTAGATTGATTTCTAGGTTTATTCTTTTTTTTAGAGCTAAACTGACATTTCAAAATTACAGAAGTCTCTAACTCACTAATAAAAAATGATAAAATAATTTTTATTTAACAAGGTGATATAAAATATATGGTGAGCTAGTTAAGATCAAGTCATAAATTTGATGGAATCATTGATGGGTATGCATGTAGAAGTGGTGTTCAATTCAGCTTCTTGTGGTTCTCAGTGACATGAAATTGAGAAAGGGTTCTTGAAATCAGTTGTTGCTATTAGCAAAGAGGGGTTGATTAGAGGGGGCCATGGAGAAGATGATTAAACTTAGCCATGATTAAATGTGTCCCATAGCATCTCTAAGATTGGATTTTCTTGCTAATGTAATTGTGCAATGATGTATGGTTTTCTTGCCAATTCTAACTAACTTTTTATATTTTAATATATTTATTTATTAGTGAAAAGAAGGTGATATACAGCTTATAGTAGATAGACTTTTTTTTCTACTTACTATTTGTGATTTCATATTTATATTATTAAAGTTTATTTAATATTTATATTTGTCATATACAATTGTAGATTAAATTATGCATTTTAAATTTATCAAAGATATAATTAGTTCACTTAAAAAATCCATATTAAAACATATATAAAGATGGTGGTTAATAAATTGATACAACTTAACTATTTCATTGCTTACTATAAGTACATTTTTTAAAGTTATTTTTATGTATTTATCTAATTGTGAGTTACCCTTATTTGTAATTCATCATTAGGCTTTTTTTAATCCGTTAGTCGTCTTTAATGATGCGATGAGTGGCTATGGTTACCATGGATGCGACATTCTCTTTACCTATTTTAGTTATGGTTAGAAGGCTTGTGTGTGCGTTCTTGTTGAAATATTTACCTACACATGCTTTACCCATATGGTTGAAAAGTTACGCTCTCTACTCTTTTACAATCTGGTTGATGTTTGAAATACCTTCCTTTTCTTATGCCACTTCAAATGTTTCTCGTTAATAAACGTAACATGTATCAAATTTGTTCAAAACCCTATAGAATGAAAATATTTATATAAATTAACATACGCTGCATTTAAATTTGCTGTAGATAGTCTAATCGACTGAAACAAATGTAATTGCAGTACAAATACCTGATAAAAATTTACCGGATGATTTATTCCTAGCTTTAAACGAAATGAGAAAATGGTTTCCGAGCATACACAAAATAACAAAGTGTTCTTACTATAGAGGAGGTATTACTGGATGGTGCATGTCAAGTTGCTTAGAGGTAAGATTAGATGTCAATCGTCAAGCCAATCTAGACTAAACTGTGTTTCCACAATTTCAACTCTAAGCTGTGGAATAGAAATGCTTTTTGCCCACAACCATTGCTTCCCAATCTTCTCATCACAGATAACTAGCTTGAGGGAACTCAGTTCAGAAATAGATCTTGGCAACCTCGTTAGACGTGAACATTCTCTCATATCAAACTCACTTAACTTCTTTAGTTGCCCTACCTCCTCGGGCAGCTCTCTGAGCCCCTCGCAGAATGAGATGTCTAGACATTCCAATAGCCGAAGTTTTCCGATCGAAGGTGGAAGCTCTTTTAGGCCTGGCAAAGCTGATAAACTTAACATTCTCGCAGAGCTCATATTCCCAAGCTCATATGGTAACTTCTGAATCTGGTGGCAGTTGCTAATAGACCACACCTGGATACAAGGCATATAAAAGAAGCTAAGAGGCACCTCCTCCAAGTTACTGCAGTGACCAATGTTAAAATCCCGAACCTTCTTAATGTTGAATGTTGCTGCATATTCAGACCCTTCACATAAGCTTAAGGAGAGCTTCTCTAAGCTGGATGGTTCTTGGCTTTGTTTTTGAACAAAGGGCACAATCAACCTTTCGAAGCGGATGCTCTTGAGATTAGTGAGTGAAGATAAAACATCTTGACCTTTTATAGTTGCTTTCTTTGTCCCATAATTCAATACCATGAAAAATTTTAGATTCTTCATGGATTTCAGAAATGGAGGAAGAAAGTATTCACTTGAAGAAAACAGTAACAACAGAGCCTCTGTCTCAGGTAAATTCATCTCATACCAATTGTTTGCCTCCATAGTGCCTGCATGAATAGAATAAAAAGGAATTCTAGTTACATTATTGATCATGTTGGTTATGACTATTAGCTATTTGGGGTCACATATATCAGATCGCTTGCAGTGACATACCTGTGTGAATGGAGAGAACTTGAACATCACATGCATTATTATCAAGTAACTCCCACTTTTCGGGCAAACTATTATCCTTCCTATCCATTACAAACCTTTTCCTGTGGATTACACCGTCCCGACATCCTAAATGGAGGGCCAATTCATGCATTACACTATGCTGGCAAAAATATAGCTCTGAGGCGTTTCCATGTGAGATTGCTACTCTTCTCCTGATAAGTGCTACTAAGTCAGCTAAGATTCTAAACAGGATAACAAAAAAGTCCAATCTAAGAAAGGTAAATACCTTGGAGCGCTTGTCAAATCCAACAGGTTTCTGCTTGCAAGATCTGATAAGATGGACAATGCATCATGCCTCTGTAACTTCCTCACATAAACCCATATATCCAGTAATGCATCAGCACAAATTTTCTTGTCCGCTGGAAATAAAGCTAAGTCCAGGAAGCATTCCTTGGCTATGTAATCCAAAGAATTGATACTAGTCTCTAACAATCTAATAAGCCCGCTTTTGTGATAATCTGATATGGATTCTCCTTTAGAAATCTTGTCCTTTGCCCTCTCCCAAACCTCATTTGATTCTCCGTGTAAACTGCTTCCGATCACCTTTAGAGCAAGTGGAAGGCCGCCACATTGCCCTTGCACCTGTAAGACAAGACAGATAGAAAATTTTATAGACGATCAGTTTAAAGAAAATAAAAATTCTCACATCATGTAAGCCATAATTATAAGCGATAATGTTGTTTCACCTTAAGGATGATTTAGAATTCTGTAGTTACTTCAATATTATATTAGATCTAATTATTCAATTACTTGGAAGAAACATGTATTAAACTGATAATTCGTTTTGTATAATTATCCCTTCAGTGTTAAATATTGGCTACTTGCTAATGAAACAGAAGAGAGCCTCATTCCAGGTCTTTCAGAATTCTTAAATATTTAAGTTTTACTTTACGGTGATGTTGCTCTGTCAATAAATTCTTCTAGAATTAGAGGATACTATATTGATGTTGTATTGGCATATATTCTAAAAGGATAATGAAAATAATGGAGAATCGGAATAAAGCAGCCGAGATTTAAAAGCAAGGGGAATCGTTCAAAACACGATACAATAATTAATGGAAAGAAATTATTATACCTCCTCCACTATGTTTGCATTCGCATTGCTTGGGATTGACGGCTGTCCAAAAGCCCAGAAACAGAAAAGTGACAGCGCGTCCTCTCGGCACAATAATGGCAATTGATACAGTCGGGTATTTGGACTTATTGGAATAGTGGAATTATCTCTGGTTGTTGCAACAGTTTTGTACCCGGGTCCTTCAAATAGTAGATTTTCCAAGTTTGCTCTGGACCAGACATCATCCAAAATCACCAGAGTTGGTTTCGATTGACTCAAAATAAATTGTCGAAGCTTCATCTGTATATCTTTGACATTCTGAAATCCTGGGCTCTTCTTAGCAGCAATCTTCTCCCACATAGTCTCTATAATCCCCTTTATGTTTGGGGATTGTGAGACGGTAATGAAAATCACATTATCACGGAAGTATTCTGCCATTAATGAAAGCAGGAAATTAATTTCATGGTAAGTACGTTACCATGCACCAATAGATATAATAAGATCTAAACGGGACCACCTTTGCAAAGATTTACCTTTGATTTGAGGATCATTGCAGAGAGCCGAAGCAAGAGTAGTTTTTCCTCCGCCTCCCATGCATTGCAGCCCAACGACTGACACATCGCTCGTGAACAATAGTCTTCTCAAATCACGAATACATTTGTCCAGTCCCACATAAAACTGAGATCTCCCAGAAACACTATATGCAGAGTCGCCTACTATTTCAGAACTGTTGATGAAAGCCATTTGGTCAACTCTTATTTGCAATTTGAACCTTGATACTGCTTCACCTTATAAATATTCTATGCTTTCCAATACATGCCGTTCTTTTATAGAGCAATTAGGCGTCTCTCATAGTCGTCGCGCTGGTTTCCATGAAATGAAAAGGAAATGCAGGGATAGATTCGCAGGATCGAATTTCAACATTTCTATGTAGGAATAACAAATCAATTTTAATTAGCGTGCACTCTTAGATATGTATTCCAACTAGATTTCTATTAAGGCGACTGACTTTCTTCCACTTTTGGAAGTTCCATATTCAGGTTCATCGCATCGTGCTTCTGACGTTGGAAAGTGAGTCGGACCTTTTTTTATAAAGAAAATTCATTTAAAGTCAGTCACTGATGTTTTGATCTTTTTATTTTATAATTTAAGGTCATTTCTGAGAGTTAATTATTAATCAATTATTGAATTTTTTGGAGAAATTTAATGATATTAGAAATTTGGTTCTATATAAATATTTCGATAGAATGTGCTCCAACTTCATTGTTAAAATGTTGTGATGGTTGGATTTGGTTCGAACTAGTGCAAACATGTTGAAATTATTTTTGTACATGCCAATTCTCAGCTGATTATAAATAAACAAATTCTCAAACCCTTCCATCAAGAATTCTTAATTGGGATAGACTTCCTCCTATCTTTATTCCTTTATGTTCTAATTGTTAACATTTTTGATTATCTATTAAATAAATAATAATCAATTAGATAATAACAAGAGTATTTCCACATCTAAAAAATCAATTCTTACAAGCTATGATTCTGTTCATGATAGTATGCTCTTTATTAAGAATTCCTAAGAGGATATCCATAATGAGATAGATTCTCTCAACCTTTAATATTGTTGTATTTATGGATCAACAATTTTTCTTTATAAAATTAAAGCTCTCATGAGGCAGTCTCGTTTTGTTCCCCATTGTATTTGTAAGAAATGAAAGTAAATCAAATCTTGTTAGGTATCTTTCCATGTAGGCATTTCCCAGTTTGTAAATTTCTCTTTATGAAATCTAGAAGTGGTTTCTAGTTAAATTGAAAATAACATTATACACTTGGAAAAAGTAATATTTATCTCTACTAACAAGATATAAATAGGGAATCATAAATTTCTAGCTTTAATTATATACTATTATTCTTTTGTGCTACCGAAGGTTAAGAAGAGTTATCATAATCATATCAAACTTATTTAGAATTTCCTATGGTCTAATTGATTAGGTATGACTAGGATCAAATATATATAGTGAATCTATTATATGCAACAACCTAAATATAAGCTTGAGGATGTTAGTTGGCAAATGGTTGTTGCTATTAATCAAAATCTTCTCTTTTGTACCTCTATTGAGTTCATTAGGTTTACTTACATTCCTCACAAATAGAATAGAGTTGGTGATTGTTTGGCCAAATGGGCTTCTGTTCATACACCAGGGTGAAATATTATGGATAGGAGGAAAATACCCCTTGATATATTACTAGAATTTGATGAACTTGTCGATCAGCACATAGTTCCTTGTTGAGCTCTCCTTGTTGTAATCCTTTATGTCTTAATTCATTTTTACTCTTATTTTTCAAAAGTCCTGTTCTTCCGTAATCAATCGTAATTCGGAATGAACGCCGAAGAGTATACGAAAGGTAGGAAATCAACTTTATGCAGATTTCTTCACGCATACGTAAGAATACCGATTTCATTGAAACTTCGGTACTATCGAGTCGTCTAATCTTTGCTACATTTAATATTTCGTGTGTAAGGCAGACACTTATATTTGCTTTGCAAGGAGAAGAGATAACATTTGAGGGGACATTTTAAGCAGATGCTCAAATACAATACAAAATGAGTAGCTTTTCATCGGTTTTTTTTTTTCTTCATACTTTTTTTCCATGGTTCTTTTAATGGCTAATAAACTCCATGTTTTCGAAGTATCTTTAGTTTGTTTTCTATTTTTAGCTTGCTTTTGTTGTTTAGGTTACTCCTGTTCTTTGTCTAACGATGAAGCATTCGTATATTGGAATTTCTATGAGTGTCTCGGAGGTTAGCTCCACAGATGGCAGCCTTAATGGGACTGCCGTATTTCTTTTTTTCTCATGTCCAAATTGCATGGTGTTCTGTCTTGGTCAAAGATGGCTTCAATTGTAGTTAATTGTAAACCTAAGTTAGAGACCATAAGAGAGGTGGAATGGTTAATGGCACTAACTGATCTTATATAGATAGTCATTATTGAACATTACATATCAAAGAAAACTTAAGTTTGCAAAAATAAATTAACTTTGACTATTTTTTACTTTTAGTTTAAGAATGAAGTCTTTTAATATGTAATGTTTAAGCCACCCTCATATAGATTTCAGCATTTGTCA